>CAUYUJ010016485.1:121316-128816 GCA_963575745.1 Prorocentrum cordatum | reverse complement strand
ATCGCGAGTCCTTTCGGCGTCCGAACGGGCTCAGAAGTCGCCGAGCGCGTCCCCTTGCTCGCAAAGTGCCTACTCGCAAACGTCCGAAAGCCACATGTCTGCCTTGATATTTTTTTTATCGTAGATCCCACGCGGCGGCTCTGGGCCGTGTGCGAGTAGTTGCCTTTCGAGTCGTGGAACGCTCAGGAGGGAAAGAAACACACAGACACAATTAATCGTCGACTCCCAGGAAAATATGCAAGCATATGGGAAGTGGGGGGGAAAATAAATACCACAAACATATGGGAAAATATGGGGACTCTTCTTATTTGTGTATGTGTGTTTATTTGTGTGTCCTGGCCCTTCAAACGCGCTCGTCTGAGAAGGGGAAGCCTGGCGCGAGCCCGCCTCGCGGAGGCTGTTCGGCCCGCGCGCTCGGCCGTGCCGTGCTTCGGCGGGGCCCGCCGCGTGCGGGCAGCGTGCGATGCTGCCGTCGCGTGCCGCGGCCCCGGCGGGCCCCGCGGACGTGGCATCCGGCGCGTGCCGCTGCCCCGCCGCCCGCGCCCGCGGCCTGCAGGGGCGGGGGGGGATGCGGTCGGACCGAGGCATGAGATCGAGGTCGGTTCCCAGACCCCCTCGAGGCATGAGAGAAGTCACGCGACGGGAGGCTTTTCCCTATCTTCGGCCTCCGGGGGCCCTCGCCGGCCCTCGGGAGCGTCAGGAACCGACTCGGGATGAGGAAGCGGTCCCGGGGAAGGGGTCCGGTCCTCTGGGGGTCGCGTCACGAACAAATCATGCCGTCGGGGGTCTGGGTTCGAGGAGGGTGCTCTAGCGTTCTCCGTGCTCGTTGGGTGTTCTTGCGCGTCCCGGGGGGGGGAGGGTGCCCTCGAAGGCTCTTCGGTTGGCCGGCGCAGGGGCCCGTGCTCCTGAGGGAGGTGCTTCTGCCCCAGGTCCGGCTGTAGGCTCACGGGGGGAGGCACCGACCCCCCAGACCCCCTCGAGTCATGAAAAAATCACGACGCGAGGTTTTTCGCTATTTTCGGCCTCTGGGGACCCTCACCGGCCCTCAGGACCGTCGAAAGACGACTCAGGATGAAAAGCCGGTCCCGGGGAAGGGGTCCGGGGTCGCGTCATGAAAAAATCATGACGTCGGGGGCCTGGGCCTCAAGCGCTCGCTCCTCGCCGAGGGGGTCCCGGTGGCCCACCCCGCCCAGGAGCGTGTGGCTTCGCCTTCGGGCTCCTACCGCCGATCCATCGGCAATGCATCGCCGATTCCAGCTCGATGGTCCCCCCGCCCCCCCTCCCTGAGCTGGTCCCAGACATGCGCCGTCCTGCTTTTTTCCATTTAGGGGTTCCTGGAGGTCCCGACCCGTTCCCCGGCACCGGCTTCTCACCCTCCGTCGTGCTCTTCTCACGGTCCGAGGCCCGGCGGGTGCCTCGCGAGGCCGAGAACGGCCGAAACCCGCCGTCCTGATCTTTTATTACGCCGCGGTCATGCCTGGGATCCCCTGGCAGTCGGCCCCCCTGGCAGTCGGCCCCTCTGCAGCTCGTTGCACGCGTGCAGCTCCTGGCGGTGCAGCAACCCGCCTCCCTCTTCGGCTTCCTCCTGGTCCCGTTCTAAGTGGCAGTGTTAGGCTTGCTCCTGGTAAATTAGGCCCTCGCGCGCCCCACCCGGACCCTGACTCGCCGCTGGCGCTCTCGCCTGCGGCTGCCGACAAAAATGTTTGGGGTCCACATAAAAAAATCCGGAGGTCCGCGCAGACGTCTCGGATCCGCGACGGGCTCCCTCCCTGGCAGGCGGAGCGCGCGCCAAAGGGCGGCGCCGGAGGCGCCGCCAGTGGGGTCCCGCGCGGATGCGAGAACTCCGCGCGGACCTCCGAGTTTCTTTCTGTTTATGCCATTCTTCGCCCCCCTGGAGCTGCCCCCCCCCCCCCCCCTGACCTGGCATCGCTGGGACCTGTGCATTTTTTCCTCCGCGAGAACCAGCGAGGACCCTGCCGGACCATCGGGCAAAAAAAACACGCACACGCACGAGAAATGTACGTCCGAGCGACGGCAAGCTGCAGACGTCCCAGACCCCCGACGTCATGATCTTTTCATGACGCGACCCCCATAGGTCCGGACCCGTTCCCCGGGACGAGCTTTTCATCCCGAGTCGTCTTTCGACGGTCCTGAGGGCCGGTGAGGGCCCCCAGAGGCCGAAAATAGCGAAAAACTTGGCATCGTGATGTTTTGATGACTCGAGGGGGTCTGGGGGGTCGGTGCCTCCCCCCGTGAGCCTACAGCCGGACCTGGGGCAGAAGCACCTCCCTCAGGAGCACGGGCCCCTGCGCCGGCCAACCGAAGAGCCTTCGAGGGCACCCTCCCCCCCCCGGGACGCGCAAGAACACCCAACGAGCACGGAGAACGCTAGAGCACCCTCCTCGAGGGGGTCTGGGGTTGCCCCGCAGGCCTCCGCGCGGGCCTGGCGCTGCTGCGGAGCGGTGCCGGCGCAGAGCCCGCGCGGGCCCGCGGGCTCGCCCGGCGGCGGTGCCCCGCCCGCGCCGCGGCCAACACGACGGCGTGCGCCGTGGGCCGGTCGTCGAGGGAGAAAGGTCGGCGTGAGGAGGAGGAGGAGGAGGAGGGAGCTCCTATCGGGGGAGCGTAAGACCCGGGTTTGCCGGGACTCGGGTTCGCCATCGTTTTTTGACGACCGCGCCTCGGATTTTGACGAGGAGGAGTTTCGTGGGAGGTCTGCAGCGGGAGGCCTCGTCAAAATGCAGGCTCGGCCTCGGCATTTTTTTGACGACCTCGTCGGGGATTTCCGAGTCCCCCGTACCCGGGTCTTACGTCTCCCCGATCCTACAGTCGAGTCGCAGAGCAAGGAGGAGTGACTTTCCAAGGCTGCCCTTGCATCCTGGCCCATTCGGCCCGTCTTGGGCGGCTTTCGCTGGCCAGCCCCAATCGAGCAGTGTCGGCATGCCTTCCAAGGCCCTTGCATCCTCATCGTGCGTCCTTCTTATGCGACTTGGCTGTAGCCGTTGCACTTGTTCCTCATACCGTTTCGCGAGAAGGCTCTAGAAGAGGTAATCAGGAGGGGCGGCCAGCTGCTGCGTCGTGGCTCAGAGGAGGAAGGGGTATCGGTACCGCTATCCTTGCTTCGTTTTCGCCTTTTTGGGCCTCCTGGGAGGCCCTCGTTGCCACGGCTGGATTCGCCTCGAATTCTGATCAGACCGTACCCCGGGAGAGGTCCGAGGAGTGCTGGTATTGCGAAGGCCTTACGGCCGGTGCTGCCGACTGTGAAGGGGACGACGAAGACGACGACGGCGACGGCGACGACGCTCGCTGGCCCTCGTGGGGGCCCTTGTGGGCACTGGTGGCCTCGGGACACCCCTGGACCGGACCGCCCCCAGCGATCCCCTCAAGGAACCGCCGCCGCCTGGCGGGGAAGAGATCCAAAGGTTCTCTCTTCGACCCGATTACGTTGGTGTCCCCCCTCTGTGCGGCTCTGAGGGGCTCACTTGTCAGGGGGGAAAAACACACACAGACACAATGAATCCTCGACTCCCATGAAAAGATTGGAAAATAAGGTGGGAAGTTGGGGGGGAAGACAATAACCCAGAAAATATGGGGAAATACGGAGAATCCTGTCATCTGTGTGTATCTATTTTCGTGTCCCAAGGCCCCTTCCACTTGGGCCGTCCTGGTCGGAGAAGGGGGGGGCCACGCCCCCAGGAGCCCTCCCCCCCCCCCGGGGGGTGGGGGGGCGCGACCTGCCGCGGGGCGTCCCTTCGAACCCCGTTGCGACGCCTGTCGATGTTCGCCTGGCTGGGCCGCTTGCGGAGGAGGAGGGCCCCGGGAGAGGGAGGGAGCGGCGATGGCGACGAAGGCTCGAGCGGAAGGGCGCCTCTCTCTCACACACTCGGGGCTCAGGAGACGGGGGTCAAGGCAGACAGGGGTCAGCCAGGGCACCGGATCCTGCAGGATCCTGCGAAGACCCCCTTTGGCTGACCCGGGTTAGCGAGCCGCTCCTGGCCGCGAGGCGGCCACGCACATGGGCTGACCTGGGCTTGCGAAGCCCTGCGCTGCAGCTCCTTTTTCCTGCTTTGCAGTTTTTTGGCTTCCTGCTGGCCCTGGTCTGAGTGACCCAGGTTCCCAGACCCCCGACGTCATGATTTTTTCATGACGTCGACCCCCAGCGGTCTGGACCCATCCCCCGGGACCGGTTTTTCGTCCTCAGTCGTTTTTTGATGGTCCCGAGGGCCGGTAAGGGCCCCCGGAGGCCAAAAATCATGAAAAACCTCCCGTCGTGATTTTTTCATAACTCGAGGGGGTCTGGGGTCTGGGCTCGGAGCCCCGCGTCCCGGGCCCGAGCCGTCGTGTTTTTTTCATAGCTCGAGGAGGTTTGGGTTCGCAGACCCCCGACGCACGCCGGCCGTGTCGGCGGATCCCCTCGCGGCGTGTCGCGCGAGGGCGCCTCCTGCAGGAGGCGCAGGAAGAAGAGAGGGCCACGGGAGACTCCAAGGGCTCCCACGAGGGCGCGAAGTTATTCGCGCTTCGCGCTTCGCCGTCCTCCTTCCTCCTCCCCCTCCTCCTCGTCCTCCTCTTCTCCCCCTTGGGGGGCGGCGCGAGAGCGCGAAGTTATTCGCGCTTCGCGCTTCGCGCAGCGCGAAGCGCGAACTTAGGAGCCCTTGAGACTCCCGGGGCGGGCGGGGAGCCTGGGGCCGCCTCCCTGGGTCGCCTGGCCTAAGTCGGGCCTGCCCCTCCACGGGGGGAATCATTACTCAAAGACAGTCAAAACTTGTCTGGGTACGATCTGTTGAATATATGTGTATATATATATATATGTATATAGTTTTTTTGTGCATGTTTGTGCTATGTTTAATCTTTCGTCCATCATCCGCCTGTAGGGGGACATGCCCGACCTGGCCCTCGATCGCTCGGTCCGGCAGCCGCTTCGCCCGAGATTCCCTGGCCGTCTATCCGGGAGCCGCCCTCTATCGCCCTAGGGCCGCTACATGTTCGGTCTTGGTCCGGGCGGCCTCGTCCCTGGCAAAGGACAAAACGCGACGGTGCACAGACCTCCTAATTACCCTGACACGTCGATTAGGGAATCAGCCGTTTTCGGTTCGCGAGAGGGCGTCGCGGCCGTCATTCTTGCGGGTCCAGGTCCGTCGGTTTCGGCCCCAGGCCGTTTTCACTAAGGGGAGGCTTACTAAAGGGAGACTTGTCCACCGCCGAAGCACGACGGTGCACACGGCCGTGCCCTCATCCCTTTTGGCACCGTCTCGCTGGCCGACTTCCTGCTCCTGGATCGGAAAAAAACCCCGGATTGCAAAGGATTGCAAAAAAACCCTTGAACGAAGGATTGCAAAAAAACCCAGGGTTTTTGCAAAAACAACAAAAACCCGGGTTGTTTTGCAATCCTTTTTGCAATCCTGGGTTTTTTTGCAATCGCGCCTCCTCCATCCTCGCTGCTGTTTCTTGGGATGCTCCGCTGGGCACTTGTTACACCGGGAGCCGTCGCCCGGTCTCGGGCCCTGGGGCCCTCGGAGCTCGGCCCCGCTCGCAAGGTGCAGCAGGCAGACGGGGGCTCCGATTTCTCCGTGACGTCGGATCTCAGGGTGCGGTACAGTACCGTCTTTAATGCATGCTCCGCGTGCGGATCGTGTATCAAACATGCAGGGATTCGGTATTAGAAACAACGATGAGTTCATGCACACATTTACTCATGCATTAGACATGTATTAGACATCCTATATTTTTTAAACATCCAATGTATTAAAAACTGCCCTGTATGTTCGCGTCGTGTCGACGCGCGGCTGCGATCCCAGTGCGGGCGTTCCAGGTGGAACGCCGCTGGTGGCCCAGCCTCGGCAACACATGGAGATCTGGCGATCGAAAAGCCGCCGAAGGTTGCGGGCTGAACGATCCACGCAGGGGAGCTGTGCTCCTCACCCCCCAGGGGGGGTCCATCGGCTCCGGCACCCCTCTCGAGAGATCCTCGGTGCGACGGGTTGTTCCAGGGGGCTCTGGACCACGGCTCCACCAGCGATGGCTGGTCGGGTGGTGGCCGTTTTTCCCAACCATCCTGTGGTGTTGGGTCCTCGTTTTGAAGAGACGGCGCCCCGCGTCCCTCCCTCCCTCCCGCCTCCTCCTCCTCCTCCTCCTCCTCCTCCTCCCTCCTGCTTCCCATCCTTGCCTCTGCTCTCCGCATGCCCATCCCATTTCGGCGCGCCCCTCACAGGGTTCGTGGCCCCATAGGGAGCTCCACCGAAGGCCCCAGTGGCAGCGTTCGCATGCAGTTCCACCCTCATTTCGGCACACCCCTCACAGGGTTCGTGGCCCCATAGAGAGCTCCACCGAAGGCCCCAGTGGCAGCGTTCGCATGCAGTTCCACCGTCATTTCGGCGCACCCCTCTCAGGGTTCGTGGCTCCATAGGGAGCTCCACCGAAGGCCTCAATGGCAGCGTTCGCATGCAGTTCCAACCTCATTTCTGCGCACCCCCTCACAGGGTTCGTGGCCCCATATGGAGCTCCACCGAAGGCCCCAGTGGCAGCGTTCGCATGCAGTTCCATCCTCATTTCGGCGCACCCCTCACAGGGTTCGTGGTCCCATAGGGAGCTCCACCGAAGGCCCGAGTGGCAGCGTTCGCATGCAGTTCCACCCTCATTCTGCGCACCCCTCACAGGGTTCGTGGCCCCACAGGGAGCTCCACCGAAGGCCCCAGTGGCAGCGTGCGCATGCAGTTCCACCCTCATTTCGGCGCACCCCTCACAGGGTTCGTGGCCCCACAGGAGCTCCACCGAAGGCCCCAGTGGCAGCGTGCGCATGCAGTTCTACCCTCATTGCGGCTCACCCCTCACAGGGTTCGTGGCCCCATAGGGATCTCCACCGAAGGCCCGAGTGGCAGCGTTCGCATGCAGTTCCACCCTCATGTCGGCGCACCCCTCACAGGGTTCGTGGCCCCATGGGGAGCTCCACCGAAGGCCCGAGTGGCCGCGTTCGCATGCAGTTCCGCCCTCATTTCGGCGCACCCCTCACAGGGTTCGTGGCCCCACAGGGAGCTCCACCGAAGGCCCCAGTGGCAGCGTTCGCATGCAGTCCACCCTCATTTCGGCGCACCCCTCACAGGGTTCGTGGTCCCATAGGGAGCTCCACCGAGGCCCCAGTGCCCCAGTGGCAGCGTTCGCATGCAGTTCCACCCTCATTTCGGCGCACCCCTCACAGGTTCGTCCCACAGGAGCTCCACCGAAGGCCCCAGTGGCAGCGTCGCATGCAGTTCCACCCTCATTGCGGCGCACCCCTCACAGGGTTCGTGGCCCCACAGGGAGCTCCACCGAAGGCCCCAGTGGCAGCGTTCGCATGCAGTTCCACCCTCATTTCGGCGCACCCCTCACAGGGTTCGTGGCCCCATAGGGAGCTCCACCGAAGGCCCCAGTGGCAGCGTTCGCATGCAGTTCCATCCTCATTTCGGCGCACCCCTCACAGGGTTCGTGGCCCCATAGGGAGCTCCACCGAAGGCCCCAGTGGCAGCGTTC
>CAUYUJ010016485.1:93816-118816 GCA_963575745.1 Prorocentrum cordatum | reverse complement strand
TACCGCCGCCCCGACAGAACCAGCGCTCCCGCCCGAGACTTCCTTTCGTTTTACGCTGGACTGGCGCCCTACTCTCTTTTGAATTGGCGCCGCTCCCAGCAAGAACAACGCTCCCGCTCGAGATTTTCTCTCTTTTTCCTCGGGACGGTGCTGTTCCTCGCCGCCGACAGCCCCCGTCCCGACAAAACCACGGCTCCCGCTCGATGATTCCTCCTTTCTTACTCAAGGCGGTGCTCCTCCTCGCCGCCGAAAGCCGCCGTCCCAACAAATCCAGCGTTCCCGCTCGACTTCGTTTTGTTTTACGCTGGACTAGCGCTCTACTCTCTTCAGCATTGGCGCCGCTCCCAGCAACAACAGCAGCCCTGCTCGAGACTTCCTCCCTTTCTATTCAGGGCCAGGTCCTTGCCTCACCGCCGACAGCCCCCATCCCCACCAAGGCAATCCGGTCGTTCGATACTTCCTTGTGCTTTACCCTTCGCTGAGGTTCCACTGGCGGTCTCGCATCGGCGCAGCAAGGCGCGGGCATGTGTTTTCGAGGCAGGATATGTTGAACTTCCTCGGAGGATGTGTTTGCAAGACTTCAGTGGGCGGGAGATCTGGGAAATGGAATAACGGACCCTGCTGTAGTACAAGAGTGCCCCATGCTGTGTATGGTTATCATTTTGGTCGCATGCTTCGTGTGGAAACATCGCGCATGAGGGTATCATGATTGTTGTTATTATTGTTGTTATGGTTGTTGTGATTGTTGCTGTTGTCGTTGTGATTTCTGTTTGTGTTGTCGTTGCTGTTGCTGCTGCTGTTGTTGTTGGTGTTGTTGTTGTGGTTGTGGTCGTTGGGGGTTCTGCTACTGCTGCTGTTGTGGCTGTTGTGGTTGGTGTTGCTGTTGCTGCTGCTGTTTTTTGTTGCTGTTTCTGCTGCTGCTGTTGTTATTGTTGCTGTTGTTGTTGTTGCTGTTGCGGTTACTGTTGCTGTTGCTGTTGTTGTGGTTGAGGTTGTGGTTGTTGCTGTTGTTGCTGCTGCTGCTGTTGTTGTTGTTGTTGTTGTTGTTGTTGGTGGTGGTGGTGTTGTTGTTGTTGTTGTTGTTGTTGTTGGTGTTGGTGTTGTTGTTGTTGTTGTTGTTGTTGTTGTTGTTGTTGTTGTTGTTGTTGTTGTTGAACTCTCATGTCTGAAGAATGAGATTGTTGACCCCCCTCACCGGTGCATACTGTTTTTCTTAATCAAAGCGTGCCCTTCGACGTTCGCACCCTGTTTTTTGACAGGGAAAGTCTTCCTGCTCAAACTGGGCCCCTGGCCCCCCGGATTGCAACAACAACAACAACAACGGCTCCCGCCTGAGACTTCCTCCAAATTTACTCAGGACCCTCTCCCCTGAGACTTCCTCACGATTCACTCAGGATCGGTGCTTCCGCCTGTGACCTCCTCGCGGCCGCCGCTCCCATCTGAGACTTCCTCACAATTTACTTAGGAACGGCGCTCCCGCTTGAGACTTCTCGCAATTGAGTCAAGACTCCCTCGCAATTTAATCAAGACCCCCGCTCCCGCCAGAGAACCCCCTATTCAGGAATTGCGCTCTCGCTTGTGACTTCCATGCAATTTATTCAGAAATCGCGCTTTCGACGCTCAGGAAACACGCTGCGCCAAGGACGCCGTTACAATTTACTTAGTAATCGCGCTCTCGCCATACTCAGGCATCCCGCTTGAATGTCCCACCCGCCCGACCTGCCCGTCAGGGGATCGCCCGCCCGTCGTGGGCTCCCGCCCGAGACTTCCTTCAGGAACGGCGCTTTCGCCTAGGACTTCTTCGAACGTTCACGCTCTTACCTTCCTGCTCCTCCTCCCTCTCCCTCCTCCCTCCTCCCTCCTCTCCACCCTTTTCATTCCCTCCTCTCTTCCCTCATCCTTCTGCCTCTCTGCCCAATCCCCTCTCCCCCCTCTCCCTCCTCCGTTCTCCCTCCCCTCTCCTGCCTCTCCCCACATTTTTTGTTTTTGTTTTTCTCTCTCTCTCTCTCTCTTTCTTTCTCTCCCATCTCTCTCTTTTTCTACCTTTGTTACCTGTCTTTCTTTCTCTCTCTCTCTGCTTCTAATCAACCGCCCCCCCCCTTCGCTCCTTCTCTCCTGGCGTTTTCCTTCTTCCTTCGTCCCTCCCCCTCCCTCCCACTCTCCCTCGTTCTCCCCCTCCTCTTTTTGCAGGGCCCACACCAATTCCAATGGCGGGCACATGTACGCCCACGAAGGATTGTCCGCCCGTTCAGGTTTGCCCGCCTGTCTAAGCCCGCTGCCCCCTGCAAAGAGAAATAATCCTCCCAAAGGGGGTGTGATCGAAGACAAAAAAGGTGGGTATCGAGGGTGTGGGGAATTCGTTTAGGATGACACACGGGCAAATAAGAGCGAACAGTCTGATAATGATTGTTGTTGTTGTTGTTGTGGTTGTGGTTGTGGTTGTGGTTGTGGTTGTGGTTGTGGTTGTGGTTGTTGTTGTTGTTGCTGTTTTTGTTTTTGTTGTTGTTGTTGTTGTTGTTGCTGCTGCTGCTGCTGCTGCTGCTGCTGTTGTTGAACTCTCATTTCTGAAGAGTAATTATTGTTACTCCCCTCGTCCGGTGCACAGTGTTTTTTCTTGATTGAAGTTCCCCTCCTGGGGCTCGCACCCTGCTTTTTATCAGGGGAAGTCTTGAGGGTCAAACTGTGTCGTTGGCCCCCGGGTTACAACAACAACGGTTCCCGCCTGAGACTTCCTCACAATTTAGCCAGGACCCCCGCTCCCGCCCGAGACTTCCTTGCATTTTATTCAGGAATCGCGCTCTCGCTTGGGACTTCCTTACAAATTATTCAGGAATCGCTCTCCCGGCGTTCTGGAGCCGCGCTCTCGCTGGAGATCTGCTTGCAATTTACTGAAGAATAGCGTCCTTGCGTTGGAATTTCTGGCAATTTATTCAAGCGCCGCGCTCCCGACGCCCAGGCACCCAGGAGTCGCGCTCACGTTTAGAACTCCCTCGCATATGACCTAAGAATCGGGATCTCGCTGCCCTTCGTGGCCCCGTTGCAGCCCTTCGTGGCCCCCTCGCTTCGTTTCGTGGCCCCGTTGCAGCCCTTCGTGGCCCCCTCGCTGCCCTTCGTGGCCCCGTTGCTGCCCCTCGTGGCCTCCTCGCTGCCCTTCGTGGCCCCCTCGCTTTGTTTCGTGGCCCCGTTGTAGCCCTTTGTGGCCCCCTCGCTGCCCTTCGTGGCCCCGTCGCAGCCCTTCGTGGCCCCGTTGCAGCCCTTCGCGGCCCCCTCGCTGCCCTTCGTGGCCCCCTCGCTTTGTTGCGTGGCCCCATATATGCATGCCTTTCGTGGCCCCCGCTCGTTCGCGCCCTTGGTGGCCCCATATGCATGCCTTTCGTGGCCCCGCTGTCGCCCGTCGTGGCCCCCTCGCTGCCCTTCGTGGCCCCGTTGCTGCCCTCAGTGGCCCCGTCCTTGCCCTCCGCGGCCCAGTATGCGTATGCCCTTCGTAGCCCCTGTTCGTTCGCGCCCGTTGTGGTCCCATGTGCATGCCCTTCGTGGTCCCGCTGTCGCCGTTTGTGGCTCCCTCACTGTCCTAAGTGGCCCAGTTGCTACCTTCAGTGGCCCCGTCGTTGCCTTCTGTGGCCCCGCATGATCTGCCGTTCGTGGCCCCCGATCGTTCGCGCCCGTCGTGGCCCCATGCGCATGCCCTTCGTGGCCCCGTTGTCGCCCTTCGTGGCCCCCTTCCTGCCCTTCGTGGCCCCGTTGTCGCCCTTCGTGGCCCCCTCGCTGCCCTTCGTGGCCCCGTCGCAGGCCTTCGTGGCCCCGTCCTTGCCCTCCGCGGCCCAGTATACGTATGCCCTTCGTGGCCCCCGATCGTTCGCGCCCGTCGTGGCCCCATACGTATTCCCTTCGTGTCCCCGCTGTCGCCCTTCGTGGCCTACTTCGTGTCCTTGTGGCCCTGCTGTCGTTCTCTCTCGCTCTCGCTTTCGCTCGTCGTGGTCGTCGCCGTCGTCGTCGTCGCCGTCGAGTCGTCGTCGACGTCGTCGTCGTCGTCGTCGTCGTCGTCCTGGTCGGTCCCCTGTCCGTCCCTTTTGGGGTCGGGTCGACGGTCCGCGGCCGCCCCGCCGATCAGCGTTGCCGCTGGCCAGGCCGACGGTCCGCGGCCGCCCCGCCGCTTGCCGGGGCCCGGCCTGCAGGGAGGGAAGGTATACCCCCCAAAAGGGGTTCGATCGATGACGAAGAGGGCGGGTATTGAGGGTTTGGGAATTACGCACGCGTTATTGGGCACTCGAGCAGATAAGGGCGAACAGTCTTAAAATGATTGTTGTTGTTGAACATTATTAATTCTAAAGAATAATTATTGTTGGGCCCCCTGGTGCACGCCCCCCCCGCCGCGCCTAGGCCGCAGCTACATTTTCATCATTTTCGTGAGGAAGCCTCAGGTAAAACGATGGGGTCCAGATCCGGTTGTTTTGTTCCCCCCCGCTTTCCCTTGCAAAAAACACTATAAAATGAAATTTCTTGTTCAAATGTAATCAAATTTCAAGAATCCCTTGCAAAAAATAAGGTAAAGTGGACATTCGCGCGCGCAAGACGAAATCCTTCCAAAAGCTTAGTGTTCGGAGCGATTTTAACATAAAAACATCAAAAAACCAATGGTTTTTCAACAAAAAAAATGTCAAAATCTCATCCCGCGCGCTCTTGCGGATTCGTAGGAAACCCAACTCTTTTTCAACATTTCTGTCAAACGGGCTTTTGCGAGCAACTTTTTCGAACTTCTGCGACAACGGTTGCGCACCTGCCAGGGCCATCATCCCTGTCAAATAATACCATGTCTAGCACTGGTAACAAAGGTATTTGTGTATCCCCACATCCGCCCAGGAATTCCACAAATGTGACCAACTATCTTGCGAGTACGTATCATCTCATGTGTGTCGTGCACACTATCAAATGTAACAGAGTTGTGTATTCCCATCATCCCAGGAACTTGACCCAAAAATGTGACCAACTCCGCTCTCTCTGTCTCTCTCTCTGTCTGCTCTCTGTCTCTCTCTCTGTCTCTCTGTATTATGTATTGTATGCCACAATTGCACCATGCTGGGCACATGCGCGCCCCGAATAAGTGACCAAGTTCTGTGGGTGTGTACCCCACGCCAGTGTAGTAGCCACGGTCGTCCGCACGCCACGAAGTGAAGTGTCCCAACGTCATAGGGCGGGAAGCTGGGTTTGGGTGGTCGCGAAGAGTCGTTTGGATATTTGGTAGAGCTTGTAATGCCCCCCCACGAAGTGGGGGTATTGCCTGGTGTCGTATGAAAACCCTGGCACTGGGGAGAACACCACGCGTTCGGGTAAAATGATTGTTGTTGTTGTTGTTGTTGTTGTTGTTGTTGTTGTTGTTGTTGTTGTTGTTGTTGTTGTTGAACATTATTACTTCTAAAGAATAATTATTGTTGGGGCCCCTGGTGCGCGACCCCCCCGCCGCGCCTAGGCCGCAGCCTCATTTTCATCATTTTCGTGAGGAAGTCTCAGGCAAAACGGGTTGGTCCGGATCCGGTTGTGTTGTTACGATCGGTTTTCCCTTGCAGAAAATAAGCTAAAGTGGACATTTCTTGTTCTAACATAACCAAACTTCAAGAATCCCTTGCAAAAAATAAGGTAAAGTGGACATTCGCGCGCGCAAGACGAAATCCTTCCAAAACCTTAGTTTTCGTAGCGATTTTAACATAAAAACATCAAAAAACCAATGGTTTTTCAACAAAAAATGTCAAAATTTCATCCCGCGCGCTCTTGCGGATTCGTAGGAAACCCAACACTTTTTAATCATTTCTGTCAAACGGGCTTTTGCGAGCAACTTTTTCGAACTTCTGCAACAACGGTTGCGCACCTGCCAGGGCCATCATCCCTGTCAAATAATACCATGCGGGACACATTCGTTTTTTCTTCGCGCGCGCACGCCGTCGTCGTCGGCCGCGGGGCCCTGAATAGTAGCCACGGTCGTCCGCATGCCACGAAGTGAAGTGTCCGAACGTCATAGGGCGGGAAGCTGGGTGTGGGTGGTGGCGAAGAGTCGTTTGGAAATTTGGTAGAGCTTGAACCGGCCCCCCCACAAAGTGGGGGTATTGCCCGCCTCCTATGAAAACCCTGGCACTGGTGAGAACGGTGTGTCCCCACGTGCTAGTAATTGTTGTTGTTGTTGTTGTTGTTGTTGTTGTGGTTGTTGTTGTTGTTGTTGTTGAACTCTCATTCTTGAAGAATAACCCCATGCCCACGATAATAATGTACCCCCCTTGAGTCGTTATAGTTTTTTTTTATCGTCGACCAATAAGAGTTTGGTCGGGGGCGCGGGGCGCGGAGGGCAAACTTCATTATCACCTCGGAACGTTATGTTGAGATAGCAAGATCAAGTTCTGTTGAAATAGCAACATCAAGCGAAGCGATCACATTTTTTCAGGATGTCTCAAGCGAAACCAAGAATTTTGGGAGGCAGGCTCAAACGAAACGAGCAATGTTTCAAGGATGTCTCAAGCGAAACCAGTAATTCTGTGATGATGTCTCAAGCGATTCGAGAAGCTTGTCGAGGATGTCTCAAGCGAAACAAGCATATACTCGAGGATGTCTCGAGCGATTCGAGAAGCTTGTCGAGGATGTCTCAAGCGAAACAAGCATATACTCGAGGATGTCTCAAGCGAAACAAGCATATACTGAAGGATGTCTCAAGCGAAACGATACGTTTCTTAAGGATGCCCCAAGCGAAAACAACGATTCTGTGAGGATGTCTCAAGCGAAACCAAGCATTTTGGGAGGCAGGCTCAAACGAAACGAGCAATGTTTCAAGGATGTCTCAAGCGAAACCAGCAATTCTGCGAGGATGTCTCAAGCGATTCGAAAAGTTTGTCGAGGATGTCTCAAGCGAAACAAGCATATACTCGAGGATTGCTCTTTTTCTTTCTCTTCTCTTCTCCTTCTTTTTTTCTTAATATATATTTTTTATTTGTTTATTTATGTCTTTAGTTCTTTGATTTTTCCTCTCTCTCCCCATGCCCCCCTGAACTTGTTTATCCCTGGTGTTGATTATCCATGGCAAGTGAGGCACATGAGCTACTCTACACGAGCACTCAAAACAATCGATTTTCAGAAAGCGTTTGTAAATTAAATCTAATACATTTGGAACTTGATTTTTTTGCTCTTTTTCTTCCTCTTTTCTTCTCCTTCTTTTTTCTGAATATATATTTTTATTTATTTATATATTTATTTATTTATTTTTTTCTTTTTTTTCCTCTCTCTCCCCATGCCCCCCTGAACTTGTTTATCCCTGGGATTGATTATCCACGGAAAGTGAGGCACATGATCTACCCTACACGAGCACTTACAACTTTTAATTTGCATAAAGCGCTTGCAAATAAAATTTAATATATTTGAATCATCAGATTTTTTGTTTTATCTTCCTTTCCTCTCCTTTTCTACTTCTCCTCCTCATTTCTTCTTGTCCTTTTCCTTTTTAATATTTCTTTTATGTATTTCCCTCAACTCTCTCTTTGTTTTCTTTATTTCTCTCTTTATACCTTTCTCTCTCCCCATGCGCCCCTGAACTTGTTTATCCCTGGGGTTGATTATCCACGGAAAGTGAGGCACATGAGCTCCTACACGAGCACTTAACAATAAAACACAATTTTCATAAAGCGCTTGTACATAAAACATAACAGATGTGGAACTTGAAATTTGTGCTTTTCCTCTTCCTCTCCTCTTCTACTTCTCCTCTTGAATTTTTCTTCTCCTTTTCATTTTCATTATTTCTTCATTCTTTCTTCTCTCTCTCCCTCTCTTTCTATCTCTCTGTCTCTCTCTCCCCCATGCCCCCCTGAACTTGTTTATCCCTGGGGTTGATTATCCATGGAAAATCTGATAGGTTTTTTTTATTGTTTCCTCTCTGTCTTTTTTCTCTCTCTGTTTCTCTATCTCTCTCTCCTCTTGCTCCTCTCCTGTCTTCTCCTTTCCTCTCCTCCTCTCCTTCCTCTCTGGCTTTTCATTATCTCCTCTTCTCTCTCTCTCTCTCTCTTTCTCAATTGTCATAAAGCGTTTCTAAATAAAATCTGATGGATTTGAAACTTGAAATTTTTGTTGTTCCTCCTCCTCCTCCTCTATCCGTCTTTCTTTCTATATATCTTCTCTTCTTCTTATTCTTCTTCTTATTATTCTTCTTCTTTATTATAAGTTTTTTTTTCCCCCATGTTTCTGCGAAGTGTGTTATATCTTTCTTATTTTAAACATATATTTATTTTTATCTTTTTTTTTCCTTCTCTCTCTCTCTCTCAGCACACACACCCCAGCACAACCCTCCAGCACAACCCTCCAGCACAGCCCTCCAGCACAACCCTCCAGCACAACCCTCCAGCACAACCCTCCAGCACAACCCTCCAGCACAACCCTCCAGCACAACCCTGCAGCACAACCGCTCAGCACAACCTCTTGAGGTTTATTATCGCCGGCAGTTTTTTATCATCGGCAGTGGTCGATAGCAACTCCTGAGCTCTCCGGGAACACGGCGGCACGCACATGATACGCGTGTTTTTGAAAAATTTCATTTTGAAAACAATATATTTTATTTATTTGCGAATTCCATTGAAATCTTTTCGAATTTGCGAAATCGAGCCGTCAGGCGCTTGAATGCCGCACTGCGTTCGAGATTTAGGCGAAAGCATGTGCGACGCAATTTTCTCATGACACGCATTTTTTTTGAAAAACCTTATTTTGACAAAAAATATTATATTTGGTTGCGAATTCCACTGAAATCCTTTCGAAATTGCGAATTCGAGCCCGCACGCGCCTGAATGCCACACTGCGTTCGATATTCGGGCAAAAGCGCGTGCGACGCAAATTTCTCATACATGCGTCGCGTGCTTAAATCTCGAACGCAATGTGGCATTCAAGCGCCTGACGGCTCGATTTCGCAGTTTTGAAAGGATTACAATGGAATTCGCAATTAAAAAAAGTTTTTTTTACTTCCAAAATGAAGTTTTCCAAAAAATGCGTATCATTTGCGTGCCGCCGTCTTCCGGGAGAGCTCAGGAGTTGCGATTGACCGCTGCCGATGATAAAAAACTGCCGACGATAATAAACCTCAGCCGATGATAAAAAAAAAACTGCCGACGATAATAAACCTCAGAGGAGCGCACGGCGGGAGAGAGAGAGAGAGAGAGAGTCTCACCTCTCTCTCTCTCTCTCCCTCCATCTCTCTCCTCTTTCTCTCACTATCTCTCTCTGCTCAAGGTGAGCTGCTGAAGCAGAGCTGCTCAAGCAGATGGCTGCTCAGAGAGCAGAACCAGACAATGAGACCTTCGAGAATAAAAAACACAATTATGTCGAGGATGTCTCAAGCCAAATAAGCAATAATTTGACGGTGTCTCAAGCGAAATAAGCAATATTTTCAGGATAGTTCAAGCGAAATACGCAATCGGTTCAGGATGTCCAGGCGAAATCAGCAATAGTTTGATGATGTTTCAAGCGAAAAACACAATTATTTCGAGGATGTCTCAAGCGAAATAAGCAATAGTTTGACGGTGTCTCAAGCGAAATAAACAATAGTTTGTGGATGTCTCAAGCGAAACAAGGGATTTGTCGAGGATGTCTCCAGCGAGATAAGCCATTGTTGAGGATATTTTAATGAAGACTAAACGCCAAGGATGTCTCAAAACGTGCTCGGTTTGGTCTCCTCTTGATCATCTCTTACTTCGAGATTGTGCTGAGATCTGGTGGGCTCTTTTGATTATCTCCCCCTGAACCCCGAACTTTATTATCCCCTAGTGTTTATTATCGTGAGCATGGGGTTAATTATTGTTGATCCCCCCCACCGGTGCACATTGATTTTTTTCGATTGAAGTGGCACCCCCGGGGCTCGCACTTTGTTTTTTCTAAAAGAAAGTCTTCCTGCTCAAACTGTGCCCCTGCCCCCCGGGCTACAACAACAACGGCTCCCGCCTGAGACTTCCTCGATTTTTACTCAGGACCCCCGCTCCCGCCTGAGACTTCCGCGCAATTTATTCAGGAAAGGCGCTCACGTTTGAGACTTCCTCGCAATGTAATCAAGACCCCCGTTCCCGCCTGAGACTTCCGTGGAATTTTCGTGGGAACGGCGCTCCCGCTTGAGACTTCTTCGAATTTTACTCAGGACCCCCGCTCCTGCTTGACATTTCCGCGCAATTGACTCAGGAACGGCGCTCCCGCCTGAGACTTCCTCGCAATTTAGTGAGGACCCCCGCTCCCGCCTGAGACTTCCGTGCAATTTGCTCAGGAACGGCGCTCCCGCTTGAGACTTCCTCGCAACTTAGTCAGGGCCCCCGCTTCCGCCTGAGATTTCCTCACAATGTACTCAGGACTGCGCTCTCGCGTGCGACGTCCTCACAAATTATTCTGGAATTGCGTTTCGGCGCTCAGGAACCACGCGCGCGCCAAGGACGCCTTCACAACGTGGTATCTTCCCTCTTCCTTCGTCCTTCCCCCTCCCCTTCCTCCCACTCTCCCTCGTTCTTCCCCTCCTCCTCTTGCAGGGCCCGCGCCAATTCCAATGGCGGGCAGAGAGATGTACGCCCCCGAAGGATTGTCCGCCCGTTCCGGTTTGCCCGTACGTCTAAGCCCGCCGGCCCCAGCAAAGAGAAATAATCCCCCCGAAAGGGGTGTGATCGAAGACGAAGAGGGCGGGTATCGAGGGTGTAGGGTATACGTGTTGAATGACTCGCGGGCAAGTAAGAGCGCACAGCCTTAAAATGGTTGTTGTTGTTGTTGTTGTTGTTGTTGTTGTTGTTGTTGTTGTTGTTGAACTCTAATTACTGAAGAATAATTATTGTTGATCCCCCCCCCTCCGGCGGACATTGTATTTTTTCAATTGAAGTGCCCCTTCCGGGGCTCGCACCCTGTTTTTTATCAGGGAAAGTCGTGGGCATCAAACTGCGTTGTTGGCCCCCCGGACAACAACAACAACGGCTCCCGCTTGATACTTCCTCCAAATTTACTCAGGACCCCCGCCCCCGCCTGGGACTTCCTCGCAGTTTACTCAGGCGGAGGCGCTCCCGCCTGAGACTTCTTCGCAAATTACTCCGGACCCCCGCCCCCGCCTGGGACTTCCTCGCAGTTTACTCAGGCGGAGGCGCTCCCGCCTGAGACTCTCTCGCAAATTACTCCGGGAGCGGGGTCCCGCTTGGGACCTCCCTCACAACTGAGCATCAAATGGTGTTGTTGGCCCCCCGGACTACAACAACAACGGCTCCCGCCTGATACTTCCTCCACATTTACTCAGGACCCCCGCCCCCGCCTGGGACTTCCTCGCAGTTTACTTAGGCGGAGGCGCTCCCGCCTGAGACTTCCTCGCACATTACTCCGGGAGCGGCGCTCCCGCCTGGGACCTCCCTCACAAGTGAGCCCTGCTGAACTCTCAATACTGAAGAATAATTCTTCTTGATCCCCCCCGGCGGACACAGTATTTTTCCCCGACCTGGCGGAGGGGTTCCCGTTGTGTCCCCCTGGGGGGGTCTGGGGAGGGGACCCCCCGGGACATGGCCCCGGCCACGGGCGGAACGCCGGCGGAAGACGGCGGAAGTCCGGCAGGACACGGCATCATTTCTGCAGACGCGCTTCCGGGAGGCACGGACGGCCCCAAGATGGTCCACGAGATGGTTCACGAAGGCCTCGAGTTGCCGAAAGATCGGCCTAAGACGCTCAAGATGGCGTCCCGACGGCCCAGGGAGCCCCTAAGACGCCCCGAAAGACCCCCAAGAGCTTTCCCAGGAGAGTCGGAAACGTCAAAAACCATAAGTTTTCCTTACGTGTTCGAAGGTTTTTGAAGTTTTTGCATTTTCGGCCGGTCCCCGGGCGGCCTCCCCGGGTCGGCCTCCCACCTCCCTCCCTCCTCCCTCCTCCCTCCTCCCTCCTCCCTCCTCCCTCCCCTCCTCCCTCCATCCCTCCTCCTCCCTTCTCCCTCCCCTCTCCTGCCTCCCTCCTCCGTCCTCCCGTCTGCCTCCTCCCTCCCCTCTCCTGCCTCCTCCCTCCTCCCTCCTGTTTCTCCTCTCTCCTTCCTCGTCCCTCCTCCAAACTCCCTCCTCCCTCCCTTCCTCCCCCCTCTCTCTTCTCTCTCTCTCTCTCTCTCTCTCTCTCCCTCTAAATCGTCCTCCCCCCTCCGCGTCCCGTCCCTCCTAGCATCTTCCCTCCTCCCTCGTCCCTCCCTGCTCCCTTCCCTCCTCCCTCGTCCCTCCGCCCGCCCTTCCAAAGAGAAATAATCCCCCTAAAGGGGGTACGTTCGAATACTAAGAGGGCGGGTATCGAGGGTGTGCCTCGTGATTCATTCAGGATTCACCCTTTAGTCACCCGCCCGCCAGGTTTCGCCCGCCCGATCCGCCTGTTACAGCCCGCCCGTTCGCTCTCTTGGCATCTCGCCCGCCCGCTTTAAGCCACCGCCCGCCCGACCCGCCAGCGAGGGTCCGCCGCCCGACCCGTCCGTTGGCGTCCGCCCGCCCCGCCAGCCCGACCCGCCCCTCAGAGTCCGCCGCTCGACCCGTCTGTCTGGTTCGTCCGTTTGTTTACCTCCTCTTTTGCCCCCCTCCCCTCCTGCTAACCTCTTTCGTCCTCCATCCATCCTCCCCCCCTTGCCCCTTCCCTCCTCCCTCCCTCCCCCCACTCTTTTCCTCCTCGCTCTCCCTTCCTCCTTCCCCCTGCTCTTCCTGTTTTAGGGGCTGCGCCAACTACACGTGGCGAGTAAAAAAGATATACCCCCAAAGGGGTATGACCGAAGACGAAGAGGGTGGGTATCGAGGGTTTGGGATTTACATATTGAGTGACGCGCGCGCATATAAGAGCGATCAGTCTTAAGATGATTGTTGTTGTTGTTGTTGAACATTATTACTTCTAAAGAATAATTATTGTTGGGACCCCTGGTGCACGACCCCCCCGCCGCGCCTAGGCCGCAGCCTCATTTTCATCATTTTCGTGAGGAAGTCTCAGGCAAAACGGGGGGTCCGGATCCGGTTGTGTTGTTACGATCGGTTTTCCCTTGCAAAAAATAAGCTAAAGTGGACATTTCTTGTTCTAACATAACCAAACTTCAAGAATCCCTTGCAAAAAATAAGGTAAAGTGGACATTCGCGCGCGCAAGACGAAATCCTTCCAAAACCTTAGTTTTCGTAGCGATTTTAACATAAAAACATAAAAAAACCAATGGTTTTTCAAACAAAAATTGTCAACATTTCATCCCGCGCGCTCTTGCGGATTCGTAGGAAACCCAACACTTTTTAAACATTTCTGTCAAACGGGCTTTTGCGAGCAACTTTTTCGAACTTCTGCAACAACGGTTGCGCACCTGCCAGGGCCATCATCCCTGTCAAATAATACCATGCGGGACACATTCGTTTTTTCTTCGCGCGCGCACGCCGTCGTCGTCGGCCGCGGGGCCCTGAATAGTAGCCACGGTCGTCCGCATGCCACGAAGTGAAGTGTCCGAACGTCATAGGGCGGGAAGCTGGGTGTGGGTGGTGGCGAAGAGTCGTTTGGAAATTTGGTAGAGCTTGAACCGGCCCCCCCACAAAGTGGGGGTATTGCCCGCCTCCTATGAAAACCCTGGCACTGGTGAGAACGGAGTGTCCCCACGTGCTAGTAATTGTTGTTGTTGTTGTTGTTGTTGTTGTTGTTGTTGTTGTTGTTGTTGTTGTTGTTGTTGTTGTGTGCGTGTGTGTTAGTCGGTCGCTGTCCATCTTGCTTCCCTGCCGTGTCCGCGCTGCGCCTCGCGTGTGGGACGTCCCCATGGGCAGCGGCCAGTACGCTCCCCTCTCTTCACGCCATCCACGCCCGGATGGCGATGTGCATCCCCCCCTCTGAGCCAGCGCGCGCGTGCACAGGCCTTGGTTCCGGCTGCAGCGCATGACTTCCTTTGCCTCTTCGCTGCGCGCGAGGCCGCGATCGCCAAGGAGTGTGTGTGTGTGTGTGTGTGTGTGTGTGTGTGTGCGTGCGTGCGTGCGTGCGTGCGTGCGTGCGTGCGCGTGCTTGTGTGTGTGTGTGTGTGGGCGGGTGGGTCGGTGGGTGGGTGTCATGAACGGGGCCATGATACCTTCCAGATTTCATGCCCACCTTTTTCCCCAATCATCCTGTGGTGTGAGGTCTTCGTTTTGAAGGGACAGCGCCCCGCGTCCCTGTTCTCCTCTCCTCCTCCCCCTCCTGCCCCCTCTCCCTCCTTGCCTGTGCCCCCCGCACAAATCAACCCTGCCAGCACACCCCTCGCACGCTTCGTGGCCCCATAGGGAGTTCCACCGAAGGCCACCGTGGCCGCGGTCGCACGGCACTACCGCGCCCGTTTCGGCACACCCCTGACACGTTTCGTGGCCCTGTAGGGAGTTTCACCGAAGGTTCCACAGCTGCGGTCGCATGGCACCTTCGCGCCCAGTTCGGCTCACCCCTCACACGTTTCGTAGCCCCATATGAAGCGTCACCGGGGTCCCCAGTGGCTGCGCTCCCATGGCGCCCCCGCGCCGTTTTCGGCACTCCCCTCGCACGTTTCGTGGCCCTATAGGGAGCTCCACCGAAAGCCGCAGTGGTTGCGCTCGCATGGCACCACCGCGCCCAATTCGACACATCCCTTACACGTTTCGTGGGCCCATAGGGAGCTTCACCGGGAACCCCAGTGAATGCGTTCGCATGGCGCCACCGCGCCCGTTTCGGCACACACCTCGCACGTTTCGTGGCCCCGTAGCGAGCTTCACCGAGGGTACCAGTGGTTACGCTCGCATGGTACCACCGCGCCAATTTTCGGCGCACCCCTCACACGTTTCGTGGCCCCATAGGGAGTTCCACCGAGGGCCCCAGTGGCTGCGCTCGCATGGGGCCACCGCGCCCATTTCGGCACTCCCCTCGCACGATTCGTGGCCCCGTAGGGAGATCCACTGAGGGCCCCAGTGGTTGCGCTCGCATGGCATCACCGCGCCCGTTTCGGCACACCACTCACGTTTCCACCGAAGGCCCCAGGGGCAGCGCCCGCATGGCACCACCGCGCCCAGTTCGGCACACCCCTCACACGTTTCGTGGCCCCGTAGGAAGCTTTACCACAGGCCCCAGGGCAGCGCCCGCATGGCACCACCGCGCCGATTCCGGCACACCCCTCACACGTTTCTCTGCCCCAAGGGGAGCTCCACCGATAGCGGTCGGTACCCACCACGCGGTATTTACAATTGTATTCACAATTGCGTATTCACAGTTGACATCCCCTCGGCCCCGCCTCGTCCGCGCACATGCCTCGGGCCATGATGCGCTAAGTCCGCTCATCCTAGCCCGATCCAGGCCTCCCACAGGGGGGTCCGAGTGGACGGGTCGGAGGGCCGCGCCGCATCGCCGATGTATCGATGATGCGGCTCGATGTGGATCCCGATTTCCCCCACGCCGACACCGGCGATCATCACCTCCGTCGCCTGTGATTCGACGATGCGGCGCGATCCTTCGACCCCATCGACTCGGACCCCATGTGGGAGGCCTGTGGAGGAGCGCGCCGGCTTCTTCGCGAAGCCCTACTCGGAGGAGGTCTGGGCGGAGAAGGCCGCCCTGAAGTCGGGCGAGCTCCGCGACGAGCTGGCGTGGCAGCCGCAGGGCGCAGCGGGCTCCCGGGCGCCCGAGTTCGAGGCTCACCGAGCGCGTTCCACTACTCTCAAGTCGGGCCTGTCCCTCTACAGGAGGAAGATCCAGAAATAGCCCAAAAAAGGTCAGGGGATGATTTTTGGACCATTTTGAGCATGTTTGGAGTATTTGTTGTTGAGTATTCTCACTTGTTCGTCCGAAGTCCCCCTGCAGGGGGACAGGCCCGACCTGGCACTACTCGCACAGGGCCTCGATGCCCTGGATCGCAGATCCCCCTCCGCGGACCCAGGCCGCTGGCGCGCAGCCCCTTCGCGAGTCGTGGAGCGCGCCTGTCTGGAGGCGCGCCCGGCGTTCAGTGCCGCGGCCCCGCCCGACTCGAGCGCCCCCGGCGAGCAGCCGTGCGGGCTCGACGGCGGGGCCTCGGCGCACCCGGCGGAGGGCGCCGGCCCGCGGGAGACGGGCGTGCGGCGGCTCTCGCGCAGCGGGTGCGTCTGGCTGCTGGAGGGCGCCTGCATCGAGGACCGCCGCGTGGTGGCCTTCGCCAGGGGCCCCTCTTCCGGGGCGGCGTGAGGGGTCGAAGAAGGCAAAGCGGCTTTGACATACACTTTTGGCGCGTCGCGCGGTTTTCTTGGATCCGCGCTGGGCCCCCCGGCGGCGCCGCCCATGGCGCTCTCCGCGCGCCGGGCAGGGGGCTCCAGCACAGGATCCAAGCAATCCGCCCGGAGCGCCAAAAGTTTATGTTTATGCAGTTTTTTGTTTTTACTATATTTATGGTGCTGTTTTTTGTTGTTGTTTCCTAATCTTCAGTCGGGCCTGTCCCTCTACAGGGGGAATAGTCTGGGAACGGTTCTTTTTGATTATTTTTGATAATTTTCGGGGGGTATTTTTAGAGGTTTGTTTTTTCGTCGAAATCCCCCTCTGTCTGTAGGGGGACAGGCCCGACTTGATTCTGAGAAGCGGGCGATCGTCGTCAGGGGCGCCTGCGCCTGGGCGGCTGGAAAGTTTCTGCCCCCACGTTGCCGCCGCAAGGGTCTAGAGTCTAAACTCGTAGGTGCCTCGACGCCGGCTCTTGTCTCTTGTCTCCCCGCCCCGGCGCCCCGGCGCCCTCCCGCCGCACCCTCGTAGGTGCCTCGACGCGGGCTCTTGTCTCTTGTCTCTTGACGTTGCCGTCGCAAGGGTCTAAATTCTCCAGCGCAGGCGCCCCCGACAGCGAAGAGTTTACTCCGGATTCCATAATAAAGGGAGGGGGGTCTCATTTCGGGGGGGGTCTCTTCCAGGCTATCTTGGAGGGCCTGGGGGGTCTGGGGACGATGTTTCGGAGGGTTCTCCCACGGGGGAGGTCTGAAATGGCTTGTCTTGGAGGGTCCAGACCCCCTCCCTTTTATTGCGAAATCTGGAGTATCTTGCACCGTTCTTCGCCCGTTGATCGAGGGGGGGGGGATGGGCTCGCAGAGGCCGCGGGCCGCCGCCGCGGCGAGCGCCTGGCCCAACCTCCCCTCCCCCTCCCCCTCCCCCCTCCCCCTCCCCCTCCTCCTGCTCCTCCCCCTCCCCCCTCCCCCTCCCCCTCCCCTCCCCCTCCTCCCCCCGAGAGGGCTCGTCGATCGACCCGTCGACCCCCGACGATCGCCCGTCGATCGCCCACAAGTAGGGGGGGCCCGAAGGGGCGCGCCCCGCCCAGGGTCCCCTGGGGAGGTCTCGCGGTCGAGGGCCTCGCGCCGAGCCGTCGACGAGGTGTCGCCGAATCGGGCGTGTCCCTCCACATGGGGAGCATCCACGAATAACAAGAAAATGGTTTAGGGACGATTTGCCAGCAGTTTTATCTTGTTGTTGTTTGTTTTGTTGGGGGGGGGGTATGTTTGATTCTTGAAGAGTGTTTTTGAGTTTTCGTCCAAGATCCGCCTGTAGGGGGACATGCACAACCTAAAGCCAGTGGCCCCCTGACGCTGCCCCGCACCTCTGGCGGCGTCGGACCGCCACGCAAGCTGCTGGGCTGCGGCGAGTTCGGCAACTACGACTTCAATGCCGTCGAGGTGCGGCACCCGCGCTCGATGCCCCACATGGTCCACAACGCGAGCGGGGCGGAGGGTGAACTCCTGGACACCCTCCTCGTCGTGCCTGGTCTCATGAGCGGCGTGTCGCTTCTGAATCCCTTCCACGTCCTCCACTCCACCATCCCGGCCGCGTGGCAGCTCCATCACCCCAGCTACGGGCTGTGCGTCCCCCGTGACCGGCTCGACGTGCGCCTGGCGTTCCTGTCGGCCTTCCACGGGGGGAGGTCGGCCCACTTCTGGAAGATGTTCACCCGCGTCAGAGGCAAAGAGGACGACACCGCGGACGGCAACAACCAGCAGTTCCTCATCGCGTCGCAGTGGCGATTCTGGTGGGGGCCCCTGACCACTCGGCCGCCCATGCCGCTCGGCGCCGACCCCGGCCCCCGGTGCTACCGCCGGGTGATCTTCGGCAGGGAGCTGTTCCGCACGGGCCGCGGGGGCTTCGGCTCGCAGCGGGTAGTGGACTTCTACAAGCAGTACGTGGCCGCAGTCCTCAGGCTCGGAGGTTGATAGACCTCCTACCCGGACACGTCGATTAGCGAAATGGCCGCTTTCAGTTCGCGAGAGGGCGTCGCTGCCGTCATTTTTGCGGGTCCAGGTCCGTCGGTTTCGGTCCTCAGCCGTTTTCACTAAAGGGAGGTTTACTAAAGGGAGGTGTGTCCACCGCCGACAGGCCACGCCAACGGCCCGTCGGCTCCCCGCGGGCCGCTGCCGGGTCGGACGAGCCCGAGTGGGCCATCTTCGCCGACATGCGGCCTGGGCTGCCGAGGGCGCGCCCCGACCCTTTCGCGCTGGAGGATCCGGGGCAGCGATAGGGGAGGTACGGGGCGTGAAAACGACCACAGCCACTGCTCTTCTCCTGCTGCCGCCTTCCAGCCCGCAGAAACAGAGCAGTGGCTGTGGCCATTTTCGTTGGGCTTGGCACCAGGGAAATGACCACAGCCACTGCTCCTTTTTCGGCCGGCTGGAGGGCGGCGCAGACAAGAAGCAGTGGCTGTGGTAATTTTCCCGTCCCGCAGGGAGGCAGGCTCAGGCGGGGACGCCCATCGATCGCCGATGCGGGCCCGATGGCCCCTCCCCGCCCAGGAACGTGTGGGTTCGCTGTCGGGGGCCTGCCGCCGATCTCTGCGGGTGGTGTGCCTCGCCGGCTCCAGCTCGCCGGTCCCCCCCCCCCTCCGTGAGCCAGTCCCCCCCCCCCCCCTGACCTTGCTCCTCAGAGGAGCTGCAGGAGAGGCACGATGCCCCTTTCTTCACCGCCGATCTGCGGGTGGTGTGCATCGCCGATTCCAGCTCGCCGGTCCCCCCCCCCTGAGCCGGTCCCCCCCCCCTGACCTTGCTCCTCAGAGGAGCTGCAGGAGAGGCACGATGCCCCTTTCTTCACCGCGGAGGGGGCTGCCCGCCTCGCGACGCGGCCCTTCCAGCTCTGGACGGCGGGCGGGGGCGCCGCGCCCGGCGGCGGGGCCGCGCCGGCGGTGCAGACCCAGCTCGCCTTCTCCGCGGCGCCCTCGGCGGCAGGAGCACCTGCGCGAAGGGTGCACGTGCTGCTCGTCCAGCGGCCCAAGGGCGCGGGCAGATGGATCGCCAACGTGGGCGAGGCCGTCGAGTGGCTGCGCGGCTGGGAGCACCCGCGGGCGAGCGTGGCCCTGCTGGTCGCAGACCTGGGCACGCTGCACCCGGCCGCACAGTGGCGGCTGGCGAGCCAGGCGCACGTCCTCGTGGGCGTCACGGGCGCGGCCCTGGCGTGGACGGCGTTCCTGCCTCCGGGGGCGGTCGTGCTCGACCTGTTCCCGCCTGGTTCGGGCTTCTGCAGCGAGGGGTGGGACAGGAACCCCGTGAGCCACTACGGCGGCCTGGCCAGGCTGGCGCGCGTGCGGCACGGCTGCATGGTGCATCCCGCCGAGCTGCAGGGCCCCCTGCCGGAGGGCGGCGACGTCGCGCACGAGGCCCGGAGGGAGATCCGCGAGAAGCTCGGCGGCTTCTGGCACAATCAAGACGTGAGGCTGGACATCGGCAGGATGCAGCGCTTCCTCGGTGAGGCCATCGACTGGGTTCTCGAGCACGCGCCACCCGCGTGAGCACTGTGAGCTGCCAAAGCGGCCTCCGCCCTCAGGCCGTGAAGGGTCTCGGTGGCCAAGCACACCTACGGGGCGGTTGTCGTCGTCGTCGTCGAGTACTTTGAAGGTCTTGGATCATCTCGGCGCAGTCGCAAACCAAGTCGTATCAAGACCTCTTTCGCATTGACGCCGTGATGCAGCGCCTCGGTGGCCTTTTGGATCCTGGTGGTCCTCAGCCGTGGCCAGACGTCCACGTCGGCAGCGACACCACTGCGCGGCGCTTTGGCGACATGTCGGAGCTGCTGACTGTCCAGGGATCGTGGTGAAGTGCAACGTCTCAGCGGAGTGCCAGCTTCATGGCGGCTCGCAATCCTGCAGCAAGGGGGCCAGCACGTGGCGGCTGCAGTGGCTTCCGCGCCAGTGGGCCTGCCAGCAGTGCACGATGGGTCAAGGGGGCCCCAGAGCCTTCAAAGACCTGGCTGATCGAGTGAGTTGCTCACCACTGCTCCAAGGGCGGCGCCCTGATGCACGTGCCAGAACAATTTTCTCGTACGCAGGCTCTGAAACAAGTTGTGCCGCGATCTCATCACCTGCTTTCTGTATCTGTATTGATGCAGTTCCAGAGTGCGATCCATAGGTTGATGGCCCCCATGAGGCGGCGCTCGCGATGATGTTTTGGGCTGCTTGGGAGGTTCGGTGGAGGAGGTGAGTCAGGAGGACAAGAAACACACAGACACAATTAATTCTCGATTCTCCAGAAAATATAGGAACATATGGGAAGTGGGGGGGAAGACGGAAACCCAGAAAATATAGGAAAATATGGGGGATATGTTTATTTGTGTGTATTTATGTGTGTGTCCTTGGGCCCCTTCAGTGAGGCAGAAAGGCCATGTTGGAGACATCCTGGGCCGTGTTGGAGACATCCTGGGGCAGTTTCGAACGCCGAGCCTGGGCGGATCTCGGAACAGGTTTTGGGGCACCTCGCGCTCTGTTGGGACCTCTTGGGGACCTCATCGGCAGGCTCCCAGAGGTCCTCGTGTACTCTTTTCGGGGGTGGACAGATCTCCTACCCTGACACGTCGATTAAGGAATTGGCCGTTTTCGGTTCGCGAGAGGGCGTCGCGGCCGTCGTTTTTGCGGGTCAGGACCGTCGGTTTCGGGCCCAGTCCGTTTTCACTAAGGGGAGGTCTAGTAAAGGGAGGTTTGTCCACCGCCGATTTTTCGAGCGTAGTTTTGATGGAGGCATAGCACTCTGGGCGTATTCGCTATGTGGCGCAATCTATGTGGTGGAAGCTATGGTGTACAAGCCATCTAGTGCACGCTACGTGGTAAAACATGTGTGGGGTAAGCTCTGTGGTGTAGGCAATGCGGTGTAAGCTATGTGGTGTCTCGTGGGCCATCCTTGGGGCCTCATGGGGCGGAAGACTCGGATGCTTTGTTCGTGCTCCCCGTCGTGCAGGAGGAGGAGGAGGGGGGGGAGGAGGAGGAGGAGGAGGAGGAGGAGGAGGAGGAGGGGGAGGAGGAGGAGGAGGGGGAGGGGGAGGAGGAGGAGGAGGAGGAGGAGGAGGAGGAGGAGGGGGAGGAGGGGGAGGCGGAAGACTCGGATTCTTTGTTCGTGTTGGGGCTGTCTCTGGGCCCTTTTGGGCCGTCTTGGGCTCCTCCGGGGCCGACTTGGGGCCCTTTTGGGCCGTGCTGTGGCCCGCCTGGGGGCCTCCTGGGTCGTCTTGGGGCGGTCCTGGGGGCCTCTTGGGCCGTCTGGGAGCGTCGGGAGCTCGAGGACGCCAAGATCATTGAAACACTGATGGGAATCAATGATTTTGGCCTCTCGGGGCCCTCTTGGGAAGGCTCTTGAGGCCCTCTGGGGGCGCCTTGGATGCCTCTTGGGCTTTCTTGGGGCCATCTTGAGCGTCTTGGAGCGATCTTCAGGCGTCTCGAAGCCCTCTTGGGCCGTCTTGGGTGTCTCTTGGGGCCCTCTTCTCGTCTTCGAGCCGTCTTGGATCCGAAGCACTCAGGCGACATGACGCGGGAAGCCCCCGACAAGCGTCGCCCATCCCCGAGAGACTTGGCAGTCCGGGCTCTGGGCCACTCGGGACCCCGCAGGAGTGCGGGCCGAGGCTCCGAGGATTCGGCGAAGGACCCGAGGACACGCCCGCTCCGCGTCCTGAGGGCACGGTGGCAGATCTGGAAGACGGGTGGGAGCCCCTAAAGGCAAACTTGCTATCTGTGGCAGGGCTGTACCCATCGGTCGTTGAAAGTAGGTATTTTTGGATTCCCAGATTTCAATCTACTTTCAGCGCCTTCCTACTTCAAGAGTCGAGTGGTTTTCCCTCTTCCTCCCTCTTCAGGAGGCGTGCGGAAACCCAATCTATTTCCAACGCCTTCCTACTTCATGTTTCTACCTACTTCTTCCGACCGATGGGTAAGACATGTGGACGCTGCACGGGCTCCTAGGAGTCCGATCGGAGTTATCTCCGGGCCGGGTCATCGCGAGAGGGGTAGCGGGGAGGCATTGGCGACAGAGGAAGGATGCGAGTGACACCGACATTGGCTTCGGGGCCCTCTTGGAACGATCCTGGATGCCGACGGTCGAAGGACGAGTGGCGCTCAACGTGCCCGCCATGTAATTTGAAGAACCGCCTCTGGGGGCTCTCCTGCAGCTCTCTGAGTTCTCTAGAGGGCCCTTGGGAACCTGGCTTATCCCGGGGGTTTGGGCGTCTGGGCTGACGGGGGAGAGAGGAGGTAGGAGGTATGCCGAGGAGGGAGGAGGAGGAGGAGGAGGAGGAGGAGGAGGAGGAGGAGGAGGAGAAGGAGGAGGAGGAGGAGGAGGAGGAGGAGGCAGAGGGGGCTGAAGACGATGCTACTGATGATGAAGATGTTGATGATGAAGATGATGATGATGATGATGATGATGATGATGATGATGATGAAGATGCTGATGAGGATGACGATGATGCTGATGCTGATGCTGATGCTTATGATGATGATGATGATGCTGATGCTGCTGATGATGATGATACTGCTGCTGCTGCTGCTGCTGCTGATGATGATGATGATGATAATGCTGATGCTGATTCTGATGATGATGCTGCTGATGATGATTTTGATGATGCTGATGCTGATGCTGATGCTGATGCTGATGATGATGATGCTGGTGATTGTGATGGTGATGGTGATGATGATTCTGCTGCTGATGATGGTGGTGGTGATGCTGATGCTGCTGATGATGATGCTGATGCTGATGATGTGGATGTGATGCTGATGATGATGATGATGATGATGATGATGATGCTGCTGATGATGCTGCTGATGATGCGACGCTGATGATGCTGATGATGATTCTGATGAGGATGCTGATGGTGATGATGATGATGATGATGATGATGATTCTGCAGCTGACGATGATGATGCTGCTGCTGATGATGATGATTACGATGCTGATGACAATTTTGCGGATATTTTGATGATGATGATGATGATGATGATGCTGATGATGATGATGATGATGATGATGATGATGATGATGATGATGATCACATTGATGATGCAGAGGACTACGATGACGATGATGATGATGCTGATGTTGATGATGCTGATGGTGGCGATGATGATGCCGATTATGATGCTGATGCTGATACTGATGGCGATGATGGTGATGCTGCTGCTGATGTCAGTGATTTTAATGACGACGCTGATCATGATGGCAACGACGATGCTGGTGGTGTTGATGATGATGCGGCTGATGATGATGATGATCACATTGATGATGATGATGATGATGATGATGATGCTGATGATGATGATGATGATGTTGATGATGCTGATGATGATGATGATGCTGCTGCTGCTGCTCATGATGCTGATGATGATAATGCTGATGCTGATGATCATGACGCGACTGCTGATGCTGATTATGATGGTGATGGTTATGATGTTGTAGATCCTGCTGCTGATGCTGATGATGCTGCTGCTTCTGATGGTGATGATACTGCTGATAATGCTGATGCTGCTGATGATGATGCTGCCGATGATACTGATGCTGCTGATGGTGATGATGATGCTGATGATGATGCTGATGATGATGATGACGATGATGATGACGACGATGACGATGGTGATGCTGATGATGATGCTGCTGCTGCTGTCGATGATGCTGATGAGGGTGCTGATGCTGATGCAGATGTTGCTGCTGTTCATGATGATGATGATGCTGTGGAGGATGATGATGCCAACGATGCTGCTGCTGATTCTGATGATGATACTGCTGATGCTGGGGTGATGATGATGATGCTGAGATGACGGTGATGCATATTATGGTGATGCTGATGCTGCTGCTGATGATGCTGATGCTGATGATGATGCTGATGCTGCTGATGATGACGGTGATGGTGATGATGCTGATGCTGATGATGATGCTGCTGATGATGACGATGGCGATCATGCTGATGCTGATGTTGATGATGCTGATGGTGGCGATGCTGATGCTGATGATGATGATGATGATGATGATGATTATGAAACGGACGATGATGAGGCTGATCATGATGATGATGCTGATGTTGCTGCCGATGGTGATTCTGCTGATGCTGATGATGTTGCTGCTGATGATGATGCTGTTGCTGATGATGCTGCTGATGATGATGAGGATGGTGGTGATTATGGTGGTGATGGTGACGATGATGCTGCTGCTGACGATTATGACGATGAATAGGATGATGCGTATGATGATGATGATGTTGATGCTGGGGTGATGATGATGCTGATGATGATGACGATGATGATGATGATTATGATGGTGATGATGATGCTGCTGATGCTGATGCTGATGCTGCTGCTGATGATGATGATGCTGCTGCTGATGAGGATGATGCTGCTGATGATGATGATAATGATGACGATGAAACTGATGATGATGATGATGATGCTGATGCTGATGATGATGACGATGATGATGATGATGACGATGATGATGATGATGATGATGCTGATGATGACGATGCTGATGCTGCTGATGATGATGATGATGATGATGTTGTTGATGATGAGGTTGAGGATGATGATGCTGATGATGCTGATGGTCCTGCTGATGATGATGATGCTGATGATGATGATGATGATGATGATGATGATGATGATGATGATGATGATGATGATGATGATGATGGTGATGATGCTGATGATGCTGCTGACAAGGAGGAGGACGAGGAGGCGGAGGAGGATGAGGTCCAGGAGGAGGAGGAAGAAGAGCAAGGGAGGAGGACGTCAGAAGGAGGAGGAGGAGGAGGAGGAGGAGGAGGAGGAGGAGGGAGGGAGAGGAGG
>CAUYUJ010016485.1:28816-88816 GCA_963575745.1 Prorocentrum cordatum | reverse complement strand
GTCGTGGGTATTGCATAGTGAGTCGTGAGTATTGAGTTGGGAGTTGTTAGTAGTGAGTAGTGAGTAGTGGGAATTAGGTAGTGAGTAGTGGGCCGTGAGTAGTGAGTCGTGACTAGTGAGCAGTGAGTAGTGCGAAGTGAGTAGCGAGTAGTGAGTAGTGGGTGGTGAGAATAATGAGTACTGAGTACTGTTTGGGGCTAGGATTCGGGCTTGGCCTTTGTGTTACGGTTGGTCGGGGTGGTATTGTTAGGGGTGGTAGGGGTCGGGTTCCGTTGCCATGGGGCGCCGTGGCGAAGGGGGGGGGGTCGAATTTGGCTGCCGAAGGGGGGGAGGGGGGGGGTCCGGACCCCCCCCCACTTTTTTGAAAGGGAAGATGGGGGGGGGATTCCCCGACGACGGACCGGGAAACGGGGGGAGGGGGGAGGGGGTTCCCCGACGACGGATTTGGAAATGGGGGGGAGGGGGGGGGGTCCCCGACGACGGATCGGGGAAAGGGGGGGGAGGGGTTCCCCCCCCCTTTTGGGGAGATCCAGCGGCGCGCCTTCCGTGATTTCTCCGATGGCGGTGCTGCTGCTGCTGCTGCTGATGATGATGATGATGATGATGAGGATGATGATGATGGTGATGCTGATGATGCGGATGATCATGATGATGCTGATGCTGATGATGATGGTGATGATGATGATGTTGCTGATGATGATGATGATAATGATTATGATGATGATGATGATGATGATGATGATGATGATGATGATGATGATGATGATGATGATGATGATGATGATGGTGATGATGCTGACGCTGACGATCGACCATGGAGCTATTCGATTTAGTGGTTGAAAGAGCAATCGCTGATGTCGGCTCTGCTGCTCAGCTCGGCTAAGACGCTTCTTCACGACGTGGTCGAACGGGATTGCGGCAATGACGACCACGCTCGCGCACACCGCGAACAACACCAGGGATCAGGATCTCTGAAACCTCCACGAGCCTCTGGGCGAACTGCCCCCGATCCGAGCCTCGGGATGGTCGCACGGCGCAGTCGTTACCCTCGCGCCCCCAAGCGGACATGGAAAAGGAAGGCACAGGGACAGCGTGCACTCAAGGGAAGCCGTCGGCGGCGGCGGCGGCGGCGCGGCGGGTGCCGCTGCTGCCATGTCGGTGAGGGCCTGCGGGAGCCCCTCCAGCGCGGCTGCAAGGGCCGCGCCCTTCGCTGCCCCTGCGTCCGAGCCCCGCCAGGGCGGTCCACCACCTGCCCGTGGAGCTCAGGGAGCGGCCCCGAGACCTCCGCGGCGGCACTGATGCCACCCTGTGCCGACACGAGCACGGCCTCGGCGGCCACCACGAGGCACGCTTCGTCCTCGTCCTCGGCCTGCTTCCCAGCGGTCCTCGGCTTGCCCGTGCAGCGCGGGGCCCCGCGGGGCGGGCCGCGGCAAGCCGAGAGCGCGTGCGCGCCGCAGCAGCAGCGCACGCCCATCGCCAGGGGCTCCGAGCAGGCCGCCTGCGGAAGGAACGCCGGGGCGTCCTCGCGCAGGCCCGAGGCAGGAGCCGAGGGCGCGTCTGCGACAATCACCTGCTGCCTTGACCTGCTCTAAGGACTTATCGGGCATGTAAACAAAGTTGTTACCAGCCTCGAACTTATCCCTATCCCTAAGATTGACACGCCAAAAGGCGATGACAGTCTTTAGGGATTCGCCCTCAAACAATAAGGGGATCCCTAAGATTGGCATCGTGATGAGGAGATGCCCAGCATAGGGATAGGGATATGTTCCAGACTGGTAAAGTTGGCCACCTCCCGCATCGCGTCGCCGAGGCGGTGGCGGTGACTACCGAGGATGCGGTCGAGCCTCTTGTGCAGCAGTTCAGCCTGGCCCGGCGCCTCCTCCCCCCCGAGCTCCGCGGCGGCCGCGGGCGGGTGGTCGATGCTGGCCATCGCCGAATGCACGGCCTCGTCCACCAGCGACTTGATGGTCTGCAGGGCGCGCTCCTTCCTGAGGCGCCTGGCCAGGTTGCTCGCACTCTGCCGAGCCCAGGCCTTCCAAGCTGTGGCAGACACTCGAGCGGCGATCCGCCGCCCTGCAGGCCTCCCGCAGCCACCTCAAGGTCACCTGCAGCTCCACCTCTACGCACCAGTCGGCTCGAGCAAGATGGGTTTAGTCCACTGGTGGACGGACGGACGGACGGACGGATGGACGAGCGATGGTAATGGTGATGGTAGTGGTGATGATGATGGTGTTGCTGCTGTTGATGATGATGATGATGATGATGATGATGATGATGATACTGATAGTTATGACGATGACGATTGTGATGCTAATGACAATGAAGATGCTGCTGCTGATGATGCTGATTATGCTGATGATGACGATACCGTGGTTGTTGTGATGATGATGCTGGTGTTGATGCTGATGATTATGGTGATGCTGCTGATGCTGTTGTTTATGATGATGCTTATGCTGATGATGCTGATGATGCTGCTGCTGCTGATGATGATGATGATACAGGTGATGATGCTGGTGATGATGGTGATGATGCTGATGCTGCTGCTGATGATGGCGATGATAGCGATGACGGCGATGATGCTGATGCTGCTGATGATGCTGCTGCTGATGTTGATTATGATGCTGATGCTGATGACGATGCTGATGATGCTCAGGAAGCTGATGATGATAATGATGCTGATGACGATGATGATGCTGTCGATCACGGTGGTGATATTGTTGATATTGACGATGGGGCTGTCGATGACGATGCTGCTAATGATGATGATGACGATGATGATGCTGATGAGGATGCTGCTGCAGATGCTGATGATGATGCTGATGCTGCTGATGATGATGACGATGATGATGCTTATTGTGACGAAGATGCTGATGATGTTGATGATGATGCTGCTGCTGATGATGATGATGATGAGGATGCTGATGACGATTCTGATGACGGCGATGATGCTGATGATGATGATGATGCTGTTTATGACGATGTTGATGATGCTGATGCTGATGATGATGATGAGGCTGGTGATGCTCCGGTTGATGATGATGGTGATGCTGATGTTGATAATTCTGATGATGATGCTGATGTTGATGATGCTGATGCTGATGCTGATGATGACGCCGTCGCCGCTGCTGGCGACGCTGCGGATGATGATGATGCTGATGCTGATGATGATGATGGTGATGGTGCTGATGATTATGATGATGCTGATGATGGTGCTGATGATGCTGATGATGCTGATGATGATTCTGATGATGATGATGCTGATGATACTGATGATGATGATGATGCTGCCGATGATGATGCTGATTATGATGATGGTGATGATGGTGCTGATGATGGTGATGATGATGATGATGCTGATGCTGCTGATGATGATGATGATGATGATGTGGATGATGATGATGGTGGTGATGATGAGGGTCATGATGATGATGATGACGATGATGATGATGATGATGATGATGATGATGATGGTGCTGATGGTGATGATGGTGATGCGGGTGATGGTGATGGTGCCGATTTTTTCAAATGATGGGGATGATGATGATGATGCTGATGATGATGATGATGATGATGATGATGATGATGATGATGATAATAATGCTGGTGATGCAGATGTTGCTGATGCCGATGATGCTGTTGATGATGTCGGTGGTGCTGATTATGATGCTGATTCTGATGATGATGATGATGATGATGATGATGATGATGATTGCTGATGACGTTGATGCTAATGATGCTGAGGAGCAGGATGCTGCTTCTCCTGCTGCTGATGATGATGAAGATGCTGGGGATGATGCGGATGCTGATGCTGATGATGATATTGATGCTGATGCTGATGATGCTGATGCTGATGCTAATGATGAAGCTGATGATGATGATGATGATGATGATGATGATGATGATGATGGGAATGATGCTGACGATGCTCATGCTATTCAGTCTTATGGTGATAAAGCTGATCATGATCATGTTGTTGACGAGGCTGCCACCGATGATGCTTTTGATGATGATGCTGATGTTGATGGTGCTGATCATGATGCTGATGTTGATGCTGATGATTATGCTGATTGTCATGATGAGGATGCAGATGATGCTGATGATGATCATGATGGTTATGATGCTGCTGATTCGGATGCTGACGCTGATGCGTATGCGGTTGAAGCTGTTGCGGCGGCTGATACGGCTGACGATGATTGTGAAGACGCTGGTGATGATGCTGGTGATGCCGTTGCAGCTGATGATATTAATGATGCAGGCGATGCGGATGATGAGGAAGATGATAGTGATGCTGCGGATGATGATGATGATGATGATGACTATGATGATGATGATGATGATGATGATGATGATGCTGATGATGATGATGATGATGATGATGATGATGATGATGATGATTGATGGTTGATGATTGATGATGATGATGTTGATGATGATGATGCTGATGCTGATGCTGATGCTGATGATGATGATGAATATGATGGTGATGGTGATGGTGATGCTGGTGATGGTGCTGATGCTGATGATGATGATGATGATGCTGATGATGTTGATGACGACGATGACGCTGATTGTCATGATGCTGGTGATACTGATGATGCTTCTGATGCTGATGATGATGGTGGTGGTGATTGTGGTGGTGGTGCTGGTGATGATGCTGATGATGCTCATGATGCTGCTGATGATGATGATGCTGGTGGTTGTGATGGTGATACTGATGATGATGACGAGGATGATGGATGATGATGCTGCTGATGATGAGGCTGCTGACGATGTTGCTGATACTGACGGTGATGCTGCTGCTGATGCTGATGCCGATGCTGATGGTGGTGCTGATGATGATGATGATGATGATGATGATGATGATGCCGATGATGCTAACGGTGATTATGATGATAATGATTATGATGATGATGAAGGTGATGATGATGATGTTGATGTTGATGTTGATGTTGCTGATGATGATGATGATGATGCTGATGAGGCTGATGAGGATGAGGCGGATGATGATGATAATGATGCTGATGATGATGATGCTGATGATGATGCTGATGCTGATGATGATGATGACGATGATGATGATGATGGTGATGCTGATGATGATGATGATGATGATGATGATGATGATGATGATGATGCTGATGCTGATGCTGATGCTGATGCTGATGACGATGCTGATGATGATGATGATGATGATGATGATGATGATGATGGTGGTGGTGGTGGTGGTTGTGGTGATGATGATGATGATGATGATGCTGCTGATGATGCTGATGATGATGATGATGATGATGATGATGATGATGATGATGAGAGGGATGATGAGAAGGAGTAGGAGGAGGAGGAGGAGGAGGAGGGGTGGTGGAGGAGGAGGAGGAGGATGATGATGATGATGATGATGATGATGATGATGATGATGATGATGATGATGATGATGATGTTGTGGTGGTGGGTGGTGGTGATGATGACGAGGAGGAGAAGGCGGAGGAGGAGGAGGAGCAGGAGGGGGAGGATGAGGATGAGGAGGAGGATGTGGATTAGGCTGAGGATGTGGAGGAGGAGGAGGCGGAGGAAGAGGAGGAGGAGTAGTAGGAGGAGGAGGAGGAGGAGGACCAGGCGGAGGAGGAGGAGGAGGAGGAGGAGGAGGAGGATGAGCAGGAGGGGGAGGATCAGGATGAGGAGGAGAAGAGGAGGAGGAGGAGGAGGAGTGGTAGGAGGAGAGGAGGAGGAGGAGGAGGAGGGAGGAGGAGGAGGAGGAGGGAGGAGGAGGAGGAGGAGGAGGAATGAGGAGGAGGATGAGGCGGAGGGGAAGAGGAGGATGAGAAGGAGGATGAGAAGGAGGAGGAGGAGGAGGAAGAGGAGGAGGAGGAGGAGGAGGAGGAGGAGGAGGTGGACGAGGGGGAGGAGGAGGAGGAGGAGGTGGAGGAGGAGCAGGAGGTAAAAAGGAGGAGAAGGAGGAGGAGGAGGAAGAGGAGGAGGAGAAGCATGAGGAAGAGGAGGAGGAGGCGGAGGAGGAGGAGGGGAAGGAGGTGGAAATTGGAGGGAGAATAGCGGGACGAGGCGAAGGATGAGGAGGATGATGATGATGATGAGGAGGAGGAGGAATGAAGGAAGGAAGGAAGAATGGAGAGAGAGGAGGTGGAGGCGAGCGAGGAGGGTATGGAGAGGAGGGGGCGGGAGAGGAGATTGAGGAGGGGCTGGAGTAGGCTCGTCGCCGTTGTCATCCTCAATCCTCCTCCTCCTCCTCCTCCTTCTCCTCCACATGCCCCTTGTCTCTGCTGTCCCATGCTCTTCCCCCTCCTCCTCTCTTCCCCTTCCCTCCTCCTCCTCCTCATGCCCCTCCCCCTTTCCCCCTCTCCCTGGGGAACGCATGGAGTGAGCTGGGTCCCCGGCAGGTCAGTCGGTCTCCCCGGATGTTCGCGCTCAGGCGCGCGCCTGCAATCTCTGCGGTGATTCATGACGAATGTTCATACGATTCCCTTCTCTGCCCTGACCACACTCTTTTTTCTCCACCCGCCACCACATGCATTTTGACACATGGTCCAATTGTTCTTGCACGTGCTCTATTTCGAAGACGCCTACTTACGGCGAGTCTCTCTGTTTTCTGCTTGTTAGGATACGACTGCGAGGCTAAACGGTTGGGCAAATTTTGGCCACGCTATTGGACCATGCGTTCCCCCAGCCGTTGTGGAAGCCAGGCGCCCTCGGCGAACAGGAGCAACACCTCGCGCTCGAACTTCTGCTGATCGGCTCGTGGCCGTCGGCATTTGTAACATCCTGAGCGTGATGATGAGCTGGTGATGATGATGACGATGCTGGTGGTGGTGATGATGATGGTGATGATGATGATGATGATGATGCCGCTTCTGCTGATGATGGTGGTGGTGGTGATGATGATGATGAGAGTGGGGACTCGAGTGATGATAAGGATGATGGTGATGGTCGCGATGGTGATGACGATGAAGATGGGGATGCTGATAATCATAATGATGATGTTGATGATGCAGATGATGATGCTGATGCTGCTGCTGATGATGACGCTGCTGATGATGCTGTGATGATGATGATGACGATTGCGATGGCTAGACTGTTGCTGCTGATGGTGGTGTTGATGAGGATGGTCAGGCTGATGGTGGTGGTGATAACTGATACTGGCCACGATGCTGCCGATGATGATGATCATAATGCTGATGATGATGATGATGCTGATGATGATGATGATGATGATGATGATGATGAGAGTGATGATGATCGTGATGATGATGATGATGATGCTGATGATGATGATGATGATGCTGATGATGCCTATGAGGATGACGATGGCGATGACGATGATGCTGATGGTGGCGGCAAGGATGATGATGACGACGACTTTGCTGTTGATGATGATACTGCTGCTGCTGCTGATGATGATACGTGTGACGGTGATGATGATGATGATGATGGTGATGCTGATGATGGTGATGATGGTGGTGGCGGTTGTGATTATGACTGTTGGTGATCATGTGGTGCTGGTGATGGTGGCGATGGTAGTGTTGTTGATAATCATGATCTGATGTTGGTTACGGTGGCGATGACGCTGACAACCACGATGATGATTGGTGATGGTGATGGTAATACAAATGATGAAGCCGACGCTGCCGCTGCTGATTACGATGATGCTACTGGTGATGATGCGGGTGCTGCTGTGATGCTGATGCTCATTATGACGAGCATGATGATGCAGATGATGCTGATGATGCTGATGATGCTGACGACGATGTCGATGATGGTGATGATGCTGATGATGATGATGATGATGATGATGACGATACTGATGATTATGATGATGATTCTGGTGATGCTGATGCTGCTGATGATGATGCCGACGCGGATGAGGATACGCAGGATGATGATGTTGCTGCTGCTGATGATGACGACCATAGTAGTGGTGTTAGCAATGTTGCTGATGATGATGCTGATGATGCTGCTGATGATGATGATGACGATGGCGATGACGACAACGACGGCGACGACGATGACGATGATGATGAGGATGCTGATGCTGATGCAGGCGATGATGATGATGATGATGATGATGATGCTGATGATGATGATGATGACGCTGATGCTGATTATGGTGGTGATGATGGAGCAATGATGAGGGTCATTTTGATGATGCTGATGGTGTTGATGATGATGCAACTGATGACGATGATGCTGTTGATAATGTTGATCATGATGCTGACGATGCTGCTGCTGCTGCTAATGATCATGCTGATGACGATGCCGATGATGCTGATGATGCTGATGATGTTGATGATGTTGATGATGACGATGGTGATGCTGATGATACTGATGATGCTGCTTGTGATGCTGATGATGACGATGGTGCTGACGATGAGGGTGATGATGCCGCTGATGCTGATGATGTTTATGATGATGCTGATGATGATGATGATGATGATGATGATGATGATGATGATGCTGCTGCTGCTGATGATGATGATGATGATGATGATGATGATGATGATGCTGATGCTGATGATGATGATGATGATGATGATGGCTGGTTGGTGTGGGTGGTTAGGTCAAGGAGGAGGAGACTTAGGAGCAGAAGAACGAGGATGAGTCTTGAGGAGGTGTGGTTGAGGATGAGACGGTGTATTCGAAGTAGGAATCTGCGAAGAAGAGGGAAGGCCAACGGATAAGAGGACGACAGACACGGAAGCGGGTGACGGGAGAGAGAAAGAGATCGAGCGAGAGAGGGAGGATATTGTTTGGCCTCTCCTTCGAACGTGGAACGCGTTCCATCTGCCTGCTGCCCGGCGATCAGGCCAACACCTTCTGCGACGCTATTAAGAGTCGGCCCGATGGCTGGCGAGTCTGCTGGGACCAGTTCCTGCATAGCAACTGCTTGCAGGCGTGCCGCTTCTCTTTCTGAGATTTGCTGCCAGATCGTTCGTCCACGCTTCCAGTCAAAGTTGTGGTGCAAGGAACTTGACATTCGTTCTCAGCGCGCTCGGCAATTTCCAAGCGGCAGGTGATGGCATGATCGTGCGTACCTTGGCATGCTGAGTGATCACATGCGGACCTGCTTGGTACTCGGCGCTTGCGTAGGAGGACGGGTCGTGCCATGTCATTTCGTTGTGACGGGCGTATGTTTGATGTTCTGAGCATGCTTGGTCTTCAGGCTCCTCCTCCATGACTATCGCCACCACCATCGCGTTCACCACATCACCCTCACCATCCCGACCACCATTGGTCGGGTCCAGGGTCTTGCTTCGCCGCAACAGGCCTTTACACGCCTGCTCGAGGGTATACGAGAAAGGATGGTCGGACCGAGCCCTGCTCGGCCAGCGGTCTGAGTGTAGTGTCAGATGCAGTAGGAGTGGCAAAGGTCGTCTGTTCAGGATCCTCGTTTCGAAAGGAGCACCTGGCTGCTCGTTCTCCTTTCCCTGCCCTCCTTGCCCTCCGCCGCCTCCGAACGGGGCTTCTTCAGCCATGTGGGGCATTCTTTGAGGCCCGTTGGGCGGTATTGAACATGTGCGGGCCATTTCGGGAAGCCTTTGCGCTTCTGGGCGCCGTGCTGATGTCTGCCATGAACTGCCCTCCTTCTTCTCTCTGCCTTTGTACTGATTGTGCGCTCTGCTGTTGTATTCATTCGCGGTTTTTGTTGGTAGTCGTTGTTATGTTGGAGCTATCTTGGAGTCCTCTGAGGGCTCTCCTGGGTCATCGTGGGTCCATCTTGGGACCACCCCTGGGCCAGAGGAATCAGTTGGAGCCCCCAGCGGCGACACTGCCGACCGCATCTACACACATACAGCATGTGGTTACTATGACGTCGACTTCTCTGGAGGCCTCAGAGGCTCGGCTGTCGAAGCTTTACCCATACCCCTATTACTGCCTCCAACTCTGGACGGCCGATGCCGGTAGAACATGGATAAAGCTTAGCTTCCAGCGGCCCGACCTTTATCCATGCCCCCACGGAGGTCCCTCGGTGGGTTGGGGCGTGAGTCGGGGTATGGACAACACGGTGATCGCGTAGATGTGGGCTTCTTCGGCAGACTTGGACTTTTGAAGTCCATTGGGTCTGTCTCGGATGAGCCATATTGGGGTCCTATGGGGCCATCTTGGGGCCACCCTCGGGCCTGTCAGGGACTGGCCCACGCCCTTGCGTCTCTCTCAGACTTTCTTGGGGCCTTCTCAGGGTAAGATTATGGACACTTGAAGCTCTTTTGATGCTCTCTCGGGTCGTCTGGGCGTGAGTGCAAGTGTGGCCTTGATGAGTCCTGAGCCTTGTTTTTACTTGTAGACAGCCGAGGTCCCCGTTCAGGCTATGTAGCCAGTTGCCCTATCTCAGTAGGGGTGAGTGTGTCAGCGATTTACTTTCAGAAGGCCCTCTCTCGCTGTAGCACTGGGCTCGAATGACTTTCTTCCTCTTCTCGTATTCCTCCTCCTCGCTTCCTCTTCCTTGTCCGATCCAACGGCGATGTTGGCAGCCTAGCTGCCCGTTCTGCGTCTCCTCTGTCTTACGCCGTGTTCTATCTGCTTGTGTGGAAATTGCTTTTTACACCTCGCTTTTGCATTTGATCGTACTCGTTCCATTTTCGCTGCAGTGGCGAACGTTTTTTGGTTCGAGGGGCTATTTGAGCCTTTGCGTGGCAGGAAGAGCACCTGGAAAGACCATATCCATGTCCTCCGCACCTCGGTTACTATGACGACCGTCACACACACCTCATATGTACTCCCTTTGCGCCCACCGCTGGAACAAGTATATTGCAGACAGCAACCCGCATTTGCTGGCCGAAGAAAAGAGGGCAACACTATTACATGTGACATTGTTCGGACGGACCATCGTTACCACTATGATGTTCATCAGGTTCATCACGACTGCGTACATGTGTACACAGAGGTGACGTCGATGGCAATAGTTAATCACTGGTGTCATTTGTGAGTGTCGTTGGCAGCGGTGCTAGTGCTCTGGCTCACGGCATCTGCGATGGCCCATACAGGTGACGGAGATGTCAAGAGACGAGTTTTTGGGACATCGATTGTAAATCGCTTGAGGAGTTCAAGGAGCGTGCGTGCTGATACTTGGCTGGGCTCGGTTAAACGCTCAGCATGAGCTCGGATCGCCTATGCCGAGGCCATCACCACCGCCATCACCATCGTCACGATGCCCCCACCATCACCATGCGCCGTCATCAAAGCGCACTGTTCGCACGTGCCTGGCTAGGTCAAGTTCTGGTGCTTGCAGACGGTGCCGCAGGCGAGCGGGTTTGCCTCTTTCGCAGCGCAGCGTTGATGATGATGATGATGATGATGATGATGGTGGTGGTGGTGGTGGTGATGATGATGATGATGATGATGATGATGATGATGATGATGATGATACTGATACTGATACTGATGATGAGGAGGAGGAGGAGGAGGAGGAAGAGGAGGAGAGGAGGATGAGGACGAGGAGGACGAGGAGGAGCAGGAGGAGGAGGAGGAGGAGGAGCAGGAGGAGGAGGAGGGGGAGCCGGCAGCGTGCGTGCGCATTCTGAGCCCGGCCCGAGCCGGGCGGGGGTAGGACAGGGATACATCGTTCCAGAGCGTTTCGTAAAGCTTTGGGAATGCCGCGGCGCCCGATACATTTTCCAGAACCGCTGGATCCCAGAGATTCCCGATTTATACCTCTCCGATAAGTCCTTGTCCTGGTTTAGTCTTACCAGGTGCCGCCTTTTCGAACATTGGCATTCGTGGTCAAGCTTCTCGTCATTGTCCTCGTCCACGTTCTCCTCTGCCACTTCCTCCTGCTCTTCTCCTTTTTTTTCTCGCTCTCTCTCTCTCTCTATATGTAGGGGGCCAGGTCTGGCGCTTGGGTTTGATCCTTAGAGTCGTGCCTCCCGAATCGGCTTCGCGACGGGGGCCCGCAGTGGGAAGGATTCTTTTCCCCCGAGTAGAGCCTGGTGGTCAGTGTCCACTGCGCCACTCGACTCACCGCATGACCGTGCCTCCCTTTCCGATATGCCCGACCGCACCGCAGGATCGTAGCCACCGTATCGTGTTTGTGGCGGCACTCATCTCTTTACGCAGCTTGTGCTCAGACCCTCACCGATGCGGGACAGCCAGCATGCTCTGGTTGGTCTCTTCGCTGGGCCCCACACGCACGTCGTGCACCTGTTCGGGGCTGCCGTTGCTCTTCAAATTCTTGATGCTTCGCGTATCCTCAACAGCCCGCATTTGTTCTGTAGCCTCTGACACGGTGGGGGTCTTGCATCGCGCCACTTTGGCAGCGTAATTACTTCTCCCTGGGTGCTGGTTTCGCCATCAGACTCCCTGGGCAGCAGCACCCTTGCACCCGCCGCCCGGCGCCGGCCGCGGCACGCGCGCGCCCCTGGCCAATTTGTAGCGGCCGCAGCCCGACCGTTACCCGCCGCCGCTGGCGCTTCCGCCCGCGGTTGTAAAAAAAAAGTGTCTTCAACAGCATTTGGCAGGCCCGTGGCCCCGACCTCTCAGTTCGGCGACAGCGAATCCGCGTCCGCCCGCGACCAAAAAAAGTATCTTCAACAGCTGCAGCGGTGGGATGAACCTCCACGTGGATTGCTCATGAGTGGTTTAGCCTTCTTGTTCAACCACCTGAGGTTGCCACTGTTGTCATGCGACGCAGGTGCGCTGGGCTGCTTGCTCAGCCCCACGCTATGCCGTGCTTTGCTCGGGTGGCTCGTGTACCTCTGGCGCCTGGCGCGACAAGGTACAATTCGGTTGCCTTCCGGGTGGTCTCGCCACTGGAATGGTTGCAGTTCAGCCGCCGGGCACACTTGGCACCTCTTGCAACTCTGCCTCCAGTCCTCGGCGTCGCTCCTCGGCGCCCCTCGGCGGCAGTTTCGGCGGCCGTTGGTTCGCGCGGTTAGGTAATTAGGTTTGGCTCGTAGCCCGGGCTGATTTCGGACGCCGCCTGCGTTTCCGCTTGCGGCCGCGACGGAAAACGTATCCCCAGCAACCCATCCCGACCGCCAGGCGGGTTGCCTTGATCACACATGTAGGAGCATCCAGATGAACAGAGAGATGAGGAAACCCGCGAGCCCAAGTTTCGGATCAGCCGGAGCATACCCAGGAGTGGACCTGCTGCGCCTGCCGTCGGAGGAGGAAAGGAGGAGGAGGAGGAGGAGGAGGAGGAGGAGGAGGAGGAGGAGGAGGAGGAGGAGGAGGAGGAGGAGGAGGAGAAAGAGAAGGAGGAGGTGGAGGAGGTGGAGGACAAAGTGGAGGAGGAAGAGGAGGAGGGGGATGAGAAGGAGGAGGCGGAGGAGAAAACGGAGGAGGAAGAGGAGGAGGAGGAGGTGGTGGAGGAGGAGGACAAGGAGGAGGACAAGGAGGAAAAAGGAGGAGGAGGCGGAAAAGGGTGAGGAGGAGGATGAGGAGGAGGGGGGGAGGAGGAGGGGGGTACGCTTCATAACCGCATGCCATATGCAATTCATTTGGTGAAGACGCGTGCCAAACCCTCAGAAGTAAATGGCGCCATACAGCTAAACTTTCGGAGGCCCGCGCATATTTCTTGGATCGGCGCCAGACCCCCCGCTCTGGCGTTCGATGCGCGCCATGGGGCGGCACCCGAAGCGCTGGAGGCAGATGCCGACATCAAAACGCTCTCTCACTTCACCCACCCCTCTGTTCCCTCCCCCCCCGGACTGCAGATTTATCCAGTTTCGTCGTTGGACCCCGAGAGCCCTTTCCGGACCGCACTACGTTCCGACGTGTGCCTTGCAAAAGTGTGCCCGGGAACGGGCCTCCCCGGCCGCCACCCTCGGCTTGCGAGTTTGGCTCGCGGATGGCTGGCCAGAGTCCTGGCGTGTGCGCTGGGCCCATCCATCCCCCCGTGCCCCTCCCTTGTGGGGCCCGCCGCCTCCGCGCCGAGTGCCCGAGCCCCGAACTCCGAGCTCCGAGCTCCGAGCTCCGAGCTCCGAGCTCCGAGCTCCGAGCTCCGAGCTCCGAGCCGCGGGCCTGGGTTGCAGCCCCAGACGTCCGACGTCTCGATTTTTTCGAGACGCGGGCCTCCGACCTCCCGACCACTTCCCCGGGACCCGCTTTTCATCCCGAGGCCGTTTTTGACGGTCCTGAGGGCCAGTAAAGGGCCCCCGGAGGCCGACCATAGCGAAACACCTCGCGCCGTGATCTTTTCATGATTCTCGAGGGGGTCGGGGGTCTGGGAGCTCGCAGCCCCGAGCCCTGGGAGCAGGGGCCCCCGGGGAGAGCGGGAGGCCGAGGGCCGGAGCCCGCGCCCGCGGCCCCGAAAAGGCGATACCCGCGCTCGCCCCGGGGGCCAGGTCGGAGCTCCGCGGCCAGGCGCCCGGGCTGGCGCCACTGCCGCGCTTGCGAGCTCGGGGGGGGCACAATGCACTGGGCCTCCTAGATGCAAGGGCTCCCACGAGGGCGCGAAGTTATTCGCGGTTCGCGCTTCGCGGTCCTCGTTCCTTCTCCCCCTCCTCCTCGTCCTCCTTTTCTCCCTTTGGGGGGGCGGCGCGAGAGCGCGAAGTTATTCGCGCTTCGCGCTTCGCGCAGCGCGAAGCGCGAAGTTGGGAGCCCTAGAGTAGATGGGGTCGAAGGATCGCTCCGCATCGCCGATGCATCGCCGATGCGGCTCGATGTGGAGCCCGACGTGCTTCACGTCGACGTTGCCGAAACATCGCCGACGCCGACGATGCATCGCCGATGCATCGCCAGTACATCGCCGATGCATCGCCGATGTATCGCCGATGCGGCGCGATCCTTCGACCCCATCTACTCGGACCCCATCTAGGAGGCCTCCAAATGCTCAGGTTGGGCATAGTGCTCAGGTTGGGCATGTTTGACTACTGGGCTGGCCTCCGGCCAGTGCCGCGCAGAACTCGGGGGTCTGGACGCCCGAAATGGGTAGGGAAAGAATGGGTGCGATGCCCAACAGCAGTTCTTGTCCATTCTGAACAGGACTCGCTGTCCGCTCCGCCGCGGCCTGTGTCCATTCGAGACAGGAGGCCTGCCGCCCAACAGCGGCCGCTGGTGGTTTGGGACAACATTTGTTGCTGGGCATTGTACCCATCCTTTCCATACCCATTTCGGGCGTCCAAAGGGGGCATATGCTTAGGTTTGGCATGTCCGTCTACAGGAGGATTGCTCAAAAATAGTGAAAGAGTAGTCTGGGAACGATTTCTTGACTACTGACTATTTTTGATGGTTTTTGGAGAACTTTCAATTTGTTGTCCAAAATCGGCGTGCAGGGGGACATGCCCGACCCAAGCACATGCCCCCTGCGATCCTGGTGACCCAATGTTGTCGAGCCTGGCCTCTTCGCTCAATTTCGGGGCCCGGGACCCTCACAGGTCGATCCGGCTCAGGAGACGACGCGGAAAGATGGGGGCCCCCGGGGTCTGGCCGCGGTCTCTTGTCTCTGCAGCGTCGGATCTCAGGGCCCCGGGGGGGGGATGCATGGACTTCCGACCGCCCATGGCCCATGGATCGGGACGATCGGAATAGGTACTCCAGATTTCGTAACAAAAGGGAGGATTTCTGGACCCTCCAAGACAAGCCATTTCAGACCTCCCCCCGTGGGAGAACCCTCCAAAACATCGTCCCCAGACCCCCCAGGCCCTCCAAGATGGCCTGGAAGAGACCCCCCCCCCCGAAATGAGACCCCCCTCCCTTTATTACGAAATCTGGAGTACGGAAAGAGAGAATGGGCACAAACGCCGACAACAGTTCCCGATCATTTTGAGCAGGGCTCGCTGTCGGTGTCGCCTCGGACGCTGTCCATTTGAGACAGGAGGCCGCTTGCCCAACAGTGGCCGCTGCCGGCTTTGGACAACATGCGTTGTTGGGCAGCATGCCCAGTGTCCCGTACCCGTGTCGGGTGTCTGAAGCTGATCGCCGACAGGGGCCCGATGGCCCACCCCGGCCAGGAATTGTGCGGATTCGATATCAGTGGCCTGTCGCCGTTCTACCGGCCATGTATCGGGCCGGGCGAAAGGGGGGGATTGGGAAAGGGGGGGTTACGAAATTTGCTGCATGCAGCTGGTTTCGGCCTCACCGAGGGGCCCATTCCTCGATACATAGCCGCCTCCGGCGCCGGGAGGCGCCGGGAAAATCAGCTACGTGAGCTGATTCTCAAACCCCCCCTTTGCTATCCCCCCCTTTCGCCCGACCCGAATGTATCGCCGATTCCAGCTCGATGCTTCCCCCTTGAGCCGGCCCACCCCCCTAACGTTGCCCCTCGGGAGCTGCCTCCTCGCCGCCCTGCTGCGTCTCTCGAGGCCTCCTCGCGCTCCGAAGAGTTCACGATCGTCTTCTGTAGAAGAAGAGGGAGAAACCACATGTTTTGGTGCTTCTCGCGGATTTTTGGATTCGCGCTGGACCCCCCTCCCTGGCGCGCGGAGCGCGCAAGGGGCGGCGCCGGAGGCGCCTCCGGGGGGGGGGGGGGGGGCCGAGGCGCGGATCCAAGAAATCCGCGTGGAGCGCCAAAAGTTGATGTTTATGGATTTTTTTCTTCTCCGATGCTGTCCGTCGAGATTCCCCGAGCGCCTTCCACTACTCGCACAAGTGCCCACTCGCAAACATTCTAGAAGCCATACGTCTGCCTCTGTGTAACATATCGTGAACCTCCTGCGGCCGATCCAGGCCATTTGCGAGTACGGTAGGTTTGCGTCGTGTCGACCAGCGGCGACCCCAGCGCGGGCGTTCAAGGTTGAACGCCGCCGGCGACCCAGAATCGATCGATGTTGAACGATCGGACGTTGCGGCAGCGGCCGATCGTTCAAGGTTGAACGATCCCTGCGGTGTCAGAAACCAACGCTGGGGTCGGCACGACACGAACCTGCCATAGCTGCCCTGCGAGTGGTGGAGCGCGCTGGTATAGAGAGATCTCTGCCCGTTTTCTGCCCCTCGGGGGGCCCTCGCCCGTGCCGTCGGCGTCTTTCTCGGTGGCTCCCGGAGGCCCTCGTCGGCTCCCCGCGGGCTGCCCGCCTCTCGGGGCGGTTGTCCCCCGCGGCCGCGCCTCGCCGAGAGCGCGCGGGGCGGTGCCCGCCGCGTCGGCCCGAGCGGCGGCGGCAGGCCCGAGCTGCTTGGCATCGCCTCCCTGGCCCAGCGTAACGCTCGCCACTCCGGGGGCGGCGAGGAGGGGGGTGATGACTATAGGGGGGGTGGGCATCACGGCGTGGGCCACGATGCTTTTCCAGATTTTGTGGCGCCGCTTCTTGTTCCATTACGTCCCTGGCCCCCCCTTGGGCCGCGCACATGCCGCCGGCCATGATTCGCCCCCCCCCCCCCTCTTGGACGCCCCCCTTTTGGCCGCCCCCGAGTTGCCCGGGCCAGAGCCCCCCCCCCTCGCGCAGGCGATGGATGCGCCGGTGGCGCGGAGTGCACCTTGGCGGGTGCACACCGCGGCCGCCGTTACCGTGACCCTCCCGCCCGACTCCCCAACCCCCCAGGTAACGACCGTTATCCGGGAGGGGAAAAAATATGGGAACAACAATTGACATAAACATAAAAAGTCGGAGGTCCGCGCGGATTTCTCGGATCGGCGCTGGACCCCCCTCCCTGGCGCGCGGAGCGCGCCAGGGGCGGCGCTGGAGGCGCCGCCGGGGGGCCCCAGCGCCGATCCGAGGAATCCGCGCGGACCTCCGAGTTTTTCTGTTTGTGCCACTTTCTGTTCCCATACAAAAAATGCTCCTCGAGGGCCACTGGGGAGCATCCTGGATCCTCGAGCACAGAAGAGAAGGTGCCACGCGCGAAGCCGAGCCCGAGGCACGGGGAACCAGCGTCCGAGCGATGGCAAGGTTGCAGTGGAGGCCCGTGCCAAGAGACACTCAGGAGGGGAAAAAACACACAGACACAATTAATCCTCGACTCCCAGGAAAATATGGGAAAATATGGGAATTGGGGGGGAAGACAAAAACCCAGAAAATATGGGAAAATATGGGTTCTATTTTTATTTGTGTGTATTTATTTGTGTGTCCTAATTTCCCTTTAGACACTCCGTTTGCCTCTGGGGTGCCCAGGGTTTTTCTTGGGCTTCGATGCTTTTGCGAGGGAGGGCGCGGCGTCCCCACACCAAACAATCCATGGACGTCCTGGGGTCTCAGGGCTGGGTTTTTTGTGGGAGGCTTCTCGTGGACCAGCCTTAGACAGTCCAGGTTCGCTAGGGACTGGTTTCCTTCCAAAACAGCCGGAACCCTCCCGAGACCCCCCGAAAACCCTCCTTGAAGGGTTCCTGGATGCTTTCGAAGGGTTTCGGAAGGATTTTGGAAGGGTTTTCGTTTTGTGGGGGGAACCAGTCCCCAGCGAACCCTGGGTTTTCTAAGACTAGCTTCCGCTGTATGACCCGAAGACCAGACCTCGCGCCGAGGCAACAAATCACGACGGAGTGGGTCTGTCCAGCCTTTGCCTCCGGGGGGCCCTCGCGGGCCGGTCAGGCAGCGTCGCAGCAATTTCGGGGCTCAAGAGACGGGGGTCAATGCAAACGGGGGTCAGCCAGAGCGCCGAATCTTGAAGGATCCTGCAGGGCCACGGTCGCATTGACCCGGGTTTGTGTCCAGGATCCTGCAGGATCTTGCAGGCTCTTTCGCATTGACCTGGGTTTGGGTGCAGGATCTTGCAGGATTTTGCAGGATTCTACAAGGCCTGACTGACCCGGGTCTGGATTGACCCGGGTCAGACGATCCCCGATCAATTTTTCGAAATTTCGCAGCGTATCCCGAGAGCGTTTCCCTACTCGTTCCTATAGCACGTCTTCGGGAAGCCTTTCCGCGGCTCCTTCTTTGCTTCTTTGGGAGCTGCTGCGGAGCTTCTCTCTCGACCCTGCAAGCTCCCTGGAGATCCTTTTGAGCGTTCTCGCAAGCGTTTCCAACAGGCGTTCTCTGCGCTTCGGAGTTCCCGGCTATCCAGGTTTCGGATGCCACAAGCTGTGAAACGTGGCGCCGGTGTTCTGGGTTCGTCACCCAGCCCAGTCTTTGAATGAGCGGCTTTTGGTGGTCAGTGTGGTGGTGGTTGCTGCTGTCTGCCTGTGCCGTTGCAGTCGAAAAAGGCACGTCGGCATGAACACACGCTTCCGCAGGTCCGCGTGGATTTCTTGGATTGGCGCCAGGCCCCCCTCCCTGGCGCGCGGAGCGCGCCAGGGGTGAAGGCGCCGCCAGGGGGGTCCAGCGTCGATCCGGGAAAAGCGCGCGGAGCTCCGACAGCGTATGTTTGCGCTGATTTCTTCTTCTATACAGGCTCCCCAACACGTGCCTAACCACCATTTCGTATTCTGCGTGGTGGTTGGCCAGTGGCTGCAGAGGGTCCGCGCAGGACCCCCGCCCCGCAGGCGATCGTCCGGGATGACCGCTGGTGATCGGGACTTTACACGACGGTAAGTATGCATTTTTGGATTTCCAGGTCCCAATCTACTTCTAGTGCCTTTTTACATCAAGTACCGATCTGCTTTCGCCGTGTTTCATTATTCTCTGGGAGGGCCTGGACCCAAGCTACTTCATCCGCCTCCCTGCTTCATGTTTTTGCTTACTTCTTCCGACCGACTTTGTATTCTGGGTTCACACCCTGAGTTCACTCCTGGCGGCCGAAGGCTCCAAGCATCTCTTTGCAGTGCAAGGTATGGCATGCATATATCGAGAGTGCAAAGGAGTGTGAAGAAGACGACACAGTGCCGTTTTCAATACATACTCCGCGTGCGGATCATGTATGAAACATGCAGGGATTTAGTATTAAAAACAACGATGAGTTCATGCATACATTTATTCATAAACTAGCCATGTATTAAACATCCTATATGTTTAAAAGTCCCATGTACTACAAACTGCCCTGTAACGAGTGCTCAAGCGAGTGCCCACATGAGAGAAGGCATGCGGGGAAGCTATGCGGGCGGCCGCACGGGAGACCACGCGGGCGACCAATATGCGGGAGGCTGCACGCAACACCGAGGGACCGTGCGGGATGCAGTACAGGGGGGCATACGAGAGACCCTGCGGGAGTGCAGGAGACCGTGCGGGAGACCCAGACCCCATCGAGTCATGAAAAAAACACGACGCGAGGTTTTTCGCTGTTTTCGGCCTCTGGGGACCCTCATCGGCCCTCAGGACCGTCAAAAAACGACTCAGGATGAAAAGCCGGTCCCGGGGAATGGGTCCGGACCCCTGGGGGTCGCGTCATGATTGGGCGTTGCGTAATGGGGGGGTCATAAATGGGGGGGTGGCGAGGGTGGTCCGAAAAGGTACCCAAACGGTACCTAAACGAGCCCCCTGGGGCTCTGGAGGGGCCCGAAAGGGGCACGAAAGGGGACCTTTTCTGACCCCCCCATTTGTGACCCCCCCATTAAGCAACGCCCAACATGAACAAAATCATGACGTCGGGGGTTTGGGGAGCGTGCGGGAGGCCACACGGAAGACCACGGGAGGCCCTGCGGGAGACCGGTTGGGAGACCATTCGGGAGAACAGGCCGGGGAGCGAGCAGCAGGCCATACTATACGGGAGATTCTGTGGGAGGTCATGCGGGAATCCTGCGGGAGACCATACCGGAGACCATACGGGCAACCATGCGGGACACCCGCATAACAATCAGAGCAATTGTTGTCGCTTCGCGAATCCCCACCAGCCCATCCAGAAACGATGCCCAGAGGAATTGCCTCGATCAGAGAAGTGGGCAGCACACAGAGGAAGCCATTATGAGACATCTTGGGATATCTTGAGCCATCTTGGAGGTCATTTTGGGCTCTCCCAGACGCTCTTGGAGTCATCTTAATCCGTGCCCCCCCCCAAGAGGCCTCCATGTGGCTAAAACCTGTGTAGAATCAATGATTAGGCATTCTCGCCGAGGCCTCTTGGAGCATCTTGGGTGCATCTGGGGGGGCTCTTGGGGCCTCTTGGGGGTCTCTTGGGGGCCTCCGGGGGGCCTCTTGGGGGCCTCTTGGGGCCATTTTGGGGCCATCTTGGGACCTCTTGGGGCTTCCTGGGCGCTTCTTGGGGCCATCTTGGAGGAGATCGATCAAACAAGAGGGGGGGTTTAATTAGCGCCCCCCCTCGGAAGCCCCTAAAATCGCCTCTTGGACCCCTCTTGGAACGCTCTTGGAGTGCTCTTGGGCGCTCTTGGGGCCGTCTTGGGGCTCTTTTGGGGCTCTCTTGGGGCCCTCTTGGGCCATCTTGGAACCATCTCCAGGCCTCGGATGGCCATCGGAAGCGAAAAGGCGAGAAAGCAAAAATCATTGATTTTCCTTAGGTTTTGGGACGATTTTGGCCTCTTCGGGGCCTCCTTGGGGAGCTGTTTGGCCACTTGGAGTTATCTTGGGGCCGTCTTTGGGCTTCTTGGAACCATCTTAGGAGCCATCTCGAGCGATCTTGCGCTATCTTGAGCCATCTTGGAGCTCATCTTGGGTTCTCTGAGGCGCTCTTGGAGCCGTCTTGGGCCATCTGGGACGCTCTAACTACCCGCGGCCCCCCCCGTCCAGGTCCAGGGGAGGGGGTAGGGGGAGGGGTAAACCCCTCCCCAAGGGGGAAGAGGGAGGGGTGGAAGAGGATCTGCTCTAGACCACCTACGCCCAGAGGGCTGGTGGGATTAGAAGAAGCCGGTTGATAGTTTTAATGATAAGAAAATGCTAAACAAGATGCAAAGAAGACGAATCATACGAATACTAAGAAGACGGACTCGAATAAGCTTACTATCAAGAACACTAGAACGAATGCTCAGAATAAAATGGAAACATTGACGACTAATACGAATATCAATGATAATATGAAGAGGAGGAGGAGGGGCAGGAGGAGGAGGAGGAGGAGGAGGAGGAGGAGAAGGAGACCGTCCACGATGCGTCAACGAACATCCAAGATGTCTTCGACACCCAATGCAGGCACCAAAGCGGACTGCACTTAAAGGCACCCCAGCCGCGCATGCGGAATTACATGCATGCGTACGCATGCCGTTGGCAGCAGCGGCAGTCGTCATCGTGCCCTAAAGTTGACTCGCGAGGTTCGTCTCGCTGATCATGGCGATGTGAGCGTTGGTAAGTGTGGTCGTGGCACGGAGGGCATGGCGGAGGTAGGGGTAGCGAGTGGCGGTGGTAACGAAGGCATCCGTGTCGCAGTTGTGACTAGAACCTAAGCCCATGGTTCTAGTATTTACATACATTATATACATACAGGCACACGCATATATCTATACACACATATATATACACATGTCTATACATCTATATATATACATCTATACATGTACAGCTATGCATGTATACATACATACATACACACCCCGTCATAGGCATAAGTATACGTTGACCTATGTATATGTATGTATGCATGCATGCATGCATGTATGCATGCATGTCTGTCTGTCTGTCTGTCTGTCTGTATGTATGTATGTATGTATGTATGCATGTACGTATGTATGTATGTATGTATGTATGTATGTATGTATGTATGTATGTATGTATGTATGCATGTATGTATGTATGTATGTATGTATGTATGTATGTATGTATGCATGTATGTATGTATGTATGTATGTGTATTTGCATGTATGTATGCATGTATGTATGCATGCATGTACGTATGAACGTATGTATGTATGCATGTATGTATGCATGCATGCATGCACGTATGCTTGTGTGCATATTTGTATGCATGTCTGTGTGTATGCACATATATGCATATAGTGACAAACCTGTTCCATTGTATACATGAGACACCACGCCATAGGGTCATCGCGGTCACAGGCGCCCGCCGTTTGGGGGGCGACCCTGGGGCGCGTGGTTTTCTCTGCTTGCTCTCTCTCAGGCTGCCCGTGGAGGCCAAGACGCGACGCCATGATGCTGCCCCATCCCCGCTTGCCGCCGGGAGGTGCTGGCCTGGCTCAGAGACGTCGCGCCCTCGCGGCAGGAGGAGGTGGTCATCAGGACGCTGGCGCCCTCGCGGCTCGACCCCCCCCCCCTCAGTCTCTTCCACCATTCCACAATGAATGCTGCTCTCCTCTCTCCTCCGAAAACCGTGCGCCGCGCGCCCCCCTCCGCGCGTCATTCTCCTCTTCGCTCGCACGACGGGTCCGAGCTGGTCTGTTCCAGCTCGATCCGCTCGGTCCTCGCAAAACGGTGCTCCCGCTGCAGCGCGGGCCTCCTGTGGAGATCGGGGCTCGGTTCCCGTCGTTCCGCATTGGTGCCTTCGCTCCAGCGCGGGCCACGCGTCCAAATCAGAGAGTTTCTCAGTGTCGGTGTCGCCCCGCTCATTTCCCAACGCGGCGCTGACCAAGCGCCCCCTCGCTAACGTTCGTTTCATGGACAGACCCGCATCTGAATGCCAGAATCTCCCCCTGTGCTGTGGAACGCCGCCCTGGCGGCGCTGAGCCTCTCGCGCAGCTGGGGCCCTGGAGTGGAGGCCGAGGCTCGCAATCCTCCCGCGTGGCGGCGGTGATGGAGAGCGCGCCCATCGACGCCCTGCCCCCTCCCGCTTTCCAGTGGTCTTCCTGTTCCTCCCGCTCCTTCCAGGCCAGTTCCTGCTGCTGCTGCTGTTCGTCTTCGTCCTCCTATGCCAAGTCTTGCTCATCGTACTGCTCATTCGCTCTTCCGCCAGCTCCTCCTCCTTTTCTTTCTCCTCGTCCTCCGCCTCCTCCTCCTCCTGTTCCTCCTTTTCTTTTTCCTCCTATGGTCGCAGTCCCCCTTTTCCGATTGCTCATGGCACGGTTGGGCCTTTCTCAGACTTGCGGGCCGCTATATGACCGGTCCGCGGATAGAGACACATCAACGCAATGGGAAGGGATGGCTGGGAGGGGTAGGATGCCAGATCTGGCGCGAGCGCGCCTAGATTGCCTCTCCTTCTCGCTCTCTCTCTCTCGCTTAGCCGACCCGCTTAGCTTCGACCGGAAGAGGTGCGCTCTCGACCCGCGAATCAACAACAAAAGTCTCTCCCTTCTCCCCCTCCCCCCTCGTCCTTGCCCTCCTCGTCCTCCTCCTGCTCTCTCCTGGCGGGCAGCGCGGCGAGCGGTGGCTGGAGAGGCTGGCAGGGCGAGGGCGCCCCGAGCGGGGCCGGGCGTGCCAGGGCGCGGGTGCTCTGGGGCGGGGGGGCCCAGGAGGCGCGGCGGCGGGGCGTGGAGGGGTCGCCCGGGGAGAGACGGCGGGGCCTCCGGCTCGGCACCGCTCGGGCGTGTGCACGTTTTCCTCTGGCGAGGACCATCGAGGCGTGGGGCGTGGGGGCCCCGGAAAGCGCGGCGGCGGGGCGCGGAGGGTCGCCCGGGGGCAGACGGCAGGGCCTCCTGCTCGGCATCGCTCGGACGTGTATTCGTTTTTTCTCGGCGAGAGCCATCGAGGGCCCTCCCGGACCATCGAGCAAAAAAAAAGACACGCACGGAACCGAACCATGCACGGGACATGGGCGTCCGAGCGACGGCAAGCCTGTGCGTCGCCTTCGGGGGCCGGTCTGAGAAGGTGCCGACGCCAGCCGCGGCGACGATGGCCATGGCGGTTGCGGCGATCCATATGCATTATCGCTGTCCACATGCAGGATCGCGTGTAGTCCATACGTACAGGTTTGAAGAGGCTACGGCCTCCTCCACCAGGTCTCGAGCAGGCTCGGACAGCTGTCCGCAGTGGTGGAAAAAATAAAAATGGCGGCGGCGGCGGCGACGGCCAGGGCGGCGGTGACGGCTGCATGGGCGGGTCGATGCGCGGTATGCGGACACGAGTGGTTCGGGTCCGGGGAGGTCGCCCGCTGGGCGCCACGGGGTTCACCGCGCAGGCAGTGGAACAACTCCCACGTCGTAGTCATCGTTCGGGGGCATCGACCCCCACTCGCCCCTGGATCGCCGATGGGGGCCCGAAAGCCCGCCCCCCGCCCAGGAAGGTGCCGATTCACCGTCGGAGGCCCATCTCGCCGATCTATCGACGACGCATCGCCGATTCCAGGTCGACGCAGCCCCCCTGTGCCCGTGCCCCCCTATCGTTGCCCCTCAAGCCCAGACCCCCGACGTCATGATTTTTTCATGACGTGACCCCCAGAGGTCCGGACCCATTCCCCGGGACAGGCTTTTCATCCTGTGCCGTTTTTTAACGGTCCTGAGGGCCGGTAAGGGCCCCCGGAGGCCGAAAATATCGAAAACCCAGCGTCGTGTTTTTTTCATGACTCGAGGGGGTCTGGGAGCGTGGGGCCCCAAGCAGTGAGCTGTAGCAGCCTGGGCGCCGGCGCGGCCGCGGAGCGGCGGCGGCCGCCTCCTCCCCCCGCTTCCCGGGGGGCGCGCGCGCCGCCCGGCAGGAACAAGATAGCTCTGGTGTATGTCTGGCTGCTGCGGACGGACTACCCGGCCGGCTGGCCGACCGGCTGGAAGGACGCGCCAGGGGCAGCAAAGAACAGGCCGCGCTGCATAACAAAAGCAGGGCGGGAGGTTCTGGGGGCCGCTTTCGGCCTCGGGGGGGCCCCCGCCAGGCCTCGGGGCCGGCAAGAAGCGGCTCAGGATGAGAAGCCGGCCCCGGGGACACCCTGACTCCGGATCCGCCCTACTTTTGGGAAATTCGTAAGTAGGGCTTGGAATTTCCGCCTTATTTTTCAAGCCCCGCTGATGCCATTTCCGCCCTACTTTTCTGTTGCTGTTTCCTCCCTACTTCTGTGGATTTCCGCCTTGAAGCCGCCGCAAGAGTTGCAAACGAGGGGTCTCTGTACTCGGGGGCATGAGTCCACAGAGGACGGGGGGGGAGGGGGAGAGAGGGGGAAAGGGGGGGGGACAGGGGGCACTAGGGTGGGAGTGGGGGATGGGAGATGGGGGAGGGGAGTGGGGAGGGGAGGGGGGGAGGGGGATGGGGGAGGGGGGGGGGGAAGGAGGAGGGGGAGTGGGGGAGGGGACGGGGACACGGAGGAGAACAATAAGGGGACGGGGTAGCAGTGCAAGGGCAGATGGGCAGTGCGTGCGTGATGTGTGTTGTATGTTATGTATATATAGTTCTTCATTTTGTGTATATATATACTGTGATACGGCATATGTCTTGTGATAATGTACCGTGGTAAGTCTGGTTCTCTATCATGTATACAGCATATGTCCTGTGATAATGACACAAGGGTCGTGGTCGTGGTCGACGTCGTCGTCGTGTTCGTCGTCGTGGTCGTCCGTCGCCGTGATCGTCGTCGCTGCTATATGATATCGTGTTCGTCGTCCATCGTCGTCGGTCATCGTCGGCTGCGTTGTCCTCGTCGTCGTTGCTTGTCGGTGGCAATTGCTGACATCGTTAATTTTTTGAAATCGTGATTCTGTCTGAGTTCGGTTTTTGCGCACACGTTGGGTTATTTGTTGGGGTTCGGTTTGTCCCAGCATGGCGTTGTAGGGGGCGTTTCTGTCATCTCCATTAATAAACAAGATGGCAGAAACGCCCCCTACAACATTTCATCTTTTCGTGGGCCGTTCGTTTTCCACTCGCACGTCCCGTTCTTTTTCAACTTTTGCGTTTCTCCGTTTCGTTCGTCCTCGTCGTTATCGTCGCCCGTTGTCGTCGCGGTCGTCCGTTGTCCTCGTCGTCGTGGTCGTCGTCGTCCTCGTCGTTTCTGGTGTCGTCGTCGTCGTCGTCGTCGTCGTCGTCCTCGAGCCTCGCGCGCCGAGGGCTCCAGAGGGCCGGGAGGCAGACTCACGCGCCGAGGGCTCCAGAGGGCCGGGAGGCAGACTCACGCGCCGAGGGCTCCAGAGGGCCGGGAGGCAGACTCACGCGCCGAGGGCTCCACAGTCCACAGGACTTACAATCTCACACGCCGAAGGTTCCAAGGGGCCGGGATGCAAACTCAACCGCCGAGGGCCGAGGCTCGGCGGATCCGTCGTCGTCACCGTTCGGACGGAACGAATCATTCGTCATCGTCGTCCGCGGTTGTCGTGTCCTCGTTGTCGCCCTTCGTCGCCCGTAGTCGTCATCGCCCCTGGAGTCGTCCGTCGTCGCCGTCGTCGTCCGTCGTTGGCCCCCTCGTTTGTCGTCACCGTCGCCCTCGCCTCGTTTTCGTCGGTGGCCCCCTCGTTCGCTCACGCTCCGAAGGCCCGAAGGGGCCGGGAGGCAGACTCACGAGCCGAGGGTCTATGTTGCCCGTCCGTTCATTGAATTGCAATGCACTGCCTTGTGCACGAGAGAGCTCGCTGAATTGCATTAGCGCTGCCCTCATTGCGTTGCATTGCGCGTGCATTTTAAGTTTGGGTTGGGGGGGTTGGGGCCGAGACTGAGACTTAATGCGTTGCTTTGCGCTGCACGTTGCGCGAATGCATTATTTGCATTGCGTTGGCCTTTCTCTCTGGGACTCCCTGGTCAGGCCCTGAGCCCTCAACCCTCGACCATTCTGTCATCCGCTGTCGTTCTCGGCTCTGGCCTCGCTGAGTGCATGGTCCCTCGCGGCCTCGCGGCGCCGCCAGCCGCCACCCCCCCATGGATGGATTTGTTGGATATAATTGATGGTTCTGGAGATTCCACTGGAGATGGCGGCGCCGCCAGGGCCGCTGACGCCCCCACAGCCCCGCGGCCGCCTCCAGAGCCCCGCCGCCCCGCGGTTCGATTAGAACGGATCCTTCGACGAGAGGAGGTTTTGAAACGAGCTCGGGCCTTGAAGGCCTTAAAAGCAGCTGAGCTGGCGAAGCAGGCGTCGGACAGGGAGAAGGATGTTGCCCATAGTGCTTGGAATTCAACCCAGCTCTCCAGCGGCGATCATGTGCTCACGAGGGTCATCCACAAATCCCAGTATGACCTCCACAATGTTTTGAAACTTGCGTTTTCTAAGCGTGTTGGGGAGTGCTTGGGCGGGCAGTTTATCTCGGCGGTCGGCGCCGTCTGCCACGCTGCCCTGGCGCTCCAGCGCGCTGCAGTGAAGAGGAAGTTTGATGAGGCGGCCGGTTGTTCGTTCATGTACGTTGAGAGGAGTTTCGATGACACGCCTGTTCATCTTAGTTTCGGGCACCTCGCGGAAGCCCTCCAGCCCTTCGTTCGCTATGTCGTGCCTCGCGATCAGAGGCATCTCGTTGCAGGAAAGGCCCTCGTGACGTATCAGGAGCTGCTGCAGTACGGCATGAAGGGCGCGCAGCACGGGGTCATGGACATCTTCGCCCAGCAGATCGCCGTTGATCTCGGACGCGGTGGGCAGGGGAGGGGTGGCCGCTGGGGGTGGGTCAGTGATTCGGCCACGGCGGTGACGACGACGACGGCGACGGCGGCGGCGGCGACAATCGACGACTGGCGACGGCCGCGAAGTTGGCGCGATGCCTCGTCGTCGGTGTCAGCGGGAGGGAGGGGCGGAGGAAGGTATGGTAGTGCGTTGCATTGCGTTGGATGGGAGGTATCAGCTTCATCGAGAACGTCCCGCCCCGGGCGATGCTCGGCAAGACGGCGGGCCACATCCAGGCGGCGCTGGACTCGGCCCTGGACGGCGCCTACAGCATCGAGAGGATGAATACTATCGCCAAGGACGTTGGGGAAAGGGGGCGCGTGCAGGTGAGCCTCCTCCTCCCCCCATCCCCCTGCCCCCACGCCCATCCTCGCTCCTCATCTCTCTCCCTCCTCCGTCTCCATCCTCCTCCGCATCGTCCTCGTCCTCATTCCTCGCATGGTGGCCTTCGGGGGCCCCCCGTCGCCGCGGCCGGGCGCGGCTCGAAATGCTCGAAGCCGCGCCGCAGAGGGCGGTCCAGAAACGGCGAGGGAGGGAGTTGAGGAGGGGAAGGATGGAGAGCGGGTCATGGGTGGGGGATCGGTGGACAGCGGGCTCGGAGGGCAGTGGAGGATTTGATCTTGCTGATAGAGTGCAGTGACAGCGCGTCGCCGAACTTGAAGTGCATCAGATGGATCGGTTCGCGCCTCCCAGGCCACGTCATGCATGCTGGTGTCAAATGCATGGTGCACCAGTTGTTTCGCGCCGTCATCGTCATTCTTGAGCGGCACCAGGTGCTCAAGGACCTCAATTGTCTAGGATCGGTCTTCCGCATTTCGAGCCGGCAGGATCAATTCCGTCGAGCGCTCGCGACGGTGGTTGTTGGCGGCCACGGCTTCGACGGCCTCGCATTTCGTGACGGCGTTCCGCCCCCGCCGGCCGCCGCCGCCCACAGGGTGCGGGATCGCCTCGTGATCGACTCGTTGCTCGTCGACCGGGCTCTCCGACGCGAGTTCGGCTCCCCGCTCGAGGGCGCGCAGGAGGCGAACGTCGCGGAGAAGGCCGACATGTTGTTTCAGTTGCTCCAGGCGCCTCGTTTTGCTTGCACGCGCCTGCCTGGTTGTTCGATCTCTTGTCTTTCATGCCTTGCTTAAACTTGCTTATTCCTTGCCTGCCTCACAGTGCCTCACCCTCTCCTCCTTCGCATCCTCGCATGCTTTTTCAACGTTCAACTTTTGCTCGGCCTGCCCCCCCTCTTGGCTCTGCCCCCCCCCCCATGGCGCGACCCATGTGCCGTTGCATGCCTCGCCCTTCCAGGCATTCTCAGGGGCTGCCTCGTCGTCGCGGTTCGCCCGCCTCTTACCCTCATTTGCATCGCGCCCCGAGCCCAGCTTCGCCACGCCCTTCCGATCAGCCCCCCCCTCTTCGCCGCCCACTGCCCTCTCCTCGCTGTCCCGCAGGCGCCGTGGCACGAGAACGCGCTGACCCACTTTTGCGTGCCCGGGTGCAAGTGCGGGCGCACGAGGCCGCGAGCCGCGTCATGCCTGGTGGAATTATTATTTTGGCTCATGTGTAACATGATGCCGGCTTCGGTTGCTTTCAGCAGGCGGGCAGGGGGCAGCGGGGTCATTCACTCTCGCGCGGTGTGCCTCGGTTCTCTTTCTCTCTGCTTTCGAAGTCTCGGAGCGTCGCCCCCGCCCCCCGCTCTCGGTGACGGTCATGATTTGCTATGTCAGCCAGTGTATATGGCATGCACATATGTTTACATGCATGCACGCAAGCGCGCATCACTCCTCGGCCCTCGGCCTGCCTTGCAAACCGACGCGCGCGAGCGCGTGCTGGGAGGGGAGTTGAGGTGGACAGTACTGGGCCCCTTCTGCACGTGGATGGGAATGGCGCTGATGCCGCACCACATCTTCGAGCGGGCGTGGTGTTTAGCATTCGGGGCTGAGGGTCGGGCCGCCGCCAGGGCCGCTGCTGCCGCTCCAGATGTAGATATTGGCCAGGAGAGCTTCGCGGCCCAGCTGGGTCGCAAGATCAAGCGAGTGAACAACGAGTATATAAACGACAATGAGAAAAAGGCTTTTGTTGTGGTGTTGGCACTGGTGTCAAAGCCCATTGACGACGTAGTTTTAGAGTTGATCAGGCGCGACGGGCAAGGCAGGTTGCTCGCGGATTTGACGTCCGAGCGGGGCACGGTGAACCCCATTCGAGTTTGTCAGAGGTCTTTGGCGGGAACTTTGTGCCACGGCATGGTTTCAGGTCTCGTGGCCGAGTTCTTCCCACTGGAGGCTGCGCGGAGGAGACACCACATGCACGTGTTCCGATCGTGCGTCTTGCAGCTCTCGTCTTCTGTTCACTATCGTTCCGATTTGTACGCCAAGAGCTATCCTTTCGCTCTGTTGCTCATGGTCCATCCAGAACGCAGCGCCGAGGAAAGGACACAGGCGGCTCGCGCATTCATCAACGATGTTCCAGAGTGTTGTTTAGATCAGAACTTTTCGGCGAAGTTGAGGATTAAGTTTCCCACTGTTGACCTCTTGACGTCTTCAGCTGCCGTTCACGGAACGTTAGTGACGTGGATGAACCGCGGAAAGGCCACGGTTGCCCACATCGAGAGATTGCATTCCCAGAACAGGTCATCCTTCAATCGGGACGGCGTGCATCGCAGGAACGTCGAGACTGCTACGTACGACACCCACCTGCAAAAACTTATGAAAGGCCACGTGGGCCGAGGAAGGCTCGACTTCACGCAGCGTCGGAACGATGCGGTTTTTGCTCGGAGGTTGGGCCTGCAGACTTCCAGCCAGGCTCGTCGCAGGGTCGAGCGGGGCCCCGATGGTGTCATCAGGAGAACGCTCAGGCCTTCGAAGTACAAGCCCAGGGGCAATCGCCCTTATGTTGGCAATTTGAAGTGGCAGTACATTGGCCATAAGTCTCGTCTTGCTCGCATCGCTCGGGGCGGGGCTCGCAGGCGCCGGCAGGAAGAGAAGGACGACAGGATTGCATGGGGCCAGCACTTTGATGATATGTCCAAAGAGGCGCAAGAGTCATGGGCGAGAGACAACGTTGACCCTGTCAAGCTGTATGGGATTGGGAACGCCATGGATGAGCCGGACGAGCCCGACCGCGAGGACAGGGATTTGATGGACATTGTCGACGACCTTGTCCACGCCGAGCCTAGGACATCCATCAGCGACTATGATGTGGCTGACTTGTCTCGGGGCTTGATGCAGCTGGACTTGGGGGACGACACGTGGCCCATTAGCGTCGAGGCGTTCAAAGATCACCTTCAGAGGGTCGCCCACGAGAAAGGCCTCTTGGAGTGGCGTGGCGGCGTCGCTCGAGTTGGCGATTTGTGCAGGGAGTCCATGAGGCCATGGATGACCGTGAGCTGCAACAGGGAGGTCCTGAGGCGCCTCAACTACCGGTTCACCTGCTGCGAGAAGCATCCGGGGTTGTGTCGGACGAGGGACGTTGCCCATTACGGCTCGGCACTTGCGATCGCCGGGCGTTTGCACCATGTTCTAAAACCAGTGGAAGCAGGTACTTTTATCGCGTTTCACACGTTCCAATATTCAATGACCTTCTGCAAGGGCGCCTGCAGGTACTCGGACCCGCCGCTCGTGATTTTCGCGGACGCCACTTGGGAGGATGATGGCGGGGACGATTGGTTGAGATTGGGCCTGCGGCGCAGGGAGTTCACTTTTGAGACATCTTACGCCGTCGCTCGGCGGGGAGGGGGGGGCGCAGGTGCATGTGAGATACTTGGGCGCAGTTGCATGTGAGAGCACGCGCGCACTCGTTGTTGCATGAGTATTTGTCGATTGTTCACAGGTCATGGTGTCGCCCTCGTGCGCTGGGGTTGCTCGCGTGCCCCAGCCATGTGCATAGGGGGCTCGGGAGGGCTCTGGCCTTCGCCAGCGAGCACGCTGGCGACGACATCGCCATGACCGTATACGAGGTTGAGGACTCGGATGCGACGCCCCTGAGAGCGAAGGTGACCAACCGCAACTCCCAGGTGATCTGGGAGTGGGGCGTGGATTGGGGAGGCGGTGGCGGCGGTGGAGGCGCGCCGCCGCCTTCCATGCCATTGTTGCGTCGTCGTCTCGCCTGGGTCAGTCGGTCGCTTGCATTCGCCCTGCCTGCATCCGCTGGCGTCGTGCACCCCCAGGTCGCCGCGTCGACTGTCGGCGCAGGTTTAGATGCATGTACGCATACATATGAGAGAGAGAAGGAGGAGGAGGAGGAGGAGGAGGAGGAGGAGGAGGAGGAGGAGGTAGGGAGGGAGAGGGGGAGGCAGGGAAATTGAAATATAGCGGGGGGTGGAGTCAGTTCCGCTCCCTCTCTCTCTCTCTCTCTCTCTCTCTCTCTCTCTCTCTCTCTCTCTCTCTCTCTCTCTCTCTCTCTCTCTCTCTCGCTCCCTCTCCCACTCTCCTCTCCCCTCCTCCCTCCCCCCCTCTCTCTCTCACTCTCTCTCTCTATCTTATTTCTCTCTCTCTCCTCTCTCTCTCTCTCTCTCTCTCTCTCTCTCTCTCTCTCTCTCTCTCTCTCTCCTCTGTCTCTTGCTCCCTCCTCCAATCCCGCTCTCGCGCCCCCTCTCTCCCTCCCTCTCCCTGCCTCTTTCCCTTCCGCCCTGTCTCCCTTTCTCCTCCTCTATCTCTCTCTTCTCTCTCTCTCTCTCTCTTTCTCTCTCTCTCTCTCTATCTCTCTTCTCTCTCTCTCTCTCTCTCTCTCTCTCTCTCTCCCTCTCTCTCTGCCCCTCCCTCCTCTTCTCTTTCCCTTGATCCCCCTCCTCTTCGTATATCCCTCTCTCTCTCTCTCTCTCTTTCTCGTCTCTCTCTCTCTCTCTCTCTCTCTCTCTCTCTCTCTCCCTCTCCGCCTCTCTCCCTCTTTATCTCTCCCCCACTGTTGCGTTTGCTCCCTTCTCTCGCCCTCTCTCTCCGCGTCTTTGTTGTCCTGCCCCTCTATCTCCCTGTCTCCGTTTCCCCGCATCCCTCACCATGCTTGTGACTGTTCTGCGTCGGCTCATCCCCTCCCCGCGCTTGCGCCCCTCTCGGCGCCAGGTGGAGATGGCGGACCTCCACCCGGTGGCGCGGGCGGGGCAGGCGGCTCCGGCGACCCGCCAGGGCCTGAGCCTGAGGTGGATCTTCTGGACATCGTGCTGGAGGCTCGCCGCGGCCACTGAGATGTCGACGTTGAGCAACAAAGGACGATAGACGATAGCAACGACAACAGCTTTAACAACGATAACAAAGATAACAGCGATAGCAACGATACCAATAACAGCGATAACGGCGATAATGACGGCTCCAATGATAGCGGTAAACACAATTGATAACGATGCCAGCGTGTAGCGTTGGTGTCGATCGTCAAAATTGGTGATACCATTGGCGTTGGTTTTCGCTTTTGTTTCTCTGCTCCTCGGTCTGACGACTACTGCATCCTGATCCCTGCGTTCCCACGCGCCTGGCTTCGTATTGCACTATCCTTCCTTGGCTCCCTCCCGTGGCCATCCCTTGCCTCAACCAGCTTCGCCCCTCCTCCAGCCCCTCGGCCACCCGCTCCATCGGCCTCCCGTCGCCGCGGGGCAGGCGGCGCCGCCGGGTCGACCAGGTCGAGGCGGTGATCACCCTGCAGGGCTACGAGGGGGCCCGCCGGCAGCCCCGCCGGCAGCCGGCGACGACGGCGGCGACGGCGGAGGCGGTGACGGCGGCGCCTCAGAGGAGGGGGAGGCGAAGTCGTCGGTCGAGAAGGGTTCCTGGTGGGGGTCCGACGAAGGGGCCGACGACGACCCGCCGGGCGGAGCGCCGCTGGGCGGAGGAGGGGCAGTTGCGGCGCCTCCCCCTCTGCCCCCCCCCTTGGCCCCGCCACCGCCGGAGCCCGCGCCGCAGCCAGCGCCGCCGCCCCTTGCTGTCGGCGGCGCGGCGGCGGCAGATCGGCCACCAGAGGCGCCGATAGATCGCCGCGCCGGCCCAGATGGGTGGCCTCGATTATATACGGCTTCTGGCCGTGCCTACGTTCGGATGTCTCTCAACGCGGATGGCTCCGCTGATTTTCGAGGTGCTTGCGCCATCTGCAATGCCACTCGGAGCGGCACGTGCCGCAGCAGCCCCGACGCTCGCCCTGGGACCAGAGCCTGGGGGCAAGGAAGGCCATTCGGGAAATGTTATGCGTTTGCTTGGCACGCAGATACTTTGGGCGATGGCCACTCGACCGAAGCTCACAGGAAGTTCGTTCCAGACCTGCCCCAGCGGGTTGCCGCGCGGGTTGAGGGGTCACAGCAGCCCAACAGCGGGGAGTGGTTGAGAGCGGAGCGTGACCGCAAGGACAGGGACACGCCCGAAGGGGAGCCCGAATTGCTCCCATAGCAGGCTGGCCAGGACGGTGATCTGTGATATGTGAGTATTGTTGTTGTCTGCCCGCACGTCGGAGAACTCATTTCTCGCACCTCATCTTCTCTTGGCTCTCGCCTCTGGCCTCCCAACCCCCGACTCCACTCTCGCTAGTCCTCAGTCCTCTGATGCTGGCGAGTGGCGGCGATTGCGTTGTCGCTGCCCAGGGCGGCTGCAGAGAGCGCTGGGGGGGAGGGGGGGGCAGCCCTTAACTTCTCAGAGTTGTCCAGCCTCGGCCAGTTCTCCGAAATTTTCGACGCCTGGCTGCCGCCTGGCTGCGAGGCGCTATCTGCGTCGGAGTCGCCCCGCCCATCCCCGCCGCCGCGAGGTCACCCGGCCCCGCAGTTCTGGCCAATTCCACTTTCGTCGAGTTCGTGAGGATCCATACCTGTCAGCTTCCTTGCCGCTGACAGGCGGAGTTGGGAGTCAGGCGGCGACTCCCGTTGTTGGCGGCGGGGGATGAGTAATCGTTGACGGGGTCGATGCTCTATCGAGTTGTCGAGAGGTAAGCGCGGCCGCCCCTCGCCCGTCGGACACGCGACACGAGCGGGCGAGCGCCCCGCGCGAGCGAGGGAGGGTACACCTGAAGGGTTTGGGACTCCAGCCCTCCTGTTGGGGCGCAGGGCGGCCCTTCCCCGCGCGAGCGAGGGAGGGTACACCTGAAGGGTTTGGGACTCCAGCCCTCCTGTTGGGGCGCAGGGCGGCCCTTCCCCCCCGCCCAACTTCCCGTCTGCACCCCGTGGCCCCCCTCCTTGGGCCCCTTGAGTTTTCACGATGCGTGGTTAGCAGGAGCGTTTCGCTGGGGCTCGAGAGGCACGCCAGAGGATGCGTGGTCTTATGTCTTATGGTTTCGGGCTCTTGTTGTTAGCCACCACGGCGCAAGAGTTTACAGGAAGCGACGGAGTCAACCTTCCCTCGGACCTCGGGCGCGCTGGCATGGCCGGCTGTGACATGGCGCCCTTTGAGACGCCCCCGCGTCGCGGCAAGTCGCCGGTGACGATCTTCGGCGACGGCGACGGCGACACGCAGATGGTGAATCGCGACAGCGAGGCCGACGCGGCGGCGGCGCCGGCGCCGAATGCCCCCGCTCGGAAGGCCCATCAAATGCCCGCCGTCCTCATATTGTGTCTCCTCCTCCTCCTCCTCCTCCTCCTCCTCCTCCTCCTCCTCCTCCTCCTCCTCCTCCTCCCCCTCCACCTCCTCCTCTGCCTCTGCCCCGCCGCCACCTCCCGCCTCTGACCCCTCCCCTCTCTTCCTCAGCCTCCTCCCCCCCCTGACTCACCCCCCATCATCCTCCCCCTCCTCCACTTCCTACTCTTCATTCCCAGAGCCTCCTCGCCCGCTTCCTAGCCTCGTCGCCCCCCTTGTCGATCTCGACCCCCTCGTCTTGCATTATCTCAGCCACCCCCAACTGACTTCTGACCCAGGGGCGGAGGAATTGGCTGCTCGATCCAGATATTTTCGGGCCGACGTTACCTTGCGAGGCGAGCCCTGCGGAGAGGGCGCCCCCCGTTCTCGTTCCGCATCCACCGCGGCGCACTTACATTTTCGGACCGACACTACCGTGCAAGAGGAGCCGCCCCCTCGCCCCCCCCATCGCCTTTGCCTTCCACTTCGGCCCGCACAGGCCCTCACCATCGCGGAGGTGTTCGACGCCCAGGGCAAGGCTCAGGCGGCGGCGGCGCCCAGCGGCGGTCGCGGCGGCCGCGGCCGCGGCGGCCGCGGCGGCGGCCGCGGCAAGGGCCGCGGCAGGGGTAAGGGCCAGGGCAAGGGCGAGCAGCAGCAAGGGGCAGGGCAGGAGGCGCCAGGTGGCGCCGCAGCCGCAGGCAAGCACGAGGGCCTTGTCGCAGCCTCCCAGGGCGCAGCTCCCAGCGCTGGCCCCTCCGAGCAGGCCAAGCCAGCGGCCGCGCAGTCCAAAACGAAGCCAGCGAAGCCCTCTAAGGAGGAAAAGGCCAAGTCGACAAAGCCCTCCAAGGAGGACAAGGCCAAGGCCAATCCAGGTGCGGAGGCCAAGCCAGGGGGCAAGCCCGCCGAGCCAGCCAAGCCAGGGGCCCAGGCGCAGAAACCCAAGCGCTCGTTGGAGGCCACCCCCATCGCCCGTCAGCCTGGCAAGAGGGGCAAGCCCGATGGGCGGCCCAAGAAGGAGCCCGAGTGTGAGCCCGAGGTGAAGCCCGAGCGCGCGATGCCCCCAGCTCACCCGCCGGCCTCAGGGGTTCGGAAATCACTCGAAGGGGGGAGTCAGAGGCAGTGGAGGAGGGGAGGGGGGGGGGATCGGGAGGAGTGTGAGCAGGGGGGATGAGCACGATGAGATTGGGGATGCGGAGGGGGACTGGCGATAAGGAAGGAGGAGGCGGAGGAGGCGGAGGAGGAGGAGCAGGATGATTGTTCCTAAAGGTTCTGATGCCGCGCCTCCCGCCCCATCGTCCCATCGGGGCCCCGGGGCCACCCCGATGGTGATGTGCTTCGGCCCCCGCCCCGCAACGCTTTCAAAGTCATCATGTGGAGACCCGCCCCATGGGCCCTGGAAGCATCGGTGGAGAGAGGGAAGGGCGCTGGGAGACTTTCAGAACATGGACGTGATGATGCCGACGAGAATGACGACGACGATGATGATGACGCTGACGATGATGGCGATGATGAGGGGGTTGCGATGATGACGATTACGACGACGGCGATGACGAGACCGATGGCGATGATGAGATATGATGGTGTTTGCGATGGTGACGGATGGTGGTAACCGTCGCGGTGATGATGGCGATGATGATGACGATTAAGGCGATGACGACGATGAGGATGATGGCGGCGACGTGAGCCCAGCACCCCCCTTGCAACTTCCTTGGGTTTCCGAGGGCGACCCCCCCCCAAGCACGCCCCCATTCGAGCGATTCGTTTGGCCGCCATCAGCCCCTCCCTCCGCATCCTCGGGTTTGTTAGTTGGGCCCGCACTCGTCATCAGTGAGTGGTCGGCGATCCGCCCATCGCTGATCTCCCTCTCACCCCCTCCTCTCCCTCCTTTCCCCATCCTCGTCCCTGCGCTGCCCGTGCTATCCCATCCTCCGACCCTCCTTCTTGCCCCGCTCCGATTGCACCTCAGCCCGATTTGGCCCGAACCCTGTAACCCGATATGGCAGTCGTTAACGCACGTGACTTGAGTGCTGCCGATTACCGCGAGTACGTTCGCAATGAGAGCTTGTGCCGCGTGGCAGCATACGAGTTGCGTTTTCTCGACCGCGCATGGTCACGCTCGCTTATCCCTGACATCATCTACGAGAGCTTGGGCCCGTACTGCGTTCCCTTCAGGACACGGGGCCCAATGCGCTCGTCAATGGTGTTGGGGGTATGCGAGGCAGCTCATTCGCGAGGAGAGCGTATTGGTGCTTCAGCCTGCAGCTTATCGCGCGGTTGGGCCCCAACCCCGCCGATTGCAGCACAGAATCTGACAGCAGTTCGGACATGGATTTGTGAGGACTGCCCGGGGTACGATCTCCTCCCTCATCTGGCCTGCCCTCTCCCCCGTAGCTCTGCCTTCCCTGTTGCCTAACCCCGATCCGCCTCGCCCTGCCCCCTGTCCCCTCCCCCCCCCTGCCCTCTCACTCACCTTGCCCCCTCGACCCTCGACGCCCCCCCTGGCCCCCCCCCTTTGACCCCCCCTATCCCCCCCCCTGTGCCCCCCCCCATCCCCCCGAAATCCCGGAAAGTTCCCGGAAAGTTTTGGGGGGGGGACATGGGCTCATCCTTGTAACTGTTGCAAAACCATACGAAATCCCGGAGAGTTCCCGGAAAGTTCGGGGGGGGGGGGCAGAGGGGGGGAGGGCGCGGGGGAGGGGGGGGGGTTAAGAGGGGGGGGGAGGGGGAGGGAAGGGGGGGGGGGGAGGGGAGGGGGGAGGGGAGGGGGGAGCGGAGGGCGGTAGGGGGTAGCGGAGGGTGGGGCCGGGCCGGGGAGGGCGAGGGCCGTCGGGGTTAGGGGTGAGAGGCAGCGGCCCCCCAGGCACGGGCGCCCCGCGTGCTCAGCCGCGGCAGCTCCGACGCTGGCCGGAGCCGGGGTGGCAGCATGGCGTCGCAGGCGTCGCAGTTTTTCGCCCTGCTGGCCCCCGCCGGCAAGGCGAGGCTCGTCGCGAACATCGCCCGCAAGGACGTGTGCGTGGGGACGCTCTGCTCGGGGACGGACCTGTGCGTGGGCGTCATGCAGGCGGTGGCGGGGCTGGGCCAGTCGTCCATCACCCATTCCTTCTCGTGCGAGTCGTCGCAGGTCACCAGGAGTTGAAATCCAGCCGATGGCGAGTGCTCCGATTCGATATTCGGTGTGCGGTTCGACGCTCGAACGGTTCGAACTCTTCGAGATTCCGAAGCTCTGGAGTCGATCCGAGGTTCGCGATTCGATGCGGGCGGAGTTCGACATTCGATTCGAGACGATTAGGTTCGCGGGGGTGCAGGATGTAGGATGTAGGTGTCTGATGTTGTTGAAAGCCCAGGTCAAGCAGCAGTGGATTCGCACGATGTGCAAGCCCGCGCCCCATCGCCTATTCAGCTCGGTCGAGGAGCTCCCACAGGGCAGGGCCTACTGCTGTATCAGCCAGTCCTGCTGCCAGGTGCCCGTGGTGGACATAGCCTTCGAGGGTTTCTCGTGCAAAGACTTGAGCTACTTGAACGTGTTCGCCTCTCAGAGTGCTTCGTGCGTCCGCGATGGGACCGTCGGGGGCGGGCGGGGGGGCCAAGAGGAGGCGGGGGAGGGAGAAGAGGATGGGGGGAGAGACTTGAGGAGGATAATATCGAGGAGGAGGGGTGAGGAGTAGGAGAGTCGGAGCAGCAGGCTGAGGAGGGATGGAGGAGGAGGAGGAGGAGGAGGAGGAGGAGGAGGAGGACGACGACGACGACGACGACGACGACGACGTGGGAGCGAGGGAGGGATGGGAGGGAGGAGGAGGGATGAGGAGGAGGAGGAGGATGAGGAGAAGGAGTGGAGCAGTGGAGTAATTATGTACCAATCAGGACCTTGCGGACTGGGGCCACCCTGCGAGCGGGCGTGGATTGGGCCGCCCAGAATCGCCCGAAGTTCTTTTTCCTTGAGAACGTCAAGGCGCTGTGCGACGGCGACGGCGTCAACAATCTGGATGCCCTGGTGGAGGCGTTCGGACACATCGGATACTACGTCGCTGGGTGCGTCCTCGACAGCAGGGCCCACGGTAGCCCGCAGCGTCGCACGCGCTGGTGGGGCGTGGCCGTGCGGGCGACTCCCGCGGGCAAGCCTCTGCAGCAGCACCCTCTCATCGGCATGAAGTTCCAGCAGTACGAGTCCAAGATGATGGACACACTGACGCGCATCCAGTTGGAGCCTGCCCCGATCGAGACCGTCCTCATGGCCGAGGACTGCAGTGTGTGTGCGTGCGTGTGTGTGTGTGGCAATGACGGTGCGGTCGTCGTCCGTCGGTCGTTGTCGTTGGCGGCGGTGGTCGTCGTCGTCGGCGGGGGCGGCGGGCGGTGGTGGCGGTGGTTGTCGTCGTCGTCGCGTCCTTCGTCTGCGTCGTCGTCGACGTGATCCCACTCCCCCTCCTCCTCATCGTCTTACCCCCCCATCCTTCTCGCCCCCCTGCGACCCTCTCGTCCCCATCTGGCGGTATTGCGCCAGGATTCCGAAGAGCTGATCGTGTGGATGGGCATCACTAACCAGCCGCCCAAGAGCGGCGGCGGGCCGCCCGGGGGCGCCGGCGCCCGCGACGCTTCCAAGAAGAAACCTTTCTGGCCACAGGAGCACGCGGAGAAGTTCCGCACGCACGGCTTCAAGTACCCCCCGAACTGGTGCATCGTATACACGCCCGAGCAGATGGAGCGCATGAAGAGCCTCCCTCAGCGCAGCCAGGAGGTGATCTTGTTCTTCGACCTCCTCTACGGCAAGCTCGACCCCGCCGACGGCAGAGACAAGGAGCACGTCATCGACGTGTCTCAGGGGATCTCGCGGGTGCCCAGCCTCGTGAACGGGATCCCCTGCGTGACGCCCAAGGGGGACTTCTGGCTCAGGAAGAGGTTCAGGCTGCTCCAGCCCAACGAGCGCTTGGCAGCGCAGGGCCTCCCGCTCTGGACTTACAGGGAGTTGGCCGCCTTCGGCATGAAGGACTTGGCGTGCTTGGGCGGCAACGCCTTTAATGGCAACACCGCCATGGCACTGTGTGGGTTCTGAAATTAGAAGATTTTCGTTTCGGTGGTTCCACCGCTCCACGGTCGTCACTCGGGGGGCCTGGCCCCGCGGGCCCCCAGGGGCCTTTCTCGGGGGCTTGGGTCTGAGGTCTGAGGCTTGAGGCCTGCCGGCCTGCCTGCGGCTTGGTCGGAGCATTTCTGGAGGCATCTCGAGGGCTCAGAGCATCGCCTAGGCCTCGGCCGTTATCGGCCGCCGCCCTTCCGCCCCGCCCAGGCATTCACGATGGCGACGCTGGCGAGCTTCCCGTGGGACGACCTCGACGAGGCTTCCCAGCGGAAGTTCGAGGGCGAGCTGAAGGGCCAGTTCGAGGCGGGCCTCGGCATGAAGGAGATCATGCGCTCCGTCGGGTGGCCCACCGTCCAGGCCCTCTTTTAGCGCGTTTCAACTCTCAGGTGCAGGCCCCCACCTGGGCCGGCGGCCGGCGGCGAGGGCGGCATCGGCATCCCGCGTTAGGGTCCAGGGTCGTTCTGGAGGTCTGCGAGCTGCGAATGTCTTTTTTTGAAGGGGCGCTTCGCCTTTTGTTCGATGGCATTTGGAGGTGCAGGGGCGCCTCCAGGTGCTTGACTTCCAGGCTTCCAGGGCGCGCCCAGTGCCCGAGGTTTCGGGGTTCGGGGGAAGAACGGGGGAAACGAAAGTTTGGAGTCGGAGAGGCCGGAGGTTCAGTGGGGAGGGAGAGGTTTTCGGCCAGCCGCCGTCGTTGCCATCACATGCGCCATTTTGGGGCAAAACCATTTTGGGAACAGGTCTCATCAGGTCTTGTTGGCTTATGCCATGTGTAAGTTTTGTCCGCGTCGGGGCACTCGGTCGGAGTCGACGACGTCGACAAGCGCTCGCACGTCCGCCAACGTCGACTCGACGTTGGCGGACGTGCGAGCGCTTGTCGGGAGGGCCCAGAGCGCCCATCTCGCTGACTTGGCTTCGGCCGCTTCTTCCCGGGGATTGGGGACTTCAGGATCTCCAGGCGGCCAGTTTGCGAGTGATAGCGGGATCCTCGGTGCCAGGGCGGCGCAGCCGCGCAGTGGTCTTGATCGCCCGCGCCCCCCCGAGATAGCGTCGTTAGCAGCGGCGCCGGCGGCCTGGCCGACAGGGCGGTGCGATGCGGTCTCTTCTTTCTTCTGGGTAGTTTATAGAGCCTCTCATGGGAGAAGGCGCAAGCGCGCCGCCTGGCGAGAGAGGCTCGAGAGGTAAACTGTAATATTTTGCTGGACGATTGGGCGGCTGACCGAGGATTCGCAGCGAGAGAGTGATTGATATCATGTCTCAGTCTCTTCCGCCCTGATGCTTTATGGGCCCTCTTCTGCCTTATCCCTTATCCCCTCTCCCTTGCCCCTTACCCTGCATCCCTTGTCCGCATGCCTGCGAGGTGATGCTATCGCATCCCAGGTCGCCACCGTGGCTCTTCTTGGGGATGTCAAACGTCGGGGATCCGCGGGGCCCATGCTTTTCCGAAGTCGGGAGCCCGCGGGTCCGCAGCACTAGTCAGACATGCTAGCGCCTTGGGGGGGGGCTGGGGCAGGACGATTGCACCGCTCTCCATTCCACCGCCGCATTGCCCTACCCGACGACGTCCCAGCCCTTCAGGATTCTTTGCGCGTGACGAACATTGCATTCCCCGTCTTGGGCGCCCTCGGTCGGAATCCCTGGCAGCTCCACGGTCGAAAGTTAGGGTGGGGCGGCGCCTTAGCATCAGGGGACTTGGGAAGAGTGACGACGAGACTTCTCGATATTTTCCCCCGCCTGTCCCCTCGCACCTTTCCCCCTGATCCGACGAGGAACCCAGGCTCTGGTTCAGGGGGAGTCGTCCCTGGGGCGATTTTTTCTTCGGCCTGCCGAAGTCTCGGATTTCGGCCACCTCGGCTGGGGCAGCCGCTTTCGTGCTCTGACGCCATGGGCGGCGAAGTGGAAACGGACATCATGGATACCTTGAGCAGCTGCGGCGGGGAGGACGTGGACGTCGCGCTGCGAATGCTCACCGAGACTGGGGACGGGGGCGCCGGCGGCGACTCGCACCAGACAGGCGCTGGCAACGAGGACTGCGGTTCCCTCGAGAGTTCCATGCCCATTCTCTTTCTCTCTCATGCTCTCTAGTTTTTTTGTTTCTCTCTCTCTCTCTCTCTCTCCCTCTCTTTCTCTTATGTATATGTGTATATATCTATCTTTGTCTTCTCATGGAAATAAATATATACACATGCACTTCTCTCTCTCTCTCTCTCTCTCTCTCTCTCTTTCTCTCCCCCCTCTCGCCTTTATTTCCCCATGTTGCTTCACATCCAATAGTGCCCACGTCCCCCATCAGGGCGTGGCTGGCGTTCTTGGTTCTTGGCATGGGGGTCCGGGGCCTATGGATAGCGGGGCGAGCGATACCAGACACCAACTCGCATTTGCAACCACAGCACTTGGGCGTTCTGCAAATGCACGCATGTGCGCCTGATCGTATACGTTTACCTGTTATACGGATGGCACGCGCATATACAGGCACGTGCACACATGCATATGTGATATCCAACTGACGGGGTAATCTGGTGGCCTCTAGCCTCTGGCGCAATTCTCTGTGCTTTCGAGACGGCTCTTGCACTGCGCTCTTGCGCTCCCTGGGTCCCTGGCCGGCGCCTGCCCAGGCGAAGCGCGGGAAGGAGTCGGGGCGCAAGCGCAGCCTCAGGAACGTCGGTGGCGCTCTCATTGACAAGTCTGTGATCAGGACATCCTCGATCGGCGAGGTGGGGGTCCTGCTTGAAATGGCTCGTGAGCTTCTGGGTGACAACTTCGACAAGATCATGTCCAAAACTTGCTTGCCGTGCGGCAAATCCGTCGGCGGCGGGGACGTCCTCGACCCGACGCGCACGCGGGCGTGGCACAAGCCCGACTGGGAGGGCCGCATCTGTGCTTACTGTGGGGTCGCGAAGTTTAAGCTCTGGCCCCACCTCGCGATGGCAGAGGTTCGCGACATGATCAAGCGCGATGAAAGTGCTCGAAAGAGGTTCTTCGATTACATCGATAACATGATCGACCACCTGAGCAGCGGCAACACGACCCTGAAGAACTGCCCGACGGAGCGCGTCGATAGGACGGAGTCTACTGGCTGCAGGGCCAGCGTGAAGGGGGTGTGGAAGTTACTTGGGGACAAGGATTCGGGGTACATCAAAGAGTTCGGCGATCCCGACACAAACGGGCTCAACCACACGAAGGCGAAGAGGAAGTGGAAGGATGGCGTGATGAGGCAGTGCTTCTACGGGTGTTTGTAAAAGATTACCTTGAAATCACTTCTCGTGCTCCTCCTGCTCCTCTGCATCCTCCTCCTGCGACCCTCCCCCACTGCCCGTTGCACCCTCTCCCCCTCTCACTTGCGTTGATTCCTCCCGCGCCTCCTCTTCGACCAGCCCCGAGCCCCGAACCCCCGCTTCCCCATCCTCCCTCTCGGGGAGCGCGTCGGCTGCCTGCTCCCGCGCGGCGGCGGCGCGATCGCTGTCGCGCGGCGGCGGGGCTGATAGGCGCCCCGGGAGGGAGGGGCGAGGGCGCGCCATTTTTACCGCCTCCATTGCCATTGCCCCACAGGGTGTGCGTCCTCGTCCCGACCACTCCCGACGACGAGATGGAGGCGGAGTGGTACGAGGACAGCGCCATGACTTACTCCGCCAACATCGCGGACGGGACGGCCACGGACAGCGCCGCGCACGTCGGCGACATCTTCAACGCCATGAGGGAGACCAAGGGCCAGAACATCATCACGGGCGAGGCGAGGGCGGTGCAGGTCGCAGCCCCAGGCCCCGCGTCTTCGGCCCCTTCGAATGGCGAGGAACGCCTGGCCGAGGCTGAGCAGCGGCCTGCTCCTGAGGAGGAGGATGAGGATGAGGACATGGAGGATGAAGACGTCCTGATGGGTTTTCTCGGCTTCGGCACCGAGGACGATCGGAGCAGCGGCGCCGGCGCGGGCAGCTCCGCCGCTGCTTCCACTGCTTCTGGCGGTGCAGAGGGCCGCCGCGGGGCTAGCGGCGGCGGCGCAGGAGGGCGCCGGGCGGCGGGGCAGGCGGCCGCGGCTCGGGCAAGCGGAGGCGCTCGCGAAGCGGCCATGTCTAGCGAGCCCCCTCCGCTGAGCAAGTTGAGCGGCGGCGGCGGTGCCGGTGCCAGGAAGAGGAAGGTTGCTGGCGGGGAGCCCGAGCTCCCGCCAGAGAAGGTCGTCGGCTTCGCAAGGCAGCAGATGAAGCGCATGGAGGGCTACAACGAACAGTTCACAACGGGGCAGCGCGCCACAGTCCTGGCATTCGACAAGAAGCATTTCAAGGCGGTCAAGACGGTCACGGATGCCCTTCTCAGTAAGCAGGCGCAAGTCGGGCAGCCCTTGCGGGACGAGATCTCGCTCGTCATCAAGATCGCCGAGTGCTGCGTCAGGAGCATCAAGGCCTACAAGCAGTGGGCTCGCAGCGGGAACGATCAAGAGTTCGTGACCGAGCACTGGCAAATAGTCAAGTTTGCTGGCGAGGATCCCTCGTTCGTGTTGGCTTTCCCTCCATGCTATCGCCAGTGTTTATTGGAGGTGGAGTGGTTCTTCGGCCTTGTCAAGGACGCGATCGACGGCAACACTGAATCCATGAAGCAGAGGTTCGCGAAGATCTCCAAGGAATCCGCCCAGGGCCTCATGACCTTAGACGAGTTGGCGGTATGGCAGGAGGACTCCAGGGCGACCAACAATCACCCGTCGCGCATTCACCCACTTTCCCCCCATAGGGCTGTCAAGCGGGGGCCGCGTTTCCGCGATAGGGTCCCTATCGCGGAACTGCGTCCTGCCGGGCGGCCTGCAGGAGAGGCTCACCGACGCCTTGGTGGAGCTCGTGACCAAGCCTGGGGAGAAGGCGGCCAAGAGCATTGCCTTTCAGGCTGGCATGTTGAGAGTGTTCCTATCACCTGTCCCGAGGCTCGGGTCAGCGTCGACTTCTCTGTGCGCGCACCTCGAGCGCCCCATGCAACTACTGCGCCTCGCCTTCGACGTATCCGCATACCCAGGCAACGTCGACGCTGTCAATGACGCGTTGATTGAGATCGGCCGCAAGGCAGGTACCGTCCTGAAGATTTTCACAACGGCCAGTGGTGCGAAATTGATAGGGCACTTGCAGAGCCAGGTGGCCGCCCAGGGCCGCAAGGAGCAGTCGTCCGCCCGGCTCGCCAGCCTCCTCGACACGCACCGTGGCGAACACGCAGGAGAGCAGACGCGCGAGGCGATCGTCCGCGCGGACGAGGAGCTCGAGGCCCTCGGCTATCAGGACAAGTGCTCGACAATGTTATTAGTAATTAGCATAGGTCTTGTCTGAAAGATGTCCGCGGGCCCCTTCGGGGCCCATCGCTTGGGGGCTGTTACGGGCGCTCTGAGAGCGGTTGGGCGGGGCCCGAGATCGAGGATCGTTTCGATTTCGAATCGCCGTTGCCGGGGGGCCCGGGGACTGCGGCCAGGGGCTAGATGCCCAATGGGGGTCGGGTATACATCGGAATGTTATTTTGCGGCCGCTCTGCCCAGGACCCCGCGACCTCACAGCACGTGGAGAAGTTCCTCATCATACTTCGCATCGAGATTGCATCCATTGGCAAGGACGCGGGGGAGCTCGCGGACCTTGTCGTTAAGAAGGAGATTGAGCCCATCGAGATGTCGCTGAAGAAGGGGCCGATCGTGGACAGGATCAAGTGCATCAAGAACCTGAAGTACTTCACTGGCGCGCAGAAGGTCACGGGGGGCATGGAGTCGACGGTGATCGACGCGTTGGCGACCTTCTCCGACTGTCCGCTGGAGCCCATGCAGGATGGTTACGCGGGCGAGGATGTCGCTGTCTACGAGGATCTGTCGACGGCGATCTCGACCCTCCAGGACCTTTTCAAAGACACCTCCCTCCTCTACAAGTATTGGTCCCGTCTCAACGTGCCGGTAGAGCCGATCACGAGCATAACCCATCGCGGCCGCCAGGCTCTGCAAGCGCACGAGCAGAAGGTCATGGGTCCGAAGATGGTTAAGATCCTGGACGTCATGGAGCGGTCGGACCCTGATTACTGGCAGGCGCCAATAACTTCTCCCAATCGTCGTCGTTGTCGCGGGGCCCTTGTCGTTGATATTTCCCCCTTTTCCCCTTGCACCCCGCCAGCTCCAACTCTTTCTTCCCTGCTCCGTGCCAGCCTCCTCCCCCTCCTCCACGTCGCCCTCCCTTTGCTGAACTTATTTCCTTCCGTTTTCTTCCCGTCTCCGCCCACCCGTCGGTCCGCACTCCCCCTCCTCCTCGTTCTCGCGCCTCCTGCATCTCGATCTCTCATATTCGTCGCCGTCTTCCTCTTCCTCCTTTTTCCTGCTCATTCTCTTCGTTCGCTCATCCCCCCCGTGCTCCACGCAGGCTGTCGGCAAGTCCTCAGTGCAGGAGGGCGAGGCGGTTGCGAAGTTCCCTGGGATAGGCCCCGAGGCCGTGGCTGACGGCGTCGCCCTCAAGGCGAAGGTCAAGGGGACTTGGGGGGTGGCTGCACTTGCGAAGGAAGAGGTGGCAACGCTACTGGCGGCGCTGGGGCATGCCGATGCCTCCCTGGCGTTGCGCATCCAGTGGGGCTTGTTCTCGGTTCGCATCAGCTACTGCGCGCACGCCCACATCGTGTCAACTTGGTCGTTGGACGGCCCCCCGCCGGGCGATGACCTCACGGAGTCTTGGCACGCCCTGGCTGACGCTCAGAAGCTTTTGAAGGAGCTCCGTGAGTCCGATGGCGTCGAGCAGTGCATGAGCGAGGCGTCCTACGGAATGCGCGCTACCTTGGGGCTGCCACTGATGCAGTTCCCGCAGCTTGACTTGGAGGTCACGGCGGCCTCGAGCCTTTGCGACGAGCTGCTGCGTGGCACGACCAGTAAGATGGCATGCAGGTTGCAGAAACTGGCGGGCACCTTGGAGAGCAAAGTGCCGGCGTATGCCCCCTACGTCGTCGAGAAGTTCGACAGCGACAAAATCAAAGCCGAGCTCATTGATGTCGATTGGGAGCCCTTCGCTCGTGACTGGGCTGCCGCGTCAAAGTTTTGCGGGGTCGTCAGGGGCATGAACCACGCGCTGGTCGGCCAATTCGACGTCAACTACCCCGAGTCCGTGAAGATTGCCCTGAGAGGCCTGTCCTCATCCCGCACGTTCATCTCGGTTGTGTCGACGGTCAAGCTGATTCTCGTGAAGCTTCCTCAGGCCTCGAAGTCATCGCGCATCACTATGCTGAACAGCCAGCTCACCAAGTGTGCGCAGTCCAACTTGCCCGCCAACCTGATCGATTACCTGTCCCGCGAGGTGAGGAAGTTGAAGGGTTCGTAGGCGCAGGTCAGGCGCCCATGAGTTATCCTTTTTCTTCGATCTCGGTTTTTGGCCGACCCCCGCCCCGAGACCTTGGGATCATGGGTTTCGGGGCCTTCCTGAGTTTTCAGTCCGCCGGGAGAGGAGGCCCCAGGATGATTTATGTTTGGCAGGGGCTGTCGCTCGAGTCGAGGGGCGGGGCCGCAGAGCCTGTTGGTTTCTGGATTGCTTCGCTGCCTCGGCGATGGGAGGGCGTTGCCCCCAGGCAAGCAGCTGAGTCGCGATCCTGGGGCATCTCCACTTTTGCATTGGAGTTCTTTGGCAGGCCCTCGGACCTCGGCGACTCTCGACTTCTCTTCGCTCTCCTCTCTGCCCTGCTGCCAATAGCAAGAGACAGGCCCCATCCACCCCCCCCTCTTCTCTTCGGCCTCCGCAGTCCGCCCGGCCGCCCCCTTCCGTGCCGGCGCCGCCGCGGACGCATTGCCACTCTTGCAGGAAAGTGTGACGCCAGCCACTTTCGATTGGAAACTTGCTGGAGGGCTTCCTGGCCGGGAGGGGATTTAGCGCCGACTGCCCCCGCCCCCCGCCCCAGGAGCTGGGGGGCTGGAGGGCAGCAGGAGTTATGCCTCGCTCTTCTCTCTCTCTCTCTCTCTCTCTCTCTCTCTCTCTCTCTCTCTCCCCTTTCTTCATGTCATTCCTCGGTCGGTTGAGTGCTTCCCATTGTGCCCCTTAGGTGCCAGGCCGTCTTTGAAGGGAGGTTCAAGTGCGAGCGAGCGTGTCACGTTGTAAACCAATCACCGTCAACGGCAGTTTCGAAGCGGGGGGGGGGCCGCGGAATCGGGGATGCCGAGTCCACTGCATCTCCGCCTTGGCGTCTGAACTCCATTGCACTCTTGTGGGCTGCCAGGGCCGAGACCCGCAGACATGGTACATGGTATCTCTGGGTTTGCGGCTCCTCTCTCGAGGCCGCCGCCTCGCCGCCGCCCCTCGCCGCCGCCCCCCCATCACATGGGCCCCGTTGGGTCCCACCCCCGGGCGCCCCTTCTGGCCTCCTGCGGCGCTCCGAGGTCCTCAGTGCTCAGGGTTTCCAGAGGGGCCCAGGGGCTCTCGCTTGGGTTGGTTGGTTGGTTGGTTGGTTGCGCTGGTTGGTTGGTTAATCGCTGCGCTGGCTGCGTTGGCTGGCTGGTTGGAGGGCTCTGGCCCGTCTGGCCGTGGCGGGCTGTCGGCTGGTTGGTTGAAGTTGGTTGGCTGGTCGATTGACTGGTCGTGTTGGTCGGATGGTTGGTTGGTTGGTTGGCTGGCATCCTCTCCCTACTTCTACTCCTCGGGCGTCGTATGGGGGTAAAGGCATGGCAAGTCGGCGGAAGCCCGGCGACCGCGGGGGTTGGGAGCAGCCCTTCTTTCCCCCCTCGACGGATGGCAGGGATGGGAAGGGCTTCTCCCCGGCTGCATGCCCATTTTGGGGTGCAGTCCCCCGCGGCCCGACTGGCAGCTGGCCTCTGCCGCTCAGAGGCTCCTCGCCACTCTGCCCTTCCGCCCCTCCATTTGGATGGGCGGAAGGGGGAGGTGGCCCCTCTTCTTAGGGCATTGCGCCCGAGGGGGCCACGCGGTCGAGAGGGCCTCGCCCCCCTTTTTTTTTTCGTGGGCGACGCCAACCGCGCGCCGCTCCAGCTTGATACGCGTTGCCGCGCGTGCCAAGCACGTTGTGCGTTGTCCGCGTGTATCAAGCTGGCGCGGGGCGCGGTTGGCGCTGTCCACTCAGGTCCCAAGGAAAACCGCCCACCTCCTCCCTCCTCCTCCTTTTCTTCGGATGCCTGTCGGCGCATCCCCATTCTCCATCCAGATGCCTCTCGGCATATTCCCATTCAGATGCCTTGCGGCATGTCCCCATTCAGATGCCTTGCGGCATGTCCCCATTCAGATGCCTTGCGGCATGTCCCCATTCAGATGCCTTGCGGCATGTCCCCATTCAGATGCCTTGCGGCATGTCCCCATTCAGATGCCTTGGCACTTCTTTTTCAGATGCCTTGCGGCATGTCCCCATTCAGATGCCTGCCGGCAACCCGTCGCCCCCTGCAGCCCCGCTGGGCAAGATCCGCGCGAGGTGTGCGCCGAGGGGGGTCGCAGGCCCGCGGGGCGCGATCCGTGCGAGGGGTGCGCCGAAATTTGCCGCGGCCTTGCTTGCGGCGAAGTGCGATCAGTCGGAGGGCGGCGCCGAAATGATGGTCAACAGAGTCAGGGGCCATACATATATGTATGTACAAGTGTAGTGTACCCATGCATTCGTGTAGGTATTGGGTGCATGTTGGTGCGTGTATATTTACACACACATATACACACATATCGACATATATGCTTGCATACACATATGTATGCAGTCGACGGGGTGTTCTCTCGTCCCTTTCCCCCCTTCTCCATCCCCCATCCCCCTCGCTCCCTCTCTCCATCCCCCCCCCCATCCTTCTCCCCCCCTCCCTCCTCCCCTCCCCTCCTCCCCCCCGTCTTCCCCTCCTCCATCCCCATCCCCCCTCCTCCCTCCTCCCTCCTCCCCCTCCCCCCCCCCCTTTCCACCCTTCTTCCCTCTCACCCTGCCCCAGCCCCCCCTGGTTCCCCGAAACACAGAACTCAACTCTTGCGGCGGCATCAATTTCCGCCCTACTTTATGTTGGGTGCAGAAATTTCCGCCCTACTTTTTCGGCTTCTTATAGGTGGATTTCCGACGCGTTGGAAAAATACTCAAAGTAGGGCGGATCTGGCGTCAGGGCAGGGTCTGGTTTTCCGGGGGCGCCGTCCTGGAAGATCAGGGCGTCGCATGTCCATAGGGTCAGGAGCCAGGCGCAGGCCGGCACGCCCGTGGCCGCCAGCACGGAGCCCTGGGAAGTTGTTTTTTTGTTGTTCCCGGGGAGTAGCCCGTGTACAGTGCCGTTTTTAATACATGCTCCGCGTGCGGATCATGTATTAAACATGCAGGGATTAGTACTAAAACAACGAGGAGCTCATGCATAAATTTATTCATGCATGAATCATGTGTTAACATCAAATATTTTTCATCATATATATGTAGCACTCCCATGTATAAAAAAAACTGCCCTGTACTATTTTGTGCGGTGAGTTTTTGTTGTGTGTTTTTGTCCGGGAACACCGTTTCAGCAGCCACGGATGTGCCAGCCCTCGCTCAGCCTCCGACCGTGACGGTTTTCTGATGCCTTGGTCTGCAGATCGGCGCGGGCCCTCGCACCCCTCCCCCCCCCCCCCGTGGCTGCTTTTTTGGCGCCTGCTTCTTAAGCAGATGGGCCTCCCCCATCTGAGCAGAGGTCCGGAGCCAGACCTCAGACCTCCCCCCCCCTTCCGCCCACTGTCGAGACGCCCAACACGAGAACGTTCACCATACGCCAGGGCCGGACCCAAGCGCTGTTTTGCTGGACTTCGGCTGTGTTCTGTTTCTCTCGGGAGCCTTGAGACGTGGGTCAATGCAAACGGGGGTCAGCAAGGGCGCCAGACCTTGCGGGATCCTGCGAAGACCCCTTTTGGCTGACCGAGACGCTCGTGGCCGCGAGGCGGCCGCGCATATTGACTGACCTGGGTTTGCGAAGACCTGCGCTACAGTTTTTTTGTGTCCTGCATCGCAGTGTTTTGGGTTTCCTGCTGACCCGGGTCTGGACTGACCAGGGTCAGAAGATCCCCGATTCTCGTTCTGGGGAGGGAGGCACAGGAAAACGGGCGGAGAAAATCGAAGCACAAAACGAGGACAACACGACAGACAACGCTGAGGCCCAGCCCTGCTGGGCGCTCTCGGAGGCCCCCGGGTGGACCGACTTCTCTGGGGATCGGCGCGCCGGGTCCCTCCCTGGCGCGCCGGCCAGAAGGGCGAAGGGGGCCCCTTGGCAACGCGCAGAGGGGGGTAGGGGGAGGGGGGAAGGCTTCTTGGAAGCACCCCTGCTCCTTAGAAGGCGCCGGCCTTGTCTGCAGATGTAAGGCCCGCGCCTTCTAAGAAGCAGCCTCCTTCTAAGAAGCCTTCCCCCCTCCCCCTACCCCCTTGTGCGCGCCGCCAAGCCCCACCACCGATCTCCAGGGAGTGCCCGCGCGGACCTCCGACAGGCCATGTTCCTCTCGTTTTGTTCTAGCAGGGCTGGACCTCGTCGACTTTCGTTGACGATTTCGTGGGTCGTCTTCGCTTCGACTTCGTTTTAAGGCGGATTCGAGACAAAAGCGAGGGAAAACGAAAACAAGACGAACACGAAAAACATCGTTTAGGTTCGGCCCTGCTCTCGGGGGTGGACAACCACCGCCCTGATCCGAGGCGGGAATCTCTGCAAGACCACCGCCTGGAGGGTCAGTTTTCGGAGTCTCGGCCAGGCGGTGGACATGGACATGTTCGGGCCCCCGGGGGCCGAAATATATGTCCATATCCGCCGCCCGCTGGGGCACGCGGGCGTCGGTTCCCAGGCGGTGGATTTGGCCAAAGCCCCTGCCTCGCACCCGACACGTCGATGAGTGAATTCTCCGTCTTCGGTGTTCGAGAGCGCACCGCGGCCGTCCTTTTCCAGGCTTGCGCCCGCCAGGTTTGGGCCCGAGGTCGTCTTCATTAAACTCGGAGGAGGAAACGTTACCAATACCTCTACCCTCCCCTCGTTTTCCCCTTTTCGGGCCTCCTGGGCCTCCGTCGTCGCCACCGCTGGACCGCCTCGAAATCCTGGTCAGAACGCACCCCTGGAGAGGTCCGGGGAGTAGCGGTATCGGTACCTGTTGGCTTCCCCGTGAAACCACGGTTTGCGAAAGGGGGTTCTGTCCTTCCCCGATGTTTCCTCTGCCGCAGGAGGAAAAGGTACCGACACCTCTACCCTCCCCTCGTTTTCCCCTTTTTTGGCCTCCTGGGCCTCCGTCGTCGTCACCGGTGGATCGCCTCGAAATCCTGGTCAGAACGCACCCCAGGAGAAGTCCGGGGACTATAGCGGAATCGGTGCCTTTTTGGCTTCCCCATAAACCGCGTTGTGCGAAAGGGGGTTCTGTCCCTCCCCGATGTTTCCTCTGCCGCAGGACCTAGTAAGCCTCCTCGACAAGGCCGGCGCGCGGGGGGGCGCCTCGGCGTGCCCGCTCGCTCTCTGCTCGCCGCCGGCAGCTTCGCTCTCTGAGGGGCGAGCGCGGCGGGAGCCCTGCAGGGGAGGGTCTCTCCGAAGGGCTTAGCCGACTCCTCCTCCTCCTCCTCCTCCTCCTCCTCCTCCTCCTCCTCCCCCCTCCTCCTCCTCCTCCTCCTCCTCTCCCTCCTCCTCCCCCTCCTCCTCCCCTCCTCCTCCTCCTCCTACTCTCCTACTCCTACTCCTACTCCTACTCCTACTCCTACTCCTACTCTACTCCTACTCCTACTCCCTACTCCTACTCCTACTCCTACTCCTACTCCTACTCCTACCTACTCTCTACTCCTCCCCCCCCTCCTCTCCTCCTTCTCCTCCTCCCTCTCCTCCTCCTCCTCCTCCTCCTCCTCCTCCTCCTCCTCCTCCTCCTCCCCTTCCTTCCTCCTCCTCCTCCTCCTCCTCCTCCTCCTCCTCCTCTCCTCCTCCTCCTCCTCCTCCTCCTCCTCCTCCTCCTCTCCTCCTCCTCCTCCTCCTCCTCCTCCTCCTCCTCCTCCTCCTCCTCCCTCCGTCCTCCTCCTCCTCCTCCTCCTCTCCTCCTCCTCCTCCTCCTCCTCCTCCTCCTCCTCCTCCCTCCTCCTCCTCCTCCTCCTCCTCCCTCCTCCTCCTCCTCCTCCTCCTCCTCCTCCTCCTCCTCTCCTCTTTCTCCTCCCCCTCCTCCCTCCTCCTCCTCCTCCTCCTCCTCCTCCTCCTCCTCCTCCTCCATCTCCTCCCCCTCCTCCTCCCCCTCCCTCCTCCTCCTCCTCCTCCTCCTCCTCCTCCTTCTCCTCGGGTCGCCTACGGCCCCGGGGGAAACCGTGCACCCTAGAGATGCCGCGCGACCGTGCCTCTCTGGGATCGCGTCGGGGCTCTGGCCCAAGGTTCTCTCTCGGAGAGAAAGATATAGAGAGAGAGGGTAGCCAGAGGCCTCGACGTGCAGTACTTCATATTTGACGCTACGCGTTTTATCCATTTCCATGCCCATTTCCTCCCCCTCCTCCCCCTACCCTTCCTCCTCCGTTACCTCTCTCCCTCGTCCCAGTCATCGTGCTCTTCCTCCAGCTGATCGTCGATCCTCAGGACGTGTGCTAGGTCAATCGATGTGTGTGTGTGTGTGTGTGTTGCCCCGTGCGGCTGCACCGATAGCACGCAGCCCGTGTCGGCTCTCTTTGCATCGCCTGTGTCGTATTGGAGGGGCTTCGGTGGACGGGCACACGGCGGCGTCAGCGGCGCTCCGAGGATCACCGGGACGGGTCTCGCGCCCGGGGCGACCTCCGTGCCGTGCCTCCAGAGCCCAGGCAGGGCTGCTCACCGGCCGGTTCGGTGCGAGCCGACATGAAGATGTTGGCCTTCAGTCGGGCTTGTGCCTCTACATGGGGAATATTCAAAAGTAGTTACACATAAACTAGGGGCGATCTTTTTAAAACCATTTTTGATGATTTTCGAGTCTTTTTCAGTATTTTTTAATTTTCGTCCAAAATCCCCCACGCCCGACCTAATGTTAGCCAGCGTGGGCCCCAAGAGTGTTTCAGCCGTCGCCGCGAGTCGGAGCGGCTGGCCGCGCCATGCGGCGCCTCGTCGGACCCGACGGCACGGAGGCAGATCTCTTCCTCCTCCGCCTCCTCCTCCGCCTCCTCCTCCCCTTCCTACTCCTTCTCCTTCTCCTCCTCCTCTCCTTCCTCCTCCAACTCCACCTTCTCCTCCTCCTCCTCCTCCTCCTCCTCCTCCAACTCCTCCAACTCCTCCTCCTCTTCTTCCTCCTCCTCCTCCTCCTCCTCCTCCTCCTCATGAGTTTGGTGCGCCTCCAATGGCGTGCGTTGCAGCGCAGGAGAAAGGGGGGGGAGGAAGGAGGAGGACGCCAGGGGGAAGAGGCATGGACGGCCGCCATGGAGGATGAGAGAGGACGGAGGAGGGAAGAGGCGGACCCAGGAGGAGGGACACGGGAGAAAAGAGGAAGAGCAAGGAGGGGTACGACGAGGAGGAAAAGGAAAACAAAGGGAGGGACCTGCTCACAGCCTGTTCGTGAGTTGTTGTCGTAGTCGGCGCTGTCCCTCATCGTAGCCGCCGCCGTTGTCGTCGTCGTCGTCGTCGCCGCCGCCGCCGCCGCCGCCGCCGCCGCCGTCGTCGTCGTCGTCGTCGTCGTCGTCGTCGTCGTCGTCGTCGTCGTCGTCGTACCCGTCGTCCATATGGAGTCGCTCTCACACCCAGACAACGTCCAGGCGCTCACAGCGGGACGTGTCAGGCAGTTAGATGCGCACATGGGGATCTCCGCGTCGAGGAGGAGGAGGAGGAGGAGGAGGAGGAGGAGGAGGAGGAGGAGGGGCAGGTAGTTGTCCTGAGCCCCGCGGGATCGTCGTGGGCCTCGGTCGGGCGCGGGTCGGTGACCTGGCTGCGGCGCCCTGCTGGTGCCGGGGACCCCTTTCCTGGCCCGCCCGGGAGGGCCGCTGGAGGTGCGGCCGCTCGGAGGCCTTCCCGGGGGCCTGTTCTTCACCACCCACCAAGCCCAAGGCTCGTTTCGGTTCCTCCGATTCGATTCGATTCGGCTTCGGTTGCTTCCGATGCCGATTCGACTCGGTTTCGGATTTCGATTTGGGCTCCCATTTCCCAACCGAGGCCTACTGGCCTGCCGATTTCCGTCGACGTTTTCCGACTCGGCTGCCGATTTCCGCCGATCGGATTCATTTTCGATCGCCGATTCGACTCGTCGATTCGATTCTGGGCTCTCCTGGTCCTGCTCTTCACCGTCCGCCAAGCCACCCCAACCCACCCCGAAGGACCCAATCTGCCCCCATTCCCAGGGAGAGGGAGGGCGTCGGGGAACACCGACAAAAACACATGTGGCACCCGTACCCCCCCGCCCAACCCGAATCTTTTGCCTTCCGGGTTGGTTTGGGGTGCTCTGGCAGGTCCGAGTGGAGAGCCCCCAGGGGGGCCCGCGGGCGCGGACAGGCCGGACCTCCTCCTTCCCCCGCCGCCGGCCGGTCAGATCGAGGACGGCGCCCGCTTCCCCTCGCCCGTCCCTCCCCGCCTCTCCGTCCTCAGACCCCCGACGTCATGATTTTTTCATGACGCGACCCCCAGAGGTCCGGACCCATTCCCTGGGACCGGCTTTTCGTCCTGAGTTGTTTTTTGACGGTCCTGAGGGCAAGGGCCCCCAGAGGCCGAAAACAGCGAAAGACCTTGCGTCGTGATGTTTTCATGACTCGAGGGGGTCTGGGTCCGAAGGGCCCCCCCCCCCGTGGGTTGGAGCGGAGCGGGCGAGCGGCGACGAGGGCTTCGGCCCGCCCGCGCGCCGGTCGGCCGAGAGCGAGGACCTCGAGCACGGCCCAGGGCCCCCACGCCCGGCGCCGTCCGGTGCGTCTGCGTCGCGCTTCTGCCGCCCCGCCCGGCGCGAGCGGGCGAGAGTCTCAGGAGGGGGATAAAACACACGGGCACAATGAATCGTCGATTCCCCAGAAGATGGGGAAATCTGGGAAGTGGGGGGGGAGACAAGAACCCAGAAGATATGGGACAATATATGGGGAATACTGTTATTCGTGTCTATTTACTTGTTTGTCTCAGGGGCCCTTCAAAGTCAGGCGATCGCGAAAATAGATCAAGGGGGTTAGCGACGGGTCCCGTTTCCACGGGGAATCGCGCCTTTCCGCCGCCGAGGCGGCGCCGGCCGCACTTGGGGGAGGGCGCCTCCCCCGATCCGTGGCTTTGGCGACAGCGCGCCAAATCCATGGATCGCCAATCCATGTCTGCGCGCCCCCGAGAAAGGGGCCCCAAGTCCCCCGCGCCAGAACCATCTCCGTCCAGCGCTTGCCCTCTACGCTTGAGTCGGGCCCGTCCCTCTACAGGGGGAATGTTCAGAAATAGTCAAAACATAGCCTGGGCATTTTTTTGTTGGACCATTTGTGAGCATTTTGGGCGTATGTTTTGAGCATTTTTAGATTTTTCGCCCCAACTCCCCCCGTAGGGGGACAGGCCCGACCTAACTCTACGCCCCCGCTTCCCTGCGGGGCCTTGGTCCTTGCCATGTCGCCCCGACGTGCGCGTGGATGGCCCTCTCTGCGACCTTAGCCTGGCAAAGGCTGCCTGCAGGTAAATCGGGCCCGTCCCTCTGCAGGCGGGATGCTCAAGCATAGTCCAACCCCAGACCCCCCCAGACATCGGGCGCCTCGAAAAAATCGAGACGGAGTTTTTCGTAGTTTTTGGCCTCTCGGGGCCCTCGCCGGGCCTCGGGACCGTCAAAAAACGACTCGGGATGAAAAACCGGTCCCAGGGAAGTGGTCGGGAGGTCGGAGGCCCGTGTCTCGAAGAAATCGAGACGTCGGATGTCTGGGACGATAGTCCGGGGACGATTTTCGCTTCATCTTCTTGAGCATTCTGGGCATACTTTTTGAGCATTTGCAGCTCTTCGGCCCACGGTCTCCCCTGCAGGGGGACAGGCCCGACCCAAGCCTCCAGTCTCCCCTCCGTGCAGGTGGCTGCTCGCCCCCTCCAGGACTCTGACCCTGGGGGTCGCCTCTGCAACCTTGCCGCGCGGCCTGTGCGTGGGCTCAAGTCGGGCCGGTCCCTCTGACGGGAGGGATGTTCAGAAATAGTCTAGAAATAGTCAGGGGACGATTTTTGGAGAATTTTGCTGTTGCTGCTATTTTTTTTGGTTCTCCGTACTTTGGATTTTTCGCCCCGAATCCGCCTGTATGGGGGACAGGCCCGCCCTAGGCGGGGGCCTTCCAGCACGCGCGGCGAGACCCGACTGCAGAGCCCCCAAGGTCCTTTTCCCGGGGAGGGACTTCCCGCCGTGCGCCGACCTTCTGAGGAGGTGCGCAAGACCTCATTTTGCCCGATGCGCGTCAGGATCCCCCCACACAACGACCACACCGGCTACCACTCTCCCCCTCGTTCCCCCCCCCCCCAGCGGGAGCGAGAGCAGGACGTGCGCGTGCACGAATCCTCGCCGGTTTCGAGAGTGGGCGCTACGCGAGCGTGCGTGTCGCGAGGCTGGTCTCGCGGACTGGGGGGCCGTGTTGATGCACGTGGTTGGGCGCGTGCGTCTTTGGTGTGATGGGCCTGTTTTCCACCACCACCACAGTAGGTAGGAGAGGGAGGGGGTCCTCCTCCACCTCCTCTTCGTCGTCGTCCTCCTCCTCCTTTCCCCTCCAACTTGTGGTGGTGGTGGTGGTGGTGGTGGAAAACAAGCCGATCATTGTGCCCCCCCCCCTCCAGGGCCCTGCCCTGGTGGACATGTTCCTCCGCATCCTGGCAGTTTTCGACCAGGAGGCCTCGCGGGGATGGGGCGGGGGGCTGCCCGTGAGAGCTCCGCATCTGCTCGGCCGCGCCTCCTTCCACTTCGTTCGGGGGGGTGGGGAGGAGGAGGAGGAGGAGGAGGAGGAGGAGGAGGAGGAGGAGGATGAGGAGGAGGATGCGTAAGCGGATGGATATAATGATGGTGGTGGTGATGACGCTGGTGGAGATACAATGAGGTGCGGGCTGCGATGGCGAAGGTGAGGGAGGAGGAGGAGGAGGAGGAGGAGGAGGAGGAGGAGGAGGAGGAGGAGTAGGAGGAGGATAAGAAGGATGAGGAGGAGGAGGAGGAGGAGGAGGAGGAGGAGGAGGAGGGACTTTTCAACGATGTTGCAATACACCCTCGCTACAAGCTCCCTCTTCATATGTCCCTACAAGGATTCATTTTTACTGCACGACCGTTGGATAACGACCGTGTGAAAATCTTGCCCTGTGCTAGAAGACCATTTCTGGGGCTTCGCCGCCGCGAATCACCGTTACTGTTGCGTCTTGACGATCCTGAGTCGTGCCAGAACATCATTTCTGGGACTTCAACACTGCGAATCAACGTAACTGTGGCGCCCTGACGACATCGTGCTCACACACCGTTCTTGGGACGTGAAACACGCGACTCCTTGAAACTGTCGTGAACTCTTATGGCGAATGTGCGCGGCGCTAAGGGGAGAGCCACATTTTGAAAAGGAATCACCCTCCATCCGTGAAGCTGTTGCAACTTGTTAAAACGAGTGTGTTCGGCGCTGAGGGGAGAGCCACACATCTGAAAACGACCCGCCCTCCATCCGTGAAGCTCTTGCAACTTGTAAACCAAGAAAACGAATGTGCGCGGCGCTAAGGCGAGAGTCACAGTTCGAAACACATACGCCCTTTACACGTAGAATTCTGCAATGTTGAAAAAGGATATGCGTGGCGCTAAGGCGAAAGCCACATGCTGAACACCACCCGTCCTAAATCCGTGAAGTTGTTGCAACTTTGGAGCTTCAGGATCATAACTGGTGAGGAAGTCTCGGGCGAAACGCCTGGTCCGCCTGGCCTCGGGGTGTGGCAGGGGGAAATGTTTCAGAAGGAAGGGGAATTGAGCAGGAACACGGAGGAGGATGGACGACGTTGTGCAGGATAGGTGGCTGTTGCTCACCCTTTCGAGGATCCTGGGGACATCGGGGGACCTCTGCGATACGTTGGCTCTACTCTGAGGCCCATCCTGGGTCCAGGATTTGCACACGGTTTGTGCTCCGATACGACCTAAGATGAGCCTGGATAGTATTGGCGTGCGTTTGCTGTCGAGGCCACGGATGACATCGCATGGTTAGGTTCTGTTCGACTCTCGTGCATACTCTGTAAGACACCCTTGCCTCTTCCCTCACTGCTGTGGATGCTTGGCAAGGGCCTGGCACCACCGCGCCTGCCAGGCCGCGCAGAGGTTTGCAGCGCGAGTCTCAGGGTTTCGGGCCCTGCATCCATCGAGATCCCCAGTTTCAGGGTCTCGGATACGACGGGGCAACGGAGGTGGATGTGGAGGAGTGGGGGTGGGGCGGGATGGGCCACCACCCACCAAACTGCCCCAAACCCAACCCGCAGGCCCCAATGTACCCTCCATTTGCGGGGGGGGGGGCGTCGGGGAACATAGCAGCACCAAAAACACACGTGGCACCCGTTGCCCCCCCCCCCCCCCCCCC
>CAUYUJ010016485.1:15000-28716 GCA_963575745.1 Prorocentrum cordatum | reverse complement strand
TGATGATGATGATGATGATGATGATGATGATGATGATGATGATGATGATGATGATGATGATGATGATGATGATGATGATGATGATGGTGATGTTGATGATGATGAAGATGATGATGATGATGATGATGATGATGATGATGATGATGATGATGATGATGATGATGATGATGATTAAGATGATGATGATGATGATGATGATGATGATGATGATGATGATGATGATGATGATGATGATGATGATGATGATGATGATGATGAAGCTGATGCTGATGCTGATGATGATGATGATGATGATGATGATGATGATGATGATGATGATGATGATGATGATGATGATGATGATGATGATGATGGTGATGGTGATGATGATGATGATGATGCTGATGCTGATGCTGCTGCTGATGATGCAGTTGCTGCTGCTGATGATGATGATGCTGCTGATGATGATGATGCTGATGATGCTGATGATGATGATGATGTGATGAAGAATGGCAGATGATGCTGAGATGATGTGATGAGAAGATGATGAAGATAGCAGAAGATGATGATGATGATGATGAAGGATGAAGATGATGAGGAGGAGGAGGAGGAGGGGAGGAGAGGAGGAGGAGGAAGAGGAGGAGGAGGAGGCGGAGGAGGCGGAGAAGGGCGGAGGAGAAGAAGAGGAGGAGGAGGAGGAGAAGGAGGAGGAGGAGGAAAGGAGGAGGAAATGAGGAGGAAAGGAGGAGGAGGAGGGGGACGTGCCCAGCGGCTCCCCTTATCCCCCTTGCATTTTCTCCTTCCTCTAGCCCCCACCCACTCTTTTTTTGCCACGGACCACCAGCTCCTCCTCCTCCCCCTCCTTCTCCTCCTCCTCCTCTCGTTCTCCCTCTCCTGTTCCTCTGCCTCTTGCTCCCCCCTCTCCCCCCTCTCCCCCCTCCCCTCTCCTCACGAAAGGCAAGCGTATCCATGTCCATGCCCTCCTGGTCTGAAATCCGAGGCGCGGTCCAATGAATGCGCGATCCCATGGATGCGTTCTGCGCGGATCATCCGCTCAAAGCCTCCTTGTATCATGGGCGCGCGGCCATATTTGGTTCGCACGGCCGTGCACATGGATATGTTCCCCGCCTACGATCGTCAATTGTCCAATCTGAGCTCTAGTCTCCTCTCCCCCCCGAAGACGTCCAGTGAGCACTGCGCCCTTTCTATCAGAGTGAAGGGGCCCGAACGGTCTTACATGGTCCCTGCGCGCGCATGGCCGGAGTAGGGACGGCGACGCTGGGAGGGCACGCTGGGAGGGCACGCTGGGAGGGCACGCTGGGAAGGCATGCTGGGAGGGCAGTCTGGGAGGGCTCGCTGGGAGGGCACGCCTTGAGGGCGCGCTGGGAGGGCCCGCTGGGAGGGCGGGGAGGGCACACTGCTGGGGAGCGCGTCGGGAGGGCGCGCTGGGTGGGCGCGCTGGGAAGGCGCGCCGGGGAGCGCGTCGGGAGGGCGCGCCGGGGGGGCGCGATGGAAGGGCGCACTGGGGAGGCGGACTGCCTGGAGAACGCCCGGTCTAGCTCCGCTTCCCCCTCCCCTTCCTCTCCCTCCTGGCCCCGTCCACAGTGGCGGGGTGCTAGATGCAGTTGTTTTTGCGCAGGGTTTCAAGCAGTTGTCTCTCACATTGTTGTTTCATTCTCTGAGATCGTTTCGCTAGAGGGGACAAGGGTCAAACATTCGAGACGCTTCGCGTGACCCTACCAGCCCATCCAGACATGATGCCAAGACGAGTTGCCCTGATCAGGATTGTGGAGAAGGACGGGGAGGAGGAGGAAGAAGGCGAGCAGAAGAGCCCGAAGCTTCTTGAATGTCTCTCGGAGTCTCCTCGGATTTCGCTTGGAAGCTTTTGGGAGGCCTCTAGGAGCGTCTGGGGGGAATCCTGGCGGGCCCAGGGCCGTCTTTGAGCGTCTTGGGTGCCTCGGGGATCCTCTTGACGTCTCTTGGGGGTCTCTTGGGAGCCTCTTGGAGACCTCTTGGCCGCCCCTTGGGGCCGCCTGGGCGCCTCGTGGGGCCATCCTGGGGCGCTCTTGGGAGCTTTAGGGTCGCTCTTGGGGCCATCTTGGCGAGCATCGATCAGAGAAGGGGGGAACTCCAATTAGCCTTCCTCCTCGGGAGTCCAACAGCTCGCCTCCTGGGGCACTCTCGGGGCGCTCTTGGAGCGCTCCTGGGCGCTTTTGGGGCCGTCTTGGGGCTCTCTTGGGCTCCTCTTGGGGCATCTGGGAGCCATCTGGAGGCCTCGGATGGCCACCGGAAGCGACAAGGCGACAAGCAAACACACATTCCCTTAGGTTTTGGACGGAGTTTGGCCTCTTCGGGGCCTCCTTGGGGAGCTCTTTGGCTACTTAGAGCCGTCTTGAGGCGGTTTTGGGGCCTCTAGGAGCATCTTGGAAGCCATCTTGAGCGATCTTGCGCTATCTTGGAGGCAATCTTGGGTTCTCTGAGGCGCTCTTGGAGCCGTCTTGGGCCATCTTGGACGCTCCAACGCCTCGCAACTGGCTCCGTCCAGGTCCCGAGAGGGTGAGGGGGAGGGGGTTGCAAGAGAAAGCTCTCATCAGTGGAAGCCCATGCCAAGAAACCCCCTGCTTGCCTCCAGGGTGCCCTGGGCTTCTTGGGTTTCGACGGTTTTACAATGGAAAGCGTGACGTTCCCACGCCAAGATCCAATGGATGTCCTGGGGTTCTCGTGTAAGGTTTTTTGTGGTTGAGCTTTTACAGTGAGCGGCTTGAGTGAGGAGCACATACTTTCTAAAAGGGGCTCGGTTGTCCCTTAGGCTTGCATGCGCTATGCATCGTTCCTTAGGTGTGATGTATTACTTATCGTTCCTGATGCGTTATTCCTTGGAAGCATAAGGGGTTCGTTCCTTATGTATTGTTCCTTAGGTCGGGTCGATGACTGAACGCTCTAAAGGGCTAGTGTGACTCGCTACGCCAGAATCTCCACAGGGGGGGGAACCGGGGGGGAGGCGCCGCACCCGCCCAACGGCGCGGCCTCGAAGGGTCTGGCAGCGCTCGCTGTGGTGTTCCGGCCTGATTCGGTCCAGAAGTGCGGCGCGGGCCCTCGCACCCCCCCATGGAGGTAGATCTGGGCTGTTTTTGGCGCCTGTTTCAGGCAGGTGGGGTCCCCCCCCACAGGACGCACGGTCCCAAACAGGCGCCATTAAGCAGAGGTCCAGGGCCAGACCTCCCCCCCTCTCCCCCCCTCGCCCCCCCTTCCGCCCAATGTCGAAACGCCGAATAAGAAAACGTTCACTATTGCGTTCTGGCTCGACTTGGCCCAGACGTTGGGCAGACTATGGCGTTCTGGCTCCACTGCAGCCCTCCCCGATACAGAAATGAGACCCGCCATTGTGGTCTTGGCTCGATTTGGCCCATAAATGAGACTCATTCGAGTATTCTGGCTTGTTCTCCTTTCACCCGAGTTTCCACCGGCGTTTCACCGATCCGGCGGCTGTCTGGACTCGATTGGCTATTGTGCTCTGGTTCAGTTTCGGCCCTCGCAGATCCAGAAATGAGACTCACTCTGGGGTTCTGGTCCGATATGTTCCAGAAATGAGGCTCACTACGGTGTTGTGGCTTGATTCCCGTCCCCCCAGATCCAGACATGAGGCTCACCACCGTGTTCTGGCTTGACTTGGTCCAGGCATGAGCCCCAACATGGTGTTCTGGCTCGATTACAGGTCAAAGGTTCCTTCCACCAGACTCGCCACAGGGGGGCCGAGCGTTCTGGCCTGATTTCAGCTTTCGCAGATTTAGCAAAGAGACGCAGCCTGGTGCTCTGGCTCGACTTGGGCCCTTTCGCTGGCCCTGCCCCGCTCGCAAAAGGTCGACACGGCTTTCCAAGGCCCTTGCATCCTCCTCGTGCGTTCTTGCTGCACGGCTGGACGGTAGGCTCCTCACCATTCCAGCTGCCAGGAGTGGGGTCGCTCGGTCCCCAGTGCTGTTCCAAGCGCTCTGATGCCAACATGCCGACATTGCGAACGCCACCTTCATATTCACAAGTTCAGCTCCGTAGCCGTGTGGATGGCGAGCATGTCAGCGCAGTGGGAAAAGGATGGGCGGGGAATGGGTCGGATGTCAGTTATGGCGCGAGCGCGCCTGGCTTGCACCCACGTTCGCTCCCTCCCCCTCCCCCTTTCAGGAGGGGAAAGAACACACAGACACAATTAATCGTCGATTCCCCAGAAAATATTTGGAAAATATGGGAAGTGGGGGGGAAGACAGAAACCCAGAAAATATGGGAAAACATGGGACATCCTTTTATTTGTGTGTATTTATATGTGTCCTAGGGCCGTTGGAGTGTGGGGCACACCCAGACCGCGCCATCCGGATGCGTAGCTGTCCAGTGGGCCCCTTGCAGCATCCCCCGCTTGGCCCATCCGAGCCCCCTGCCACGAGCCGCGCGCCTGGGCTTCCAGCTTCGGTCTCGGTCCCGGCGCCCATCCTCCGCGCTGCCTCCGCGCGGCGCGGTGGAGGTAGAGGACAGGCAGCTCAGCCAGACCATCAAGCACGCCATGAGGCCAGCCGCCCGCGGGGCCCCACTTTTGATCCTGCCTCGCTCCAGTTCGATGTCGATGCCGGCCCGCCCGAGACGGGTCAGCGCCGACGCTGCGCCGATCCGATGCGGCTCGATGCTGTGCACGGTCCCTGTTCTGTGCATCCTGGCGCGGCCGATCCGATTCGATCTCGGACCCGTGCCAGTGCGGCCCGATGCGATGTTCTTTTCCCGCCGTGGTCCGATTTCCCGACTCGATGCCGGCTGATCTTGCTGCACGGAGACATCGGGACCTCACGGCGTTGCGAACACGTCACGACGGGCGTTATGCACTGTCTCGGCGCCTCGGGGGGCCGCTTGCAGGCGAGGCCCCCTGCTGTTTCTTTGTGTTCTTCCTTCGGGGGCAGGGAGGAAATGGGCGGGGGAACTGGGTAGGAGGAGCTTTGAATGTTTCGGCCGGGCACGAAAAGCCGAGCTACATCCCACGACGCGAGCACACCCCAGGTGCCGTGAGCTGACAACTAGCTAGCACTCTTACCCACGCGAACCCTAGGTTTCTCGGGGGGAATTCCGAAGGGCGGCTTTTGTGTGCGTGTGTGTTGTCGAATGGGGGTCCCCGCTCAAACGGGAACCCTTCTCGGGGTCGTGCAACCCGCACCCATACCTATAGCGCCTCAATCTTTTCTGTCCTTCCCCACTCATCCTCGCTACAGGTTTGATCGTTTTTCGTGTCTCTCCCTCGTCCTTTCATCAAGGGGAGGCATGCGTCCGCGCCGATGCAGGTTGCATTCATCCACCCGCCGGGCTGGTACTCTCCGTTGCTCTCCCCTCCCGCCAGCCTAGCGGCCGCCACGTCGCCATTGCCGCCTGGCTATCGCTCGCGGTCCGCCGACGCGCTTGGTGGACGGAGGATTTTTGGGAGGTTTTGGGGGAGGGAGGATTTTGAGCGTCGAAGAGGGAGGGAGGATTTGGAGGAGGGAGGACCTTGGGGAGGGAGGACTTTGGGGAGGATTCCTGGCAAGGGTCCTCTGCAAGCTTGCCGCCTGCTCTGGAGCGTTGCTACCCGGGTTGTTGGACTACTCAAGTTACACGTTGCCACAATGGAGCTGTGGAGCAGTGCCGAGTCGGATTCCTTCTCGGGCGCCACCTTCCGGCGTTCCGGCGCCCCGGCGCCGCACCCGCAGCCGCCGCAGCACCCCGGACGGTGTGCCCGTGTGCGAGCGTGCTTCGTGCTTCGTGCTTCGTGGGGGTCCCGTCTGTTAGGGGGCCACCTGCGAACCCTACCCCTGCCCCCCACGATTTCTGAGGGGGAGGGTGGGGTTCACTTCGCTCGGGAGCTCCTGAACGAAGTGACCCCCCCCCTCCCCCTCAGAACTCGTGGGGGGCAGGGGTAGGGTTCGCGTGTGGCCCCCCACGAGTCCTCCTCCTCCTCCTCCTCATCCTCCTCCTCCTCCTCCTCCTCCTCCTCCTCCTCCTCCCCCTGCACGAACGAGATGGGCACGGAAAGAATGGGTACAATGCTCAACAGCAGTTCCTGCAGGCCTAGAGATTGACACCAACACCAAGATCGGCGGTGTGCTTCCACCGAGAGAAGAAGATCTTAATTTCGGCGATGGTGGTAATATTCTGGCTTCCAAGGTGACCGAAATATGACCACCAACACCGAAATCTAGGATCATCATTCCCCTGTGGAGGCACCCCCCTGTCTTGGTGTTGGTGCCCATTTCCAGGCCTCCAATCCTGTTCATTTTGGACAGGGTTCGCTGTCGGCGTCGCCGCGACTTGTGTCCATCTGAGACAGAAGGCCGCCTGCCAAGCAGCGGCCGCTGAGGATTCGGGGCCACATTTGCTGTTGGGCATTGTGCCCATGCTTTCCGTACCCATTTCGGGCGTCCAAACTCCCCCTGCCTACCCCCCCTCCTCGTCCATGGCACTTCCCGCGATTCGCGACCCGATCGATTCGATTCGATGCCGATTGTGGCCCGCCCGACCAGAGTCGACACCCATGTTCGGGCGATGCTATGCGGCCCGATGCTTGCGTGGCGCGGCCGAAGTCGGTTCGATTCTGGCTCCGTGCTGATGCGGCGGACTGATCCGACGCCTTTTCCGATCCGACCCGACTTCCCGATCCGATGCCGACGGATCTTGCCACGCGCAGACATCCAGACCCTCGGGGGGCGTTGCGAGGAGTCACGAAAGGCGTGTCTCGGCGCCCTGGGGGGCCGTCGTCGTCGTCGTCGTCGTCGTCGTCGTCGTCGTCGTCGTCGTCGTCGCTTCCTGGCGAGGCCCCCTTGCCCTCTGTTGTGAGCCCTCGGGGGCAGGGAGGGGCGGAGGCAGAGGAGCGGGGCGGGAGGAGCGTGCGACTGGCCGTGCCCCAGGGGCCGAGCTGCACGCGCACCCTGGGATCCTTCCGCTCCGCGATCTGACCCTAGATATTTTGTCGTTGTTGTCTCTCCTCTCTTGTTCATGTGTAATTATCGTTAATTCCATTCTTCGTAGTACTACTATCAGGATTCGTATTACTTTCCTATCATTATTATGATTATTCGTATTCTTATTCTTGTTTTTATTACTACTACTACTACTACTACTACTACTACTACTACTACTACTACTACTACTACTACTACTACTACTACTACTACTACTCTTTTTCGCATTATTCTTCATCGTATTTTTTTCTTCTTCTTCTTCTATCATTATTGGTATTATGGTTATTACTTCTTTTTGGCAAAGCACGAAAATAAACAAACAACACTCTGGGCCATAACGCGCGTTATGCCCCCTCTCCTCCCCCGTCCTTTCCCCCCCATGACGTAGTGCTACCCTCCTCAGTGCGTCCCCGACACTGCCGCAGTGCGTTCAGCACCACAGTCTTTGGGGGGGGGGGGGGGGCGCTACGTTATGCCCCCGACTGTCCACCCCCGCCTCCCTCCGCATACCGCCCGTTACGGCCGCGAATAGGAAAATGCGCTCATGGCGACAGGGGATGTGAGGATTTCTGAACTGAGCGAATCTCTGTGTCCTGGCATACCGAATCCAGCACTTCCAGTAATCCTCGCCCTCCCCGTCGCCAGGGAGACGCTCAGGGGCCAGATCCATGAGCTGAAGGATCTCGGGGGCCGAGCTACGCCCATTCGATGCCGACCGGTCCTGCCCTCCTCTCCTCGTCCGCGAGCGAGCACGCGCTCCCAGAGCTCCGCGTGGCGCGCCCCCGCGGTGCCCCCGCTTCCGTCGGCCGTGCGGGAGTCGAACAAGACGACAGACGACAGTACAGACACGATTTGTCGGAGCTCGGCGGGCCCCCCACCAGTGGGCGCACCGACGGAGTGGGGCAGATCGCCCCACCCCCGTCACTGCTGCGCCGGCCAGCATCGGTCGTTGATCGTCCCTCCTTCGAGGGAGGCAAAGCGGTGTCCATGACAAAGGTGCCGCAGGATCCTGTCGACGCCGATGGTCCATGTCAGCCGTCGCCTACTCGCGGGGATGATCCGCGAATTAATGGACGATGACCCAGATGGACGATAAACAAGATCAACACCGACCTTTCCGCGTTCAGTCTTGGCCATGGCCGCCGTCTCCTCCTTTCCCTCCGCCTCCCTCGGGAGCTCGCGCGCGCAGGGAGCAGGACGTTCTGCACCTTGCGGAGTGCTGGTACATGATCCTGGGGACCTACAGGCAGCCGATGCCCCAGCTGGTCATCGACTGCCTGAAGGCGCCGCCGCCGCCGCCTGGGGGCGGGCGGAGGGCGAGACAGCGAGGGGCGGCGGGCCGCCTTGAAGGGTGGCGCGGGAGCGATGGTGGCCTTGTATCCCGTCGATGGTTGGCCCTGTTCCAATGGGAGGAGGAGGAGAGGAGGAGGAGGAGGAGGAGGAGGAGCAGGAGGAGGAGCAGGAGGAGGAGGAGGAGGAGGAGGGGGTGGAGGAGAAGTAGGAGGAGGCGGAGGAGGAGGAGGAGGAGGAGGAGGAGGAGGAGGAGGGGGTGGAGGAGAAGTAGGAGGAGGTGGAGGAGAAGGGGGAGGGTGGGTGCAGGAGGAGGAGGCGGAGGAGGAGGAGGAGGAAGACTAGGGGGAGGAGGATGCCGTTTAAGATGTGAAATTGGATGAGGGAGAACAAGGTGGAGGAGGGGAGGTTTTAAGAGGTGAAACTGGATGAGGGATGATTGGGGGGATTGGGGTGGAAACGCTGTGTCACGGCGTTGTTTCCACATTCACCGCCCAGCCGACAACGGCGGAGTTCGGAATGTCTGCCACATGTCATTTTTCCGACCTCGACAAGTGAGCGGCGTGTGGGTGACAGCTTTGGCTTCATATGTGGCGAACCGGGATAGTGGTGGGCAGGAAGAGGCCTGAAACACTTTGATACTTCCTTCTGCAATCGTGCAGGCAAGCGTAAATCCCAGAGTGACAAGATTTCACGCGCGAGAGGCGGCAACTCGCGCTAGAGTGCAGCTTCCCCTGTCTCCTCCAGCTCCATTCTCGTACGCCCCTCATAACGTCTCTGGTAGGGGGAGGCTCAACTGATGGGCCAGCGGTGCTTGTTAAGTGGTACTAGGACGGAATAGTTTGGACCAGCTGCGTAGAATGTGCGGTGGTATGCGAGGGATCGTGTACCGTTGCGCGTCTATGACGCTGTTCCCGGGATACTCTGGCACATCCAACTTGCAGCGTCCACGTGCGCTGCAGATTCAAATTGCGTCGCGGTGCATTGTGGAATCGCTGTGGTCGGGGCGTGATCTGGTCATCGTGTCACGCCAGTGACGAGGCGCAGCAGGTTTACGTTTGGCAAGTGGTGGACATGTAGTTCCCCAGAACCGAAGCGCAGATGTGATGAGCTGCGTGAGTGCACGGGGCACCGTCCGCCTGCCGGCGCGGGTGCTTCGGGGGCAGAGGCGAGCGCGGTTGGACGTGGAGCGCGCAACGCATTAGAACACATGCGCCGCGCCATAGCGCGACGAGGTATGAGCGTGCGAATTACGAAGTCTGGTGTGTCAGCATCGGCTCGTACTGAAGATGTGTGTCGTCGTATTCCAATAGGAAGCTGTCGCAATCGCATCGGTGTCACACAGATGTGAAAGGTGTTCGTAATAGTATTTGTATACATTGCGGTGTTACTACTAGTAGCATCGGGAACGTTGGTATAAGTCTTAGTACCATGGCCACTTCAGCTGCATGCGACGATGCTGTATCTGGCATCCGCATTTTTTTCGCAGCGGTATTGGCATCGGTGCTCGTATCAGTGGCGTTGTCGGAATTTTCGGGACAAGAAAAATCACCAGTCGCAGTATTCGTATTCGCCGTGAGGATGGCTGTGTCATTACCAGTATCCCTAATTACTACGGTCAGTAGCATCAGTCGCAGAAGCGATACCCATGGCGCCATTAGTCCCACTCGCCGTACCTGTCGCGGCTCCAGCACCAGCATTAGAAGCAGCAGCTGTGAGAGCAGTGTTCGCAGTAGCCGTGGGGGACGGACGGTGTCGATGTCAATGCCCATGGCTTTGCCATTTGAGGCGTCTTCGTCGCCATCTCCAATTCTTCATATTTCAACATTTCCCATTTTCCCATTTTCCATTCCAATTACTCTCCAATTCTTCCTATTCCAACATTTCCCATTTTCCATTCCCATACCCGTACCTTCCGATGACGCGTGGGCCAGGAACACCAGTTGCCGAAACTCTCACCCGAGACGTTCGTCGCCGCTTGTTTAGCCCCCTCCACGAGATGGATGACGACCTCGACTTGTCCCCGCCGCGCCCGGAGGTACATCAGATATCTTCGCCAATGGCACCGGGCACTCCGGAGGAGGCAGCGGCGCAGCCGCCAACGCTCCAGCAGATCGCGAACCTTTTGAAGCAGGAGGTGCAGCCACTTCGGAAGGCGGTGGAGGGCTTAGAGCGCAAAGTGACAGAGATCGGAGGGACCATGGAGGAGAGGATGACGGAGGTAGAGAGCAAGATGGAGAACATGGACGCGCGCCTGACGCACTTGGAAACCAGTTCGGCGGGTTCCCGGACAGATGCAGAAGTGCGAGAACAGTTGAAGATGCTGGAGGCCCAGATCTCGGAGCTCAAGCTGATGGACAACACGCAGAAGAGCAATGGGAACCAATACGAGGAGTACACTGCGGTGGTCGGTGGCCTTCAGACGATCGGCAGCACGGAGAACGCGAAGAAGTGGATAGAGGCGAACATGTGGGACCTCTACGGGCCGCAGCCGGCAGAGGTGTACTCTAAAGGGGAGTTTCGTGGTCTCATCTTCGTTCGATTCAGGAGCCGTGCTGACAGGGACACTGCCGTGAAACTCCTCCGCCAGGCCTCTCTCAAGGAGGGCGGGAACGATATTTGGGCAAAGAGGGACATGGTTCTCCCCAAGCGTATCCTCACGTCTTTCGCGTTTAGCGTCAAACACCTTCTCAAGCAGTGGGGCTTCACGGCCGAGAGCGTCTGGGCGGACCCGGAGGGCACGGTGTGGGTTGGTGCCGATGTGGCGGTGAGCGGGAGGATCGTGGGCAACAAGTTTGAGACCGACTTTGGCACGGGCTGGGAGGAATGGTTCAAGCAGGACGGCTACACCAACTTCCAGGACTTGGTCGCGAACCTCAACGCCAAGCTCGGCAAGATCCCGTCCAAAGGCCTCGGGAAAGGGAAGGGGAAAGGGAAGGCTGCCGCCAAGGGCAGCAAGTAGGGGCGCCAACTGTGCGTGAGCAATGACGTTTCACCTGCAGTATGTGGACATCCAGCTGGCCAAGCCAAGTTGTCACTTTCTGCGGCTCGGGGTGGTCGTTTACGCCCTGCCACGGCTGACGAATTCAACATTGCATCTTGGAACATCGAAGGGCATACAGACTCGAAACAAATTGAGCTAGAATCCATAATGGATAAATTACATATCAAGATCTTGTGCCTACAAGAGACATGGACATCAAAGTCTACCACGTACGTCACGGATTCCGGCTACCTCGTTGTCCTTTCCGGCGGCGCGGGAGACCCAGAGGACGAGCGGGCTGGAGTGGGCTTCGTCGTACATCCAAGTTTCAGGCACTCTGTGGTTGGATTTTGCCAGGCGACGGACCGCATGGCATCGCTCAAGCTTCGGATCCCAGGAGGTAAAGCTGTTATTTTCTCTGCATACGCGCCGCGCAGCGGTTACGAGTTCCGGCGGCGGTTTGACTTCTTCACGAGTTTGTCAGAATTCGTTTCCACAAGATCCGCTCATGGACCCAAGCTTGTGTTAGGAGACATGAATGCAAAGTTGTATGGCCAACTCGATGGAGAGAGTGACGCGGTGGGGCCCTATATTTTCAAACACCCCCACCAGACGTGCAAGGAAAACGCCAACCGGCACCTCATGGTTGAGATGTGCGAGAATCTGAACATGTGCGTTGCAAACACATTTTTTGACGTGCCGGATCACAACCTTGTCACTAACTACAACGTGGGTACGCCTGCCGGGCTACAAATTGGATCCTCGACGCACTCGCAGATCGATTTCGTACTCTGCGAGAGGACTTTTCTCCGGGACATCACTGGCGTGGCTGCTAGGCACGACGTGCCGTTGTCGACCCATCATTTCTTGTTGACTGCGTGTGTCCGTATGTCAGTTGAGAAGACGGCGCCTGCGAGTCAGAGTCCACGCCTTGATGTCACAGCCCTCTCCGACCCACTCGCCGCTTGTTTTTTCAACGTGAACATGTTGAATGCTTTGGAGGGCTTCGAGGACACAGCAGCTGGAGGCGAGGATGTCGATCTTGGTTGGAGTCGTATCGTGGACGGTTTTCATCACGCTGCCGAACGCACGTTGCCATTCCTTCCGAGGCGGACCACAAGGCCGTGGACGAGCGCCGGAACGCTGGGGCTGATCGAGCGCCGCGGGAGCGCCAGAAGGCAGGGCGACACTGACGAGGAGAAGCGCCTATCGAAGAAAATCCGCGCTTCGGTTGCCAGGGACAAGGCCGCTTGGATCGAATCGGTCACGGAATCCGCTGATTGGAATCAGATTAGGAGGCTCCGGAAAGGCCCTGTCCGCAGACAGGGCAGGCTTCGTGACGTCAACAAGGGCATTGTGGAGACGGACCAGCGTGCTGAGACTCTGGCCGACTACCTCGAGAGGGTGCAGTGGGCAGTCAGACCCACGTCAGTGGCACCGCCAGTTGCTGCACGGATTGCCGACAACGACCTGCCCATCTCCATGGGTGATATCACAGTGGGGGAGGTGAAGGCCGCAGCTGCGAAATTGAAGCGAGGACGCGCTTCTGGCCTTGACGGGGTGCCACCCGAATTCTGGAAAGCAGCGGCGAGCGACGCGGGAGGTCTCCCGAGCTATCTGGCAAAATTCTACACCGACGTTTGGAGACAAGGTAAGATCCCAGAAGCTTGGAGGCATGCGAGGGTGTCGATGCTGTTCAAGAAGGGCGACCCTGCAGAATGCGAGAACTACCGCCCCATCAGTATCTCGCCCATCGGCTACAAATTGTTCGCAACCATCCTGCTCCAGAGGCTGAAGCAGGCGGGGGCCGAAGACCGCATCTGGCGAACCCAATTCGGGTTCCGCTCCGGGCGGGGCACGGCAGACGCAGTGTTCCTAGCCCGCCGGGTGCTGGACGACACATGGTCAACACGAGATGCAAGTCGCTTGTTCCTGGCACTCGACTGGGCCAAGGCATTCGACTCGGTCTCGCCGGACGCGCTCGCCGGGTCTTTGCGGAGATTTGGTTGCCCAGAAGTTTTCGTGGACGTCGTCGTGTCGATTTACAGCGAGCGCAACTTCGTCGTGAGGGACTTCGGGGCCACGTCCAGCATCCATCAGCAGAGGTACGGCATATGCCAAGGCTGTCCGCTGTCCCCTTTTCTGTTCACCATTGTGATGACGACGCTTCTCACGGACGCGCACGCGCTGCTTCAGAGTCGTGCCGGACCGATACCTGAAAACCAGTTTGCGAGGGAGCTCGTGTACGCGGACGACACGTTGCTCATAGACTCCGACCCAGCCCTCGTTCAAGAGCTGATGCGCTGCATTGAGGAGTGCGGGGGCCAGTGCGGGCTGCAGTTCAATTGGGGCAAGTTGGAACTTATGAAAGTAAGGACCGAAGCTGATATTTTGGGACGCAACGAGGTCCCCATCCCAGCCAAGCAATCATTAACTTATCTCGGGACGTCTCTTGCTTCGGACGGGCGCATAGGCACAGAACTGAGTCGGAGAATTGGGGCG
>CAUYUJ010016485.1:0-5000 GCA_963575745.1 Prorocentrum cordatum | reverse complement strand
TGTACTGGGTGTGCGGGACGCATGCGGGCGGTAGGGAGGAGGGGCGGGGCACGAGAGGAGGAGAACGCGGGGACCGTCTATTCAAAACGAGGACCCAACACCACAGGATGGTTGGGACAAACATAGGGATAAGGCGGACGAGGAAGTGGAGGGAACTGATGAATAGGACAAGGATGGTGAGGTGGAGGAGGAAGGAGGCAGAGGATGGGGAGGGGGCAGAGGAGGAGGAGGAGGAGGAGGAGGAGGAGGACGAGGAGGAGAAGGAGGCGGACGATGAGGAGGAGGATGGGTACATGGCGCCAGATATCACCAGAACCGCCACCGCGTAAGTGTAAGGGGAAGGACGGAGGGAAAGTGGGAGGAATGGGATGATGATGATGATGATGATGATGATGATGATGATGATGACGATGATGATGATGATGATGATGATGATGCTGATGATGATGATGAGGATGATGCTGCTGCTGATGATGATGATGCTGATGGTGATGATGCTGCTGCTGCTGATGATGATGATGATGATGCTGATGATGATGATGATGATGATGATGATGATGATGATGATGATGTGATGATGATGATGATGAGGAGGGGAGGAGGAGGAGGAGGAGGAGGAGGAGGAGGAGGAGGAGGAGGATGGGGAGGAGGAGGAATCTATAATTATGGTGATGAGAAGCAGGGCGGTTTTGAGTTTGATGATTATTGCGATGGTGGTGATGGTGGTGTTGGTGGTTGTGAGGACGACGACGATGCTGCTCATGATAATGATACGGATGAGTAGTTCGATGGGGAGCAATATGGCGTAGGATGAGGGAGGAGAGGGTGACGGACGAGGAGTAAGAGAGACGATGAGGATGGGGAGAGGGAGTGGGTGGATCAATGAGGTAAGCACGGATACGGAGGAGTAGGAGTGTAGTAGGAGTAGGAGTAGGAGTAGGAGTAGGAGTCAAGCTAGCCAGCTCGAGCGAGTCAAGCATGGCATGCCCAGTCCCACCCGCCCTCCCACAACATAAGAAGCAAAGCTGGCACAACTGGGGCCGAAGTCACACCGGCCAGCCGGTTTGGTACAGCTGATGCGGCCGCGATGGCGGTTGCCGACGGGAACTGGCGAGCGCGTGTTGAATGCCGCGCACGCATTGCCAGACGAGTCGAGAATGGCCCGGTACACCGCAGGAAGCCAGAGGTGGCCGGAGGAAGCCCGACGGTCTGACAGGACACCCCAAAGCATTTTTGTGAAAAAGCATTGGGTTTTTGATGTTTTTATGTTGAAATGCTTGCAAAAACATGGTATTCGGTAGGATTCTGACATGAACGCGCGAGTGTGCTCTTTGTAGTATTTTTTGCAAAGGATTCGCGGCCTGGGTGCATGACAGAGCATCGCGAGTGCACCGCGCGATGACGTGAAATCGCTGGATTTGACCGAATTCTTAAGATTCCTATGGTTTTCCTATGATTTCAGCAAGAGAGCCCGGGCGGGAAATTTGTACAATTGTTTGTGAAAAAGCATTGGGTTTTTGATGTTTTTATGTTGAAATGCTTGCAAACACACGGTGTTCGGTAGGATTTGACATGAACGCGCGCGTGTGCTCTTTGTGGTATTTTTTGCAATGGATTATCGCCGTGGACGACAGGACGTCCATGTCGAGAGGAAAAAATAAGAAACATGTTGATTTTGTATTGTTTTTTACAGGTTGGGATGGGACCACCCGGATGCGGCCCCTATCGGCCGGCCTGAGGGGGGAGTAGGAGTATATTCTAATAAGGAATAAGGATAGGAGTAGGAGTAGGAGTCAAGCTAGCCAGCTCGAGCGAGTCAAGCATGGAATGCCCAGTCCCACCCGCCCTCCCACAACATAAGAAGCAAAGCTGGCACAACTGGGGGCCTGGCACAACTGGGGGCCGAAGTCACACCGGCCAGCCGGTTTGGTACAGCTGATGCGGCCGCGATGGCGGTTGCCGACGGGAATTGGCGAGCGCGTGTTGAACGCCGCGCACGCATTGCCAGACGAGTCGAGAATGGCCCGGTACACCGCAGCAAGCCAGAGGTGGCCGAGGAAGCCCGACGGTCTGACAGGACACCCCAAGGGGGCCCAGGAGGCCCCAAGAGGCAGGAGTAGTAGTACCAGTGGTAGTGGTGTTGGTAGTGGTAGTGGTAGTAGTAGTAGTAACAGAAAAAGTAGTGCTATGACAAGTACTTGCAGTACTATTTGTATTAGTAGTATTATTAGTATTATTCGTAGTAGTAGTAGTAGTAGTAGTAGTAGTAGTAGTAGTAGTAATAGTAGTTGTAGTAGTAGTGGTAGTAGTAGTAGTAGTAGTAGTAGTAGTAGAAGTAGTGTTTAAAAAACGTAAAAAACAGTACGCTAGTAGTAGTAGTATAGTAAGTAGTAGTAGTAAGTATAGTAGTAGGTATTAGTAGTAATGGTGTTGATAAGTCATAGTAGTAGTAGTAGTAGTAGTAGTAAAAGTAATAGTAGTAAAAGTAGTAGTAGTCGTAGTAGTAGTAGTAGTAGTAGTAGTAGTAGTAGTAGTAGTAGTAGTAGTAGTAGTAGTAGTAGTAGTAGTAGTAGTAGTAGTAGTAGTAGTAGTAGTAGTAAGTAGTAAGTAGTAAGTAGTAGTAAGTAGTAGTAGTAGTAGTAGTAGTAGTAGTAGTAGTAGTAGTAGTAGTAGTAGTAGTAGTAGTAGAAGCAGTCGTAGTCGTAGTCGTAGTAGTAGTAGTAGTAGTAGTAGTAGTAGTAGTAGTAGTAGTAGTAGTAGTAATAGTAGTAGTAGTAGTAGTGGTAGTAGTAGTAGTAGTATTAGTCGTAATCGTAGTAGTAGTAGTAGTAGTAGTAGTAGTAGTAGTAGTAGTAGTAGTAGTCGTAGACGACTCTAGAAGGATTTGAGCATGCGCTCGCGGCGACGCGCGCGCATGTCGCCCGCGTGGTATTTTTGCACAGGATTCGCGGCCTGGGTGCATGACAGAGCATCGCGAGTGCACCGCGCGATGACGTGAAATCGCTGGATTTGACCGAATTCTTAAGATTCCTATGGTTTTCCTATGATTTCAGCAAGAGAGCCCGCGCGGGAAATTTGTACAATTTTTGTGAAAAGCATTGGGTTTTTGATGTTTTTATGTTGAAATGCTTGCAAACACGCGGTGTTCGGTAGGATTCTGACATGAACGCGCGCGTGTGCTCTTTGTGGTATTTTTTTGCAATGGATTATCGCCGTGGACGACAGGACGTCCATGTCGAGAGGAAAAAATAAGAAACATGTTGATTTTATATTGTTTTTTTACAGGTTAGGATGGGACCACCCGGATGCGCCCGCTATCTGCCGGCCTGAGGGGGGAGTAGGAGTATATTCTAATAAGGATAAGGATAGGAGTAGGAGTAGGAGTAGGAGTAGGAGTCAAGCTAGCCAGCTCGAGCGAGTCAAGCATGGCATGCCCAGTCCCACCCGCCCTCCCACAACATAAGAAGCAAAGCTGGCACAACTGGGGGCCGAAGTCACACCGTCCAGCCGGTTTGGTACAGCTGATGCGGCCGCGATGGCGGTTGCCGACGGGAACTGGCGAGCGCGTGTTGAATGCCGCTCACGCATTGCCAGACGAGTCGAGAATGGCCCGGTACACCGCAGGAAGCCAGAGGTGGCCGGAGGAAGCCCGACGGTCTGACAGGACACCCCAAAGCATTTTTGTGAAAAAGCATTGGGTGTTTTATGTTTTTATGTTGAAATGCTTGCAAACACACGGTGTTCGGTAGGATTCTGACATGAACGCGCGAGTGTGCTCTTTGTGGTATTTTTTGCACAGGATTCGCGGCCTGGGTGCATGACAGAGCATCGCGAGTGCACCGCGCGATGACGTGAAATCGCTGGATTTGACAGAATTCTTAAGATTCCTATGGTTTTCCTATGATTTCAGCAAGAGAGCCCGGGCGGGAAAATTGTACAATTTTTGTGAAAAAAAGCATTGGGTTTTGATGTTTTTATGTTGAAATGCTTGCAAACACACGGTGTTCGGTAGGATTATGACATGAACGCGCGCGTGTGCTCTTTGTGGTATTTTTTTGCAATGGATTATCGCCGTGGACGACAGGACGTCCATGTCGAGAGGAAAAAATAAGAAAAATGATGATTTTGTATTGTTTTTTTACAGGTTAGGATGGGACCACCCGGATGCGGCCCCTATCGGCCGGCCTGAAGGGGGAGTAGGAGTATATTCTAATAAGGAATAAGGATAGGAGTAGGAGTAGGAGTAGGAGTCAAGCTAGCCAGCTCGATCGAGTCAAGCATGGCATGCCCAGTCCCACCCGCCCTCCCACAACATAAGAAGCAAAGCTGGCACAACTGGGGGCCGAAGTCACACCGGCCAGCCGGTTTGGTACAGCTGATGCGGCCGCGATGGCGGTTGCCGACGGGAACTGGCGAGCGCGTGTTGAATGCCGCGCACGCATTGCCAGACGAGTCGAGAATGGCCCGGTACACCGCAGGAAGCCAGAGGTGGCTGGAGGAAGCCCGACGGTCTGACAGGACACCCCAAAGCATTTTTGTGAAAAAGCATTGGGTTTTTGATGTTTTTATGTTGAAATGCTTGCAAACACACGGTGTTCGGTAGGATTCTGACATGAACGCGCGAGTGTGCTCTTTGTGGTATTTTTTGCACAGGATTCGCGGCCTGGGTGCATGACAGAGCATCGCGATTGCACCGCGCGATGACGTGAAATCGCTGGATTTGACCGAATTCTTAAGATTCCTATGGTTTTCCTATGATTTCAGCAAGAGAGCCCGGGCGGGAAATTTGTACAATTTTTGTGAAACAAAACATTGGGTTTTTGATGTTTTTATGTTGAAATGCTTGCAAACACACGGTGTTCGGTAGGATTATGACATGAACGCGCGCGTGTGCTCTTTGTTGTATTTTTTGCACAGGATTATCGCCGTGGACGACAGGACGTCCATGTCGAGAGGAAAAAATAAGACAAATATTGATTTTGTATTGTTTTTTACAGGTT
>CAUYUJ010016484.1:175623-275695 GCA_963575745.1 Prorocentrum cordatum | reverse complement strand
GAAGGGCTGCGGTGGTAACGAGTGGGGTGGCGGTGGAAATGTTGTTTCACCAACAATAACAATTGTACGAAATCACACACCTCGTCAGGAGCGGCCCAACTGCCGCCCCTGCTCACGAGCGGCCCAGCGGCCGCGGCTTATTCGGGTCCTTCGCCACCTTTTTCAGGCCGTACTTCATGATGTACTGGGCCACCATGGGGCGCTCAGGTGCTGTGCTTCTGCGCCTCCTTGAGCATCCCCGCGATGGCCCTCGCCGCCGAGCTCGCATCCTTCTGGATGCTGATGGCCTCGTCCTGCGTGATCGTCAACGCCACGCCGCTGTGCACGCGCTTCTGCGCCACCGCCTTCATGACTGCAACAGACTTCCTCGCCGCCTTCGCGTTCTTCACAGCCCATGACGGCACCTTGTCCGCCTTCTCATGCTCGAGGTACCCGTCCAGCTCTGTCTCGAGCCTCGTTGCGGTGCCGATCCACTTCAGCGCCAGGTTTTTCTCCTGCGTCTCCTTCTTGGCCTGCTCGGCCTTCTCCCTCGCTTCCTGTCGCCTCCGCTCCTTCTCAGCGTCCTTATCCCTGCGGAGCCTTCGGGGTTGTCCGAAATTGACAACACTTCGAGCCGAGCGAAATCAATAACCCGATCCGAACCTGAAGAGTTGAACGGAAACCGAAAACGAATGCGAAGCCCAGGCGACACCCCTGCGTTGAACCCCCCAACGGCCTGCTCTTGCTCCTGTCCTTGCTCTTGCCGCGGCTCTTGCTCCTGCCCTTGCGGCGGCTCTTGCTCCTGTCGCGGTCGCCGCGCGAGCGGCTCCTGCTGCGGGTGGTGTCGCGACGTCTGTCGCGGCGTCTGCTCCTGCTGTCGCGCCTGCCCCTGCTGTCGCGCCTGCTCATGCTGCGCCTCCTCCTCCTGCGGCTGTCAGACCTGCGCCTGCGGCGCCGCCTGGATCTGGACTTGTCGCTCTCGTCGCTTCTGTCGCCCTTGTCGCCGCCGTGCTCTGCGACGCCCGTCGAGGCCGCTGCCCGCGGGCCGCTCTGCTTCGCCTGCGTCCTCTTATCGGTGTACAGCTCGCTGCGCACTGCGGCCTCCACTGTCTCGCTCCAGGCCGCCTCCAATTGCGGCCTCTACGTCCACTCCCCGAGATCAGGGTTCCACCTCTTATCCTGCACATGATCTTCGATCTTTTTCGCGTCGAAGCCGTCGTGCGCCCACTTCCTCAGCGGAAGGTACTTGCCACCCTTGCGGACGCGCCCCTCCTCCATCCGTTGGACAGTGATTGAGCTGACCACGAAGGCTTCAATGCGATCGAGGTTCGAGAGCCCAGGATATCATGCCAGATCCTTGTAGAACTGCTGCTTGAACACACTCTTCACTTTAGCGAAACACTTTGGCGGCCACTGTCCGAACCTCCGAGAAAAGCGCACCCCGTTCGTGTTGCGCGCGTCGCACTGGTAAGCCGACTGACCCTTCGCTTTGATCCTGTAGTTGCACTCCTTTGCCGTGCGACAGCAGCGGTTGCAACGCACGATGCTATCCCCGATGCCATGCACCTCCACGAACTCCCCTACCTGGCGAGCGCCTGCTGGCGGATCACCCTCCAACTGTTCGTCCTGAGCTGCCTCCTCCTCCTCCGCCTGCGGCGCTGCCGCCTCGGGCGAGCGCTCTTCATTCGTGTATGCAGCATCGGGCGAGTGCCTCTCAACCTTGGCTACCGCGCCCTGCGGTGGAGCCTCTTCCTCCTCAAGCTCACGCTTGGCACTCTCAAGCTCCTCCTGTTTGACGCCGAGCTCGGAGCCAATCTCGTCGCCGCGCTCCTCGGAGCCCGATGCCGCCTCTGACGCTGCGTCGTCCGGCTCTGGTGGCAAAGCCGCTGCGCCCTGAGGAGGCAGTTATTCGGCGGGAGCTGCGGCTGACGCAGCTTTGCGAGCCGTCCTCAACGCTGCGGGGTGCTTACCTTTGCTTTTCCCGCGTGCCTTCGGCGGCCCTGCGTCGGTCAATGCGAGCGGCGGCACACGCTGTCCAGTCAGTGTCATCTGCGTCCCCGATAGCTTAGCTTTCCCACGGGGCTTCGCTGCGGGCGCCTTGGTCATCACTCCCTTGTTTTTCGGCCTGGCTGCTCCGAACATCACTGCCAGAGAATGCTGCTGGTGATCTTCAGCGGGCGGCGTCCCCGCCATGGCGGCGTGACCGCCTTGGCGCGCGAGAAGCCGCGCGTCGCGCGCGGCCCTGATGCCAAGATGAACTGGACGCGAAGCGATGACGAAGAAAACGCGCGGTAAGTGAGGCGGGATAGCCGCCAGCGGAATAGCCGCTTCAAAGGTGGAGGGAGGGGTGGAGTGAGGTATGAAGTGGGCGGCATATCCGCCAGCGGACTCGCCGCTTGAGAGGGTGCAGGGGCGCGGCGAGGGAGGCGGATTGGCCGCCAGCGGACTAGCCGCTCGAAGCGTGGCGGACGCACGAGGTGATACGGATACTGAAATGAATTGCGCGCAACATGACAACCACACAAAATTGACATCATGTTATCATATGTTACCATATGTTATCAGGCGTGTGATAACACCATGCTAACACATGATAACACCTGATAACATGTTATCAGGTGTTATCAGGTGTTATCAGGTGTTATCAGGCGCGTGATAACATCTGCTAACATATGATAACAGCCACCTTTTTTTTGCCAGTGCATGGCGGCGGCGTAGCGGCACGTCCGCCGAGTTAGTTAAGCGGAGCAGCAGGGGCGGAGCGGCGCCCTGCGCTACCGACCGCGGACGGCGCCGCGAGCTTCAAACCGCTGCCTGAGCGGCAGCGAAAAGACGGGCGAGCGCGGAAGCGAGGCGCGCTGCCTGAGCGGCAGCGAAGAGACGGGCGAGCGCGCGCAATCGGGGCGCGCTGCCTGAGCGTCATCTTATGCAAGGCGATGGGGGGGTGGGCGGACATGGCGATGCAGCACATCCAGAAAATAGCCGCACTCATTCTTATGCGGATGCAGTTTTCTCCACCCAGCCCTTTTGCCAAATCCCATCCAACCGCCCACCTGTCTTATCCGCCGAAGTTCCCTCACCTACCTCCCGCTCCGCTCGTCCACTCGCCCCCATATCGCCTTGCATTGGGGGACGGCTACTCGGCCGCCTGCGTGGCCAAAATTCACCTCGGCGTGGCGGCCTTCACGAATTGAGTGCGGATGGAGTGTGTGGGGGTGTCCTAATTTGTTCTGACACAGGGGTGTGGATTGAAATTGCGTTGGAGGAGTGGGAGGGGGGCGTGTAGGGCCGACGCGTCGCGCCGCCTGCGCGAATGAGGCTACTGATGCTGAGGCGACATCAGTGCTGCCAGCCGTGCACCTGCACCTACGAGGTCGCGTTGCGCACCAGCCAGCTCGCGAGCACGTCCTCGCACTCGGCGATGCATTGCTCCTCTTGGCGGAAAGCGTTCACCGCGCGCTCCGCTATCTGGGCGCACATCTGCGTCGCAGTACGCGCGCGGCGCAACGAGTCGAGCACAGCCTGGCACTGGGTGCCGTTGAGCACCACGATGCTATCGGGCGACATCTGGCTGGCCAACGCCGTGGACATCCTCATGCCCGCCGTGGCTGACGAAGCTGCGCCTGACGATCCGCTGCCCTCCGAGAACGCGTCCTTCAGCTGGTGCGAGCGCTCCACGCGGGATTGTGGAGGGATTGGCGCCAGCTCGACCTTCGGCGCCCCCTTGCGCCTTTTGGCGGAGCCCCAGTTGGCCTTCTCCTCCTCCCATTGGCGCCACTCCGCGAGGTCGACTTCCCACGAGTCGGCATCGACTGCGATAGCAGCTACCTCCGCTTCCCCCTCGCTCAAGCTGTGGTACGGCGACACGTGAAGGTGGTTCACCAGCTTGTTCCTGGCCTCCTCCACTGTCTCTCCCTGGAACCACTTGCCGCCCCTTTTGCAGCTGCTGCTCTGTGGGCACTTGAAGCCGAACATGACGGTCTTCTCGCCCTGCTGGCCTGCCATGGCGGCAGGGCGAGAAGTGCACGGCTAGCGCAGGGGCGGCGTGGGGCGCGAGCCTGTGCGCGCCTAGATTCGAGCCGATACAGCGTCCCAACAACAAAAACATACATGTGTAAGAGGCGCGGTGGCATCGCACATTTCGGGATGTCAGCAGGCGGCGGCGGCGGTTTAGCCGCCAATGGAGGGCTCAGGGCGGCGTGGCCGCCAATGGGCGGTTTAGCCGCCAATGGGCGGCGTGGCCGCCAATGGAGGCTTCAGGGCGGTTTAGCCGCCAATGGGTGGCTCAGGGAAGGACTGGTGTTTTTTTTCCAACCGCATAGAACAAACCCGATGCGCCGATGCTCGTATCTGAACGGCGGTTGTCCGCCAGGCGGGGGGAGGCGGCGCGTCCGCCAATGAGATAGATCGGCAACGAAGAGAGGGGAGGAGAGATGAGATGAGACGAGGCGGGGAGAGGCGGCGCGTCATGACGCGTCAGCGCGGATAGCTGCAACTATCCGCGCTCGAATTACGGAAGCTATGCACCCCAGCCCGCTTGCAGGTCCACGCGATCACCCTACAAGAAGACATCTCCGCGGGCGGGCGGGCGCGGCTTCGCTGGCGGTGGTGCCATCTTGCTTGTCGGCTGCAGCCGACGCCCTGCCCTCGGCTGCACCATGCTGGGCTTCCCTGCTGGCGGCTGCCTGGTCTTCGGCGGCGGCGGCCCCATGGTCTTCGGCGGCGGAGGCGGAGCTGGAGGGTTCATATTGCCAGTCCTCCACGGCGCCTGCTGAGGCATCGTCTTGGGCAAGTTCGGCGCCATGGGCTCCCGATGCATCAGCTGAGGCTTGGGGACGTGCGCCTCGCGCACCCGCGGCGCTGCCTTGTTGCCGTGCAGCTTCGCGTACATCTCGCGCTTTGCGCCACCTCGGTTCCCCCAGCGCTTCGCATTGGCGCGCCACGCCTGGCCCTGCCACGTCTGCGGCCCGCCCATGGCGGGGCCAGGCGGGCCGCGGTCGCGGAACTTCTTGTAGTCGTACTTCATCTGGTACTCCTTGAGCACGGCGAGCACGTTCTCCGACCGCCAGTCGATGGGATTCCCAACGGGGTCGCTCAGCCAGGCTCGCAGCTGCGTCCTGAACGCCTCCACCGCGCTGGGATGCGCCTCCACCGCCTCGGGGGGCTCTTCCACCACAGGCGTCGCGCCCCGCATGTGCGACGCGAGCTCCTTCACGAGAGCCGAGGGCGGGAAAGGCCGCTGCCGCGGGTCCCGCGGCGGTGACGTCGGCCCCCGCCTGCGCGGCGGCGTCGACGGTGCCCGCGGGTGGCGCGGGCTGCGCGATCGCGCTGGCTGCGCCGCCAACGTGGGCGCGCTGGCTGGCCGACTGCCGCTGGCGGAGGAAGACCGATCCCCTGCGTTGTTGTCCACGCCCGCAAGGTCGGAGAGCAACTGCATCGCTGGCCCGAACATCTCCTGCGCCGAATCGCCAAAACAGTTCGACCGAGAGCGGCCAGCCAGTTTCGCGCGCGATGCGCGCGTCCCTGGCTACCGCACGCGGGGCCACTTGTTTTGGCGATGCAGCTGCCTCCAACGCGTCGAACGCGCTGCCGCTGTCTGCCATGGCCGCGGCCGCAGTGCGAGGCGCCGAGCGCGATGCGGTGGCTGCGGCGCAGCCTCGGCGCGCGGGCCCCAGCCCACGCGTCGGCGCGAAAGGGGGGGGCCAACCCCGCGCGGGCTCGCGGGCACCCGCGGGCCGCGGGCTTGAACCGAAATGGAATCGGACGCGGAAGCGAGACTTCGGGAGGAGGGGGAGGGGGTTGCCCATGGACCCATTGAAGTCTTGGAGCTCCTCGAGCCCTCGGGGGCCTCTCAGAAGGGCCCCGCTGGTTCTTGCGACGGGGTCTCGGGGGAGGGGGCAGAGTGAGGGTGGCATTGGGAACCAGAAATATAAGTGAACTGGTGTCCCTTTGAATGTGCAGGTCTTGGTTCACTTGTTTTCGTCGTTGAACGGGCGGTGGCAACGTCGGTGCCTTCGCGCGCGCCATGCCATTCTGGGTGAACGCCTTCGCCGTTCGAGCAGTGGGCGTCTCCCCGACGTTAGTTGGCGTGGGATCCAGTGCCTGACAGCGGAGAGGGGGGCGCAGGGACGTGGCGCGGGGGCGCGGAGTGGGCCGATTAGGGGGGGGGGGGGGCGGCATGTCCGCCTGAAGGGCGGAGGAGCGCAAAGGGGTGGGGCGGGGGCGGCATGTCCGCCACGAGTTGGAAGGCGAGAAGGCTGCGCTACAAGGCGGCATATCCGCCACGAGGCGGCATATCCGCCACGACCTTTTTGTTATCCCGAGGCCGCCCCGTTGGCCTGGAGAGTTGAAGAGTCGTAGCGCGAATTACTCGCCGCGCGCCCTGGCGGCGAGCTCCTTCTTGACCAGCTCCTCCGCCTCCGCGATGGCCCTGGCCTCGGAGCGATCGGGCGCAACGAGGCAGCAGGGGGCGGAGGGGGCGTCGAGGCAGGGGCGAAAATGAAGAGAGCGCGGAGGAGGGCGTCGAGAAGGGCGTCGGTGAGAATCTGGCCTTGTCGGCCTCATCGCCCGCGATGTACTTCAGGCTGACGTTGCTGCCAGGGACGCCGACCCTGCCGCTGCGGAACTGCACCTGGGGGGCGGAGCAACGATGAACAGTCGCCTGAAAGGCGGCGGGCGCGCAAACTGCGACCCCAGCGGGGCTGCTGGGAATCGCCGCGCGCGCCCGACGCCTCATCGGTGGGAGGTTCAACCCCGCTCGCCAAGTTGCGTGTGGTCTGCATCTCCCACCTCGGCTTCGCCCACTTGCGCTGCTTGTCCTTCCCAGCCGCGCCGTCCGTCTTCTTGCCCGTGGGGAGCGGCGTCTTCTTAGCCACGTTGCCCGTGGCAGGCGGCGTCGTCTTCTTTGCCGCGTTGTCATTGCCAGGCGGCGTCGTCTTCTTAGCAGCATTGCCCGTGGCAAGCGTGGGGGCCTTCACCGCCTCGGCGTTCTTTTTCGTCTTGACCGCCTTCGTCCTCTTATCCATGGCCGCGACCATGGCCAGAGCCGCCTCCGTCGGGGTCTTCTTCAGAGAGCCTGCGGCGATGCCGACCTTCTCAGCCTTGGGCGGCGGCGTCACGGCGACGATGCCGAAGTCGGAGTCGGAGTCGAGCTCGATCGGCAGCTCATGCTTCTTCTGCTTCTTCGCCGCGCGGCTCTTGCTGATCGAGGCCGTTTGGGCGGCGGCGGTGCTCGATAACGGCTGACAGTCGGCGGGTTTGCCGCCATCGTGTGCCGCCAGTTGCTGCGTCGACGGCGCATCCGAACTCCCCGCCGCCATCGAAAGCTGGTGGTTCGAACCTGCTCGTTCTTGCAACGGCTCCTGCGGCTGCTGCGTCTGCGAGCGGTCGATCAGCTGGATGGCTGGGTTGGGCCAGCGGCCGCCGCTGCGCGAAAGCCCCACCTGAAATCAGGCGGATCACCGCCGAACGAAAATATCCCCCCCCCCCCCCCATCCCCCTAGGGGGATGGGGGGGGGGAATATTTCACAACACGCCCTCCATCCAGGCATCCAGAAACGTACCCCGCGCCGATCCAGGAACCCACCCCTCGACCCAATACCAGGTGTCCCGCGGGGGAATGCGTTCTGTTATTCCCCGTGGAGCCGTCGGCCAGCGCCCAGAGAACGAATCGGCCGCCGCGATGGGGAGGTGCTGCTGAGGAGAGCCGCCGCCTGGGCCGTGGGATGGCTGCAGCCCGCCGCGGGCGGGCGCAGGCGCGGGCAGCGCGAGGTGGCCGCTCTTCTTCCCTGCACGGAGATTAATCAGCTTCGCAATCGTCACCATCTCGACGGGATTTATCTGCGGCGCCGTCGCTCCAACACCTGGCGGGAAGGCGTCGACGTACGTGATGGGGTACTGAGACTGGAGCCTCCCAGGCGTGATGGGGAGAGCCTGGATGCCATCCCTGGGCGGCGGCATCGTCGCCACGAGATTCTTGAACGAGGATTTCACTGTGGCCAGATATGACTGCAACAGCTCCCTCGTGATCTCGCCCGTCTCCGCGCCTGTCTGCTTGCACACCAGCAACAAGAATGCTGCCATATTGGCGGCCGTCGGGCAGCTCGGATGCCTCAGGCCAAGCGCCCCGAGGTGCTCTGAGAACGCCGCCATCTTGGCAGTGAAGCCCGAATGCGGCGAGAGCACGAACTCCCACAACTGAGGCGTCAGAAATTCAATGAACCCCTCGTAGTTCTGGAGCTTCCTCCCCTGCAGGCTGCCCGACGACAGAGCCTGCAAGAAGTCTCCCAGCTCGGACTGCGCCCACCCCACGCCGCCGCCCAAAGCAGCAAACTGCGCACTCTGGAGCTGCGACCAGCGCTGGGACGTCGCCGCCTGGATGCAGGCAGGAAGGTGCTCCGTCGCACTGCCGCGCGCTACGAACGCCGCCCGCGCCTCCTCCAGGCGGCCTCGAAGGATGCCCTCCATGGCAGCGATGCGGCGCGACCGCGCGCCGAGCGGAGTGCGCGACTCCCCGCGCGCGCACGCCGCCCGAAGCCCTCGGAGGAGGGCTCGCCAAAAACGGATCGAGCCAACGCGCGTGCGACGGACATATCCTACTCCTGCTCTTCCTGCTCCTCCTCCTCCTCCCCCTCCTCCTCCTCCTCCTCCTCCTCCCCCTCCTCCCCCTCCTCCCCCTCCTCCTCCTCCTCCTTCTCCTCTTCCTCCTCTCCCTCCTCCTCCTCCTCCTCCTGGGTGAGGGGGGGCGCAGGGGGGAGAGGGTGTCGAAGGGGGGGCGGGGGAGGGGGTGCCGAAGGGTGCGCGGGGGGGAAGAAGAGAGCTATGGGGGAGGGTGGGTCAAGGAGAGGCCAGGGAGGGGAGGGGGGAAAGGGGTGGGCGGCTTGCCGCCGAGGGGGTGGAAGGAGGCGGCAAAGCAAGCCGCCGATAGGGCGGTTGGGAAGAAGCGGTTTCCCGCCACGAGGAGGAGAAGGCGGTTTGCCGCCAGAGGAGGAGTAGGCGGTTTGCCCCCAGAAGGGGTAGGCGGTTTGCCGCCAGAGGAGGAGAAGGCGGTTTGCCGCCAGAAGGGGTAGGCGGTTTGCCGCCAAAGGAGGAGAAAGCGGTTTGCCGCCAGAAGGGCGGTTTGCCGCCACGGAGGGGGAGAAGGCGGATTGCCGCCATGGGGGGGGGAGAAGGCGGATTACCGCCGACGGAGGACGAGGCGACGGAGGAGAAGGCGGTGCGCCGCCTAAGGAAAGGGGGGATAAGGGAGGGCCGAAGACACATGGATAAACATTTTCCTCCTTCCCTCCCCCCTCCCCGCGGGCATGCGCGCAGCCCGCAGCGCCGCGGCCGCGAGGTACAGCAAGTACCTGCGGCGCCTCGGTCCTGAACAACTGAACAACAACAACAACGGAAATTCAATGGATTTCAAAAAAGTTAAGAATAAAAAATACGCAAATGATTAGCAAAAACACGAATATGTTCAGCCCCATCGACTTAGCAGAGATATCTAACTTAGTATATTACTTACATCTACACTTACAAACACCATAAGTATTGCATATGCACACATGAGATGCGCGATCAACAAGTGTACGTTCTATGGCTTAACTAAGATTATGTAAGATGAACGCTCTTACCGCACTTACAGCCACCCGACGATCAAAGCAAGCGGCGGGAGCAGCGCCGGGGGGAGCGGCAGCGGCAGCAGCGCTGGCTCTGCGAGGCCGCGGGTGTCGCGGCGCAGGTCCTCGCAGTCGCGCGGGGCGCCAGGTCCCGGTGGGCCCGCCACGGCAGCGCTCGCCGCGCTAGGCGACCGCGGCGGAGCGGCCAGCACCGGCCTCTTCGGCGGGGCGACGGGCGCGGGCAGCGCCACCAGTGCGGGCGAGGGCGGAGGCGCCCCCAGCCCCAGCGAGAGGGCGACGGCGGCGGCTGCCCACGCAGGAGGCGGACGCGACGGAGCTGCCGGCACCCACGCCCGCGGAGGGGCGACGGGCCAGGACGGCGCCGTCGCCCCGGCGCCGCCGGCCCCGGCGAGGGGGCGACGGCAGCGGCTGCCCGCTCAGGCTCTGGCAAGGGCTGCCCCCGCGGAGGGGAGACGAGCACGAGCGGCGACGGCGGCCAGGGCCAGGGCGGCCCCCCTTGCTCCCAACGAGCAGCAGGCGGCGAGCCGCGGCCTGCCCTGCCCCCTGCCTGCCGCTGGACGCGGGCGAGCACGAAATCGAGGCCATGTACGACAGCCTCGACTGGGCGGCTGGGCTGCTGCCCGCCCCCGGCCGCCACGGCGCGCTCGCCTGCAGCCACGCCGCGCCGAGGCGGCCCGCCGCCCGGCTCCGCCCCGCCGGCAGGCACCGCGGTGGTGACGCCGCCGCGGCAGCGCGGACCGCCGCGAGCGCCAGGGGTGCGGGCCGACGAATAGGGAGGCGCCGTGCTAGAGGCCTGGGGGCCGCCCTTGCTGCGAGGCGACGGAGCGCCGGCCTCTGGCGCAGCATGGGCTGCAGCACCCGGGCTGCCACCGCAGCCCGCTGGGCCCGTGGGCCCGCCGCCTGGCCCTGCGAGGGACTCCCACGGGGGAGGGGCAGCCTGCAGAGGCTCCCCTAGGGCGGGGAGGGCGGAGAGCCCAGCGACGTGGGAGCTGCGCGACGACCTGCGCTGCTTCCTCGCCCTCGGAGGTTGGGCAGCGGCGCGCGCCGTCGCCCGGCCGCTCGGCGATTCGACGCGCGGCCGGCTCGGCGAGGTTGGCCGCGCGCTGGCGGCTGGGCTGGCGGCCCTCGACGGCGGGCCTGCGGCGGGTCGCGGCCCACGCTGCCGTCGCGGAGGCGGCGCGGCTGGGCCTGCCGCGCGGAGCCGGGCGCTGAGCGGTGGGCGCAGCCGGCCGCGCCTGCGGGCGCGGCGGCGCAGGCTGAGCGGGGCTGCGCCAGGCGCTGGCGCCCCCCGCGCGCCTTTCCCTCCCCCCCTCCCCTGCTCCCTCCGTCGCCCTGCGCCTCCTCCGTCGTCCCCGTCTTCGTCCGCCGTTCGTCTGTCGTCTCGTGCCACTTGGCTCCGTCTGCGCTTGTAATTGTAAAAAAAAAAAAAAAGTGGCGGTGTGTCTGTTTGTCTGCGTGCCTGTGTGTCTGTGTGTCTGTGTGTCTGCGGTTGTGCGTTCGTGCGTGCGTGCGTGTCTCACTGTGTGTCTAGGTGTGTGTGTGTGTGTGTGTGTGTGTGTGTCTCAACGTCTGTCTATGCCACTATCTTTCTTTCTTTTTCCCAACCATCCTGTGGTGTGTGGTCCTCGTTTTGAAGAGACGGTGCCCCGCGTTCCTCTCCTCTCCTCTCCTCTCCTCTCCTCTCCTCTCCTCTCCTCTCCTCTCCTTTCCTCTCCTCCTCTCCTCCCCTCCTCTCCTCCTTTCCTCTTCACCCACCCAGTACACCGTTTCGTGGCTGCATAGGGAGCTCCACCGAAGGCCCCAGTGCCCGCGCCCGCATGCGTCACCCACACCAATGTCGGCACACCCCTCACACGTTGCGTGGCTCCATAGGGAGCTCCACCGAAGGCCCCAGTGCCCGCGCCCGCATGCGTCACCCACACCCATTTCGGCACACCCCTCACACGTTTCGTGGCTCCATAGGGAGCTCCACCGAAGGCCCCAGTGCCCGCGCCCGCATGCGTCACCCACACCCATTTCGGCACACCCCTCACACGTTTCGTGCTCCATAGGGAGCTCCACCGAAGGCCCCAGTGCCCGCGCCCGCATGCGTCACCCACACCCATTTCGGCACACCCCTCACACGTTTCGTGGCTCCATAGGAAGCTCCACCGAAGGCCCCAGTGCCCGCGCCCGCATGCGTCACCCACACCCATTTCGGCACACCCCTCACACGTTTCGTGGCTCCATAGGGAGCTCCGCCGAAGCCCCAGTGCCCGCGCGCATGCGTCACCCACACCCATTTCGGCACACCCCTCACACGTTTCGTGGCTCCATAGGGAGCTCCACCGAAGGCCCCAGTGCCCGCGCCCGCATGCGTCACCCACACCCATTTCGGCACACCCCTCACACGTTTCGTGGCTCCATAGGGAGCTCCACCGAAGGCCCCAGTGCCCGCGCCCGCATGCGTCACCCACACCCATTTCGGCACACCCCTCACACGTTTCGTGGCTCCATAGGGAGCTCCACCGAAGGCCCCAGTGCCCGCGCCCGCATGCGTCACCCACACCCATTTCGGCACACCCCTCACACGTTTCGTGGCTCCATAGGGAGCTCCACCGAAGGCCCCAGTGGCGGCGCTCACATGCGCATGCGTCCCGCACACCCATTTCGGCACATCCCTGACAGGTTTCGTGGCCCCATCATCCACCGGAGGCCCCAGTGGCGGCGCTCACATGCGTCACCCACACCCACCCAATTCGGCACACCCCTCACACGTTTCGTGGCCCCATAGGGAGCTCCACCGAAGGCCCCAGCGGCCGCGCTCACATGCGTCCCCGCCACCCATCCCGGCACGCCCCTCACAACAACAGGTTTCGTGGCCCCATGGGGAGCTCCACCGAAGGCCCCAGTGCTGCCGCCCGCATGCGTCACCACCCGCACCCAATCGGCACACCCCTCACACGTTTCGTGGCCCCATAGAGAGCTGCACCGAAGGCCCCAGTGGCGGCGCTCACATGCGTCCCCGCCACACATCCCAGTACACCCCTCACGCGCTTCGTGGCCCCATAGGGAGCTCCACCGAAGGCCCCAGTAGCGGCGCTTACATGCGTCTCCGCCACCCATCCCGGCCCCCCCCCCCCGCAGCAGCATCATGTTTCGGGGACCCATAGGGAGCTCCACTGGAGGCCCCAGTGGCGGCCCGCACATGCGTTTCCGCCACCCATGTCGGCACGCCCCGCGCGTGTTTCATGTCCCCATAGGGAGCTTCGCCGAATGCCCCAGTGGCACCCATCTCGGCACACCCCTCACACGTTTCGTAATCCTATGGGGAGTTCCATTGAAGATGAAACCCGCAGCTGCGGTACTGACAACTGCATATGGTTGGGTTCTTCGCCAGGCTAATTGTCTCTCTCTCTCTCTCTCTCTTTCTCCCTCTCTGTCTCTCAATATATACATACACACAACGGGGCACCGCTGCCTGGGGGGACCGAAGACGGTCCAGGATGGCCGTCAGACGGCCCAACAAGCTTCCAATATTTTCAACTGGAATGTCATAAGGAACGCACTACGTGTTCACGATACGTCCTCCGATGCCGAACACGTTTGGCTAAAAGGAGAGTTCGCTAGAACTTGAATTCCGTGCTCCCCCAGCCGTCGTAAGAGCCATTTGGGGGACATGGGATCGATTCTTGGTGGCTCTCTCGGGATACGTTTGGGGGTTCTTGGGAGCCTCTGGAGGACCTCCTGGGGGCCGCGGGGGGCACTGTCTAAATCCGGTGGGGCCGTCCTGAGGCCAACTCGGGGCGTCTAGGGTCTATGTGAGGCCCTCTTCGAGACATCTTGGGGCTTGGTAAGGCAGGGCGCGCCTTCCTGAGAGCTGGGGGGGCCATGCATCGCTCGAAGTGGGGGGATGCAACGCCACGGGGCACTCCAAAAGGACGACGAGCAGCGTGGGAAGGCCAACGATGCCCCCCCAGGTGTCCCACGAGGGCCCCAAGACGTTCCAGGATGGCCTTCAGACGGCGCACCAAGCTCCCAAGAGTCTTAAGACCCAAGAGGATTTTCACAAACGTGTTCACTGTATGTCCTCCGATGCCGAACACCTTCGGCTACAAGGATCATGTGCTGGAGCCTAAGCGCGCGAAGCGTGCGCGTGGTTTTAGTTGGGTATACACATCTATAGTATTAATCATACACACATACACCTACGTGTGTATACGTACCCCCGCGCTGCTTGTTCCGCCCCTCTCCCTCCCTATCCGGTTGCTCTCTCGTCCCCCTTTGTACCCCTTCCCTCTGCCTCTCGATCTGGAAATGTCCCTTATCATTTGACATCGTTGCGGCACTGGTGCCGTTTCTCTTCTGGACGCGTCCTACAATGTTCCTCTTCCCGCATCCCCTGAATCTCGCCCCGCCGTTCTGGGGCAATCGTCCCACCATTCTCGATGTCTCTCCCTCCCCCTCGTTGCCTCCTACTGTCTCGTCCATCCATCTCGACCTCCCGGTCTCCCAGACACCCCTATCTTTTGTCTCTTTCTAAGTATCCCTTCTCACTTGTCTCCCCCCTCGTCTTTCCATATTTCCCTTTCCCCCCTGGGCCCCGCTGGACCACTCGCTCCTCCCCCCCCTCCATTTCTCCATATCGCGGCAAAGACTTGTATTTGCGTCGGATACGCCGCGAAGGCATCCGATTGCGCATTCTTGTTTCCCACAACGTTGTGTTACCAACTAGGGGGTCTGGTGGGTTGCGTTTCTTGTGGGTAGGTATGATCATCTAGTTCTGGACCGTTTGGTCGTGGTCGTGTGATTGAGCGTTGGGCCTTGCGGCGACGTTGCACTTCTTGGATTGGGGGGTCGTATGCAAAGTCGGCTTTCTCTTCGTGGGGTTGTTCGCTCTCGTACTCGTGGGGTACGCGCGGCTTGCAGTGCAGTGCATACAGTACATGCGGGGGAGCAGCACGACGAGAACCGCGGCTCGAATGTACTACATCGCAACTCCTTCGCCGCATCCTCCACCTCTTCCACCTCCTCCACATCCTTGTTTTACTACCCCTCCCCCCCTATCCCTGTCTTCTCATCCTGACCTGCTCTCCTCCTGCTCATTCGCCGGTCCTCCTCTCCTGCTCTCCTCGTCTTCAGCTCCCCACTGTTCTCCCCTGCTCATCTCCATTTACCCTGGACAGGTGGTGGCTCTTATCATTTTTTTGTTCGGGACCCCTCGGAGTTCAAAAGATCGGCGGCTCGGTCATCGAGAGGTGGTCGAGCAGAACTGGACTCCACGAGCTGTATTGGAGTCGGTACGTCACCCTTCTCATCTTGCCCTCCTGCCCTCCTGCTCAGAGGGCCTCGCCCATTACCCTCGCTCATCATGACGATCATAATGATGACGATGGGGAGGAACATGATGATGCTGATGATGTTGAGATTATGGTTGGTGTCGATGTTGATGTTGATGTTGCCGACGTGAGCATGAGCAACCATATGAGGGTCATCATCACAATCAGCATCATCATCACCACCACCAGCATCATCACCATCATCATCATCCTCACCACCACCATCATCATCACCATCTTCAGATTCATCATCATCATCATCCTCATCCTCATCCTCATCATGATCATCATCCTCATCCTCATCCTCACCACCATCAGCATCATCATCATCAGCATCATCTTCATCCTCATCATCATCAGCAGCATCCTCACCATCACCATCATCCTCATCCTCATCATCCTCATCCTCATCATCTTCATCCTCCTCATCATCATCACCATCACCATCATCATCTTCATCCTCATCCTCTCACCCTCACCACCATTGCCACCATCGTTTTCACCCTCACCACCATCACCACCATCCTCACCATCACCATCCCGCCTCCCCGCGCGCACCCCAGCGCCCTCTCCACCGCTCCGAATCGGCACGCCGCCCCCACTGCGCGCGGCGCTCCCGCGCGGACCGCGGGCCCCCTCCGCGGACGGCGGCGGCCCGCCCCGGCCGGACGCCCCAGATCGGGGGGGGGGGGGGGCGGCGTCAGTTGGGCGACGAAAAATATGTGACGGAGAAGGAGAGGAGGAGGAGAAGGAGAGGAGAAGGAGGAGAGGAGGAGAAGGAGAGGAGGAAAAGGAGAGGAGGAGAAGAGGAGAGAGAAGGAGAGGAGAGGAGGCTCTTGGGCGATGAAGAGAAGAGGAGGAGAAGGAGAGGGGGAAAAGGTGCCCATACCTCTACCCTCTCTTCTCCCCGCTGTCCCTTTTGGGGCCTCCTCGGAGGCCCCCGTCGCCACTCCCCTCTTTGGGGCCTCCTCGGAGGCCCCCGTCGCCGCCGCCGGAGGCGCGTCGCAGTTCTGGCCAGAGCGCGGCCTGAGAGAGGTCCAGGGAGTGGCGGTATCGGCACCTTTTGGTTTCCCCGAGGTATGGCGACCCACATCGGCGTCACCCAAGCATGCGAATCTTACGTGTGCGTCGTGCGTGGCTTTCGGTTGCGTTCGCATTCTGGCCGTACCGCTGGGGTGACGATGCACCGCGAGATGTTGTACTACATGTTCGGGTCGCACGTGCGTCTCCACCAGAGGCACATAGCACTAGTATGTGATTCTGCGTCCCACCGATCCCCGACTTTGTCGGATTTCGAATGAACTACAATTTGGAGACCAATCTCGGGGATACACCAAGTGGGGGTGTCCGTCCTCGGTGGAGATGCGTTCGAATAGCCCCCTGGGGGAGGATCCCAGTATTCCCCCTCCTGACCGACCGAGTGTTTCGGGTGGAGCTCGGGGAGTGGGGTCGATAAGTCGCCTGCGATCAACGGGGTCACTTGCGCCGACAGCCGCGCGTAAGCTTCCCGCGTCAGGAGGAAGGAGGAGGAGGAGGAGGAGGAGAAGGAGGAAGAGAGTTGTGGCTTGAGGTCGCTATGCCATCTTGCGTACGACGCGTTTCATTTCGTCGCCCACCTGACCACCTCGTCGATGCTGTCCGGGCGATTTGGTCAGGCTGCCTTCCGTTTCACCGGCCGGCGCAGGCAGCCGTTTTCCCGGGACGGCCGCCGCGCTGCCTCGCACCTGCATTTCGCACGTTGCGGGGCCGCTGAAAACAGTGCGCGCGCCTCGCTGCTGAGGCAGCTGCTCGGAGAAGGAGAGGGAGAAGGGAGCGAGGAGGGAGAGGAGGAGGAGGAGGAGGAGAAGGAGGAGGAGGAGGAGGAGGAGGAGGAGAGAGGAGGAGAGGGAGGAGGAGGAGGAGAGGAGGGGGGAGGAGAGAGGGGGAGGAGGAGGAGGAGGAGGGGAAAGAGCACGCAGGCACAAGGAAGCGTCGACTCCCAGGAAGAGACGTGGGAGCACGTGGGAAGTGTGTATTGGAGGGAAGACGAGCACCCAGACCCGGCGGTGGGAAGTGTGCGTGGGGGGTCGTCAATCCAGCGACGGGCTGCCAGACACCATACGCAAGTGTTGCCACTCAAGCTCGGCACGTCGCCCCACCCGGCGAGTAAAAAGAGGGCTCCTCCGGGCTCGCCCGTGTTTCGGGGTCCTGCTCCAGTCGTGTTTGCTCCCGTCACCGCAGCCCTCCTCCTCCTCCTCCTCCTCCTCTCCTCCTCCTCCTCCTCCTCTCCCTCCTCCTCCTCCTCCTCCTCCTCGTTTTCCTCCTCCTCTTCCTCCTCCTCCTCCTCCTCCTCCTCCTCCTCCTCCTCCTCTTGCTCCCGTCACCGCAGCCATGCACCACGTGATTCCTTCGTCCCCGGTGCTGACGAACATGACTGGGACAGGTGCGCTCGATCTGGATTGTCGTTCGACTCTGCGTCCGCCCGCCGCTCCCTCTCGCCTCCTGCTGCATCCGTCCCCGTTCGCCTCCTCCATTCCCTCCCTCGCTTCCCGCTGCCCCTTGCCCCTCCATGCAGGAACCGCCGCAACGTTTTGTGGCTCGGGCGGACAGATCCGCGCTCGCTCCTCGCGACAGCAACCCAAAGCACCCGAGCTCATCCCTCCACTGGAGGAGAGTTTGTGGGAGAGCAAGTGGGGACGAGGACGAGGGCCAAGATGATGATGATAAGGAGGAAGTATGTGGGATCTCAGAGCGAAAGGAAGGTTACTGCAGTTGTATCAGTGACGCCAGCGGTCGATGGTGACTCTTCTTCGCCGCGCCCCCCGTCTACGCTGAGCCCCTCATCAAATTCATTTCGACATGAGGTTTTCTGATTACGCCGAAATCTGTTCCAATTGATGTCGATGCGCTTTTGTCGAGGCATCGAGTCGTCGACGTAAGGAGCGGGAATGCACGGGACGGGGACCAGACATTCAGGACCCGAGAAGTGCGAACGTAGTTCCGCTTCACGATCGCGGCTGTCCCTTTACCCCCCGAGTTTCGTCTTTCACATTCGCCCTTCAAGGAGGCGGGCGTACCTCGGGTGGGCAACAGCTGTTGTATGCCTCACATCTCTGAGCCTACTGTGACGACGGTCCAGGCAACGGCAGTGCACGCAGAAGGATGTTACGTTTTGTACGCTGGTGGGAAACCAGAAGGTGGACGAGAAAGATGAGATAGGGAAGGAGGAGGTGGAGAATCTACAGCCAAGATGCTGAAATCAGGAACAGTTTGGGTCCAGAAGGGGGTCGCCGTGGTTTTTTCTCTAGCGCTCCTCGCCCACGCAGGCGCTCGTGAGACCAAAAAGGGGTTGTCCTTTTTGTTTAGTGTTCCTTCTTTCAGCAATCCGACGGGGCGACGACGTGCGGGAGTTCAGCATCAGCTTGCAAGCAGACGATGGAGAGGGGGCGACGCCGTACTAATAGCTCCAGGGAGGCCTCCTCTTGGAAGCAGCGACGGGGTTGACCTCTCGCCTTCGGCCGGATCTGGCAGGCGTACTCAGAAGTAGAAGCGCGCGCAGCATTGGAGAGGGAGAGAGGGAGAGAGGGGGTGGGGATCGGGGATGAATCGATGCATTGTATACATACATACTGGACGTCTCCTCTCTATACATATGTATATGTATGTATAGATACGTGTGCATGTACATGTACACATACACGCATATACATATACGTACGCATAGACATTCGCAAGCTGGTACAGCAAAACATGTGCACGGTCTGGGGTGTCTGAATCGCGGCCCGCCCGGTTGGTCCCAGTCCGGCCCGTGAGGGCCCAATAATATTTATATATATGTATATATATATATTATCAGAGTGAGGGGGCTGAACCGAACGGTCATTCACTGTCCCTAGGTGCGTGGCTGAAGTGGAATTCCGCGACGCGAATTTATGTTGAACCCTCACTACTGAAGAATAATTATTGTTCATCCCCCCCACCGGTGCACATTGTATTTTTTCAATTGAAGTGCCCCTCCCAGCGCTCGCACCCTGTTCTTTATCAGGGAAAATCTTGAGGCTCAAACTGTGCCCCTGGCCCCAGGGTTCCAACAACAACGGCTCCCGCCTGAGACTTCCTCACAAGTTAGCCAGGACTCCCGCTCCCGCTTGAGACTTCCTCGCATTTTATTTAGAATTCGCGCTCTCGCTTGGGACTTCCGTACAATGTATTCAGGAGTCGCTCTCCCGGCGCTCTGGAGTCGCGCTCTCGCTGGAGACCTGCTTGCAATTTACTGAAGAATAGCGCCCGTGCGTTGGAATTTCTTGCAATTTGCCCAAGCACCGCGCTCCCGACACCCAGGCACCCAGGAGTCGCGCCCGTTGGGGCCCCATGTGCATGCCCTTCCTGGCCCCGCTGTCGCCATTTGTGGCCCCCATCGCTGTCCTGCGTGGCCCAGGTGCTACACTCAGTGGCCCCATTGTTGCCTTCTGTGGCCCCGCATTGTCTGCCCTTCGTGGCCCCCGCTCGTTCGCGCACTTCGTGGCCCCATACGCATTCCCTTCGTGTCCCCGCTGTCGCCCTTCGTGGCCTACGTCGTGTCCTTCGTGGCCCTGCTGTCGTTCTCTTTCGCTCTCGCTTTCGCTCGTCGTCGCCGTCATCGTCGACGTCGTCGTCGTCGTCGTCGTCGTGGTCGGTCCCCTGTCCGTCCTTCTTGGGGTCGGGTCGACGGTCCGCGGCCGCCGCGCCGATCAGCGCTGCCGCTGGCCAGGCCTACGGTCCGCGGCCGTCCCGCCGCTTGCCGGGGCCCGGCCTGCAGGGAAGAAAGGTATACCCCCCAAAAAGGGTTCGATCGAATATGAGGAGGGCGGGTATCGAGGGTTTGGGAAATACGCGTTATTGGACACTCGAGCAGATATGGGCGAACAGTCTTAAAATGACTGTTGTTGTTGTGGTTGTTTGGTGTGTGTGTGTGTTGTTTATTGTTGTCGCCGTCCCACCCGCGACCCGCCCCGCGACCCACCTGCGACCCACCCCACGACCCACCCACGACCCACCGCGACCCACCCGCGACCCACCCCGCGACCCACCCACGACCCACCCCGCGACCCACCCGCGACCCACCCCGCGACCCGCCCGCGACCCACCCCGAGACCCACCTGGCGACCCACCCACGACCCACCCGCGAGCCACTGGCGACCCACCCGCGACCCACCCTGCGTCCCACCCGCGAGCCGCCCGCGACCCACCCGCGACCCACCGCGACCCACCTGCGATCCCACCCGCGACCCACCCAAAAATTTCGGCGCCTGCGGCGGGCTTCTTTTGCATTCGTTCCAGGTGGAGAACCTGCGACCCACCCGCGACCCGAACCGCGCTCAGTGTACAAATCATTTTTTTTGGCGCCTGCGGCAGGCTGTTTTGGAATCCCTTCCAAGTGGAGGTGGAAAGCCCGAGACCCACCCGCGACCCAAACTACGTTCACTGAACAAGCCGAAACTTCGGCGCCTGCGGCGGGTTTCTTTTGCATCGGCGACCCACCCGCGACCCACCCCGATACCCACCCGCGACCCACCCGCGGCCCACCCGCGAGCCGCCCGCGACCCACCCGCGACCCACCGCGACCCACCCGCGACCCACCCCGCGACCAACCCAATTTTTTCGGCGCTTGCGGTGGGTTTCTGTTGCGTTCGTTCCAGGTGGAGAACTTGCGACCCACCCGCGACCCGAACCGCGTTCAGTGTACACATCAAAATGTTCGGCGCCTGCGGCACGCTGTTTTGGAATTCCTTCCAGGTGGAGGTGGAGAGCCCGCGACCCACCCGCGACCCAAACTACGTTCACTTAACAAGCCAAAACTTCGGCGCCTGCGGCGGGTTTCTTTTGAATTGGCGACCCATTTGCGACCCACCCCGAGACCCACCCGCGACACACCCAACGACCCACCCGCGACCCACCCGCGACCCACCCGCAACCCACCCCGCGACCCACCCGCGACCCACCCCGCGACCCATCCAAAATTTTCGGCGCGTGCGGCGGGCTTCTTTTGCATTCGTTCCAGGTGGAAAACCTGCGACCCACCCGCGACCCAGGAGAAGGAGGAGGAGGAAAAGGAAGAAGAGGAGGAGGAGGTGGAGGAGGAGGAGGAGGAGGAGGAGGAGGCGGACGACGACGACGACGACGATGAGGACGAGAACGCCGACGACGAAGAGGAGAGAGGAGGGAGGGAGAGGGAGGGAGGAGGAGGAGGAGAGGAGAGGAGGAGGAGGAGGAGGAGGAGGAGGAGGAGGAGGAGGAGGAGGAGGAGAGCGCCATCGACAGGGAAGGTGAGGGCCACGAGGTCCGCTGGCTCGACGCCCGCGTCGGCCGCGCCCGCCCCTCTCATTATTATCCTCACTTGCGGGATGCTATATATATATATATAACTATGCATGTATTACACATAGATGTACGTATTTGCATATCAAGCTATATAACATAAACACTCATGCGTATATGTACATATTATACAAATAAGCAGCCGCACCGGTATATGCATATATATACATATATATATAGAGAGAGAGAGAGAGAAAAAAACATATTAAGGAGGGGAGCATGAGTGAGGGAGGTGGGGGGAGTTGCGCGTTGACGTCTGTGTGATGTTAGCTCGTTGCCAGGTTGTGCAGAGTTCTGGCTTGCGTTTGGAAGTACCCCCTACATGATTGCGGTGTCAAATGGTATGACCACAATGTTGCCCTGTTTGTACTCCCCGTTGCCATGTGCAACCATCGATTCATGTATGTTGCCAGGTCCCACGAACATCGCACACGCCTGAAGGGGAGCGCCAGGCCCAAATCCTTGCAACATGGCGCTCAACTTCTCAAACAAGCAGCGGATGAATGTGAGGGGACGGGTTGACAGTTGAACATTGCTTCTCTGCGCGCAGTTGCTCTGCGCGGTTGTGTGGTCCAGTGTTTCGGTGGGCATGGGTATTATTTGGATTATGCTTTTCAGTCCACAGCGTCAGAGGAGGAGAAGGAGGAGGAGGAGGAGGAGGACGAGGAGTCTCTCCTCTCCCCACCTAAGACGGTAAAGTTGGTTCTCTAAGTCTTTCAGGTTTGGTGTCTTCCTTCATGGCCATGTCCGTCTCCCTCCACCCTGCTTCCTCTGGTCCGGGTGCTCGCCCTCCGCCATTCCTCTGCGTTCTGTTCCCCCCCCACACTCGCCACTCCTCCCTCCTCCCTCCTCACTCGTCTGTCCTTCTCCATCCTCCCCTCCCCTTCACCCCCATCTCTGCTCCCATCTCTCCCTCTCGCTGCACGCTCTCTCCCTACGGCCTCCTCCTCGAGCCCTTTCCCACTCCCCGTCCTACTTTCTACGCCTCCCCCTTCCGCTTCCCTCCTTCCTTCATCCTCCCTCTGTCCCGCTTACCCCTCTTTTTTGAAGTCGCCTTCCAGTGTGCAAAGGATGGGGGTCGCCAGGTGTCGATCTGTACCGATTTCACCCGCGTGTGCGGCGGCATCTCCAGCCCGAGCGCAAGCTCGAGCCGAAGTAGTAGTCGCAGCAGTAGTAGCAGCAGTTGACTCTGTCCGAGGCGGGGCTTTGGGCACGAGGGAGCAAGCTTGCGCATGCCAAATACTTCAAGGAGTCGGGTTTCGGTCACTATCTGCACATCTCGTGAACGGGAGGAGGAGGAGGAGGATAAGCATGACACAGCAAGAAGAGGCCGTGGAAGAGCGAGGAGAGAGAGGAGGGAATCCAGCCGAGGTTAGGGGGGAGGGGAGGAGGAGGGGCAAAAGAAGAGGTGTGAGGAGGAAGAGGAGAAGAGGAGCTGATACGAAAGGGGGATGAGGGAGGGAGGGAGAGCGGGATGGATGGAGGGGAAAAAGGAGGGGTGACGAGGGAGAAGGGTAGATGATGAAGTTGGAGTGTGTGGGAAACGCGGAGGAGGGACAAGCAGGATGGAGGAGTTTGGATTGGGGAAGGAAGAGGCGGATGAGGGAGAGAGGGGGAGGGTTTGAGGAGGAGGGGAACGACGTTGACGAGGAGAGCAAGGGGAAGGATGATAGAGCTCAAGAGCTCACCTTCAATTATGTGTGTTCACTACCCTCACGGCCATGATTGTTGTTGCGTGCTTGAGTGGAGGAGGACGAAGGAGTGGAGGGCTTTACTTCGCACTCCCCCCCTTCCGTTAGGCGTTCCGGCCTCGATGTGCCTAGCATTAAGTCGCGCTTGTCCCTCTTCAGGAGGAATATTCAGAACTAGTGAAAAATAGTCTGGAAACGTTTTGATGACTATGTTTGCGCCTGGTTGTTGTAAGTCTGTTTTATGTGTCGTCCAAAATCCGCCTATAGGAGGAGATGCCCGACCTAAGTCAAGCAATGCAACTAGCATCGACGCTGGAGTAGAGACGAGATGCCGAGGTCCAGAGCGAGGCCTGCCCTGTGCCGGTGAGCAGCTGTGGATTGCACGTGGCATGAGAGGGAGTGCGAAGCGATGCGCAGCGAGGAGGAGGGGGAGAGAAGGGGGAGGGGAGGGGGAAGGAGGAGGAGGGAGGGGGAATGAGGGGGAAGGATGAGAAGGAGGAGGAGGACCCGGAGGAGGAGGAGGAGGGGAAAGGGCAGGGAGGGGGCAGTGGCAGGAAGGCGCCGAGGGGGAGAACCGAGAGGGGAGGGGGCGTGTTTGCTTGCAGCTCCCACGCGCGCGACGCCTGGCCCTTGGACCGCCGAATGGCCACCACCCCCTCGTGGGCCGGGAGCCATAACGACGACCCGCGTGTCCACCTGCATACGTCGCCGCGCTGCTAGTTCCGACGCCCGGCCTGGAGCCTTGGGTAGCGCGTCGGGCGCCGCGCCCACCAAGGGCTTCCTGTTGGCTTGCTGTTGGTGTGCCGCGGTGCCGGCTTCGTCTGCTTGAGCGCGGGGCGCAGGGCTTGCCGTGGGTTTGCCGCGGTGCCGGCGTCGTCCACTTGAGCGCTTCGAGAGCAAACGGCGCTACTACATAAATCCCAAAAGGGCTCACGCACGACTCCAAAGCAGCCAAAGAGGTTTCAAGAGGCTCCAGGTTGACCAGACAATGGCACCAAGGCGCGGGAAGAGGACCGCCAGACTGGTCAAACCAGTCGAATACCAAGGGGGGCGTCATGAGGATTTGATAACTTGTTTGACTCCGCACGTTTTGGCAGCATGTGGCTCGCGAGCGGCCTCGGAGGTGCAAACGAGCGCCCAAAAGGACCCGACGCGGGCCCCAAGAAGGCCCGAGTAGGGTTCCAAGGTAGACCAGGAGTGCCCCCAGAGACCCTGGGGTGCCTCTGGAGGAGCCCATGACGGCCCCCAAGAGGGCCGCAAGACGCGAGAAGGGGGCCCCAGGACCGCCGAAAGAAGTCAAGCACATACAGGATTCGTGAGGTGCTGGCAGCTTGTTGGACTGCGCACGTGTTGGCAACGCTGAGCTCGCAAGTGGCCTCGGAGGTGCAAAAGGGCGCCCCAAAGTGACCCGCGGCGGGCCCCGAGGTCGAACGAGAGCCCCCAAGAGACCCCAGAGGGCGTCCCCAGGAGCCCAGGACGGCCCAAGAGGCCCCCCAAGACTGCCTGCAAGTCGGGCGTGCCCCTCGGCAGGAGGAGTATTCAAACATAGTAAACAAACAGTCTGGGGACGATATGATGTATCATTTTTCGACCATGTTTGAACATGTTTGGGGCTACGTTTCATTTGTCGCCCAAAATCCGCCTCCAGGAGGACATGCTCGACCCAACCCAAGAGGTCCCCCAAGGCTGCCTACGACGGCCCACAGGCGCCCCGAGATCTCCCAAGACATCTCCAAGACGGCCTCACACGAGCCTCAGAGGGCCGACATCCGGTAGAGGGAAACAATTACTGAACAATTACTGAACACCTCCTCCTCCTCCTCCTCCTCCTCCCCCTCCTTCTCCTCCTCCTCTTCCTCCTTCCCCCCCAAACTCAAAGTTGGCACGCGCGGGGGAGACTGCGGTCAAGGCGTTGACAGGTGAATGTGGCATGAGTGTTCGCTATTCTTGTTCCGAGGCCTGTGTGTTGCAAGTCTGCCCCAAGAAACCACAAGAATGCCTCCAGAGATCCCACCACAGGCCCACGGGGCCCCAAGAGATAGCGCAGAGGTGGCTGCCCGGGAGCCCCATGACGAGTGACGAGGTGCAGGTGGGAACAGAAGGGGAGGAGGAGACCCCCATCTGCCCACCCTTGTCGCTCCTTGCCCGCCTCGGCCTGGTCGTCCTTCTTCCTGATCGTCCTGTTCGTCCCCTCGTCCTTCGTTACTCCCTCGCCTCCCGACCTGATCCCCCCTCCTCCCCCCCGTCTCCCACCCCCTGCCATTGGCTGGTGGAGAGCGCGGGGGTGGAGAGGTCAACAGTGGGGGAGCATTTGTTTACATGTGTGTATACGCGTGTTTATTCCCACTAGTCGTGTGTTGGTCCTTTGTTCCCCACATCCTGAGTGGGGTTCTTGTCTTCCCAGAACATCCTCTCCTTCTCCCTCCCGCCTCCCATATCAATACCATGCCTACCATTCCAGCCTCCCAAATCATACCATGCCTACCATTCCATACCATTCCATATCATACCATACCTACCATAACATACCATACCCTCCAGGGAGGCCCCGCCTGAGCGAGGAGGGTATCGGAAACCCATACTATTTACATGGTTTCGTGCCCGTCCCACCTCTCCAGGGAGGCCCCGCCTGAGCGAGGAAGGTATCGGAAACCCATACTATTTACATCGTTTCGTGCCCCTCCCTCCCCTCCAGGGAGGCCCCGCCTGAGCGAGGAGGGTATCGGAAACCCGTACTATTTACATGGTTTGGTGCCCCTCCCATCCCTCCAGGGAGGCCCCGTCTGAGCGAGGAGGGTATCGGAAACCCATGCTATTTACATGGTTTCGTGCCCCTCCCTCCCCTCCAGGGAGGCCCCGCCTGAGCGAGGAGGGTATTGGACATCCGTACTATTTACATGGTTTCGTACCCCTTCTACCCCTCCAGGGAGGCCCCGCCTGAGCCAGGAGGGTATCGGAAACCCATACTATTTACATGGTTTCGTGCTCCTCCCACCCCTCCAGGGAGGCCCCGCCTGAGCGAGGAGGGTATCGGTTACCCATATTATTTACATGGTTTCGTGCCCCTCCCGTCCCTCCGGGAGGCCCCGCCTGAGCGAGGAGGGTATCGGAAACCCATACTATTTACATGGTTTCGTGCCCTTCCCACCTCTCCAGGGAGGCTCCGCCTGAGCGAGGAGGGTATCGTGCCCCTCCCACCCCTCCAGGGAGGCCCCGCCTGAGCGAGGAGGGTATCGGAAACCCATGCTATTTACATGGTTTCGTGCCCCTCCCCCCTTCCAGCGGGGCCCCGCCAGAGCGAGGAGGGTATCAAGAAACCGTACTATTTACAAGGCTTCGTTTCCTGAGCACCTGTCCTCCTTTCTCCTTTCTTTCGTCTGCCCTTTCGTGCGTACTTACTCGTTCGATGAGCTTCTCCTTCGTGTTGATGTTGTCGTACTCCATGGGTCCAACGACACCGTTGATATCGTTATGTGGGGAACTCCGTCAGCATAATTTTGAATGGATCGGTGCTGCTCATTCCGTCCTCCCTTCCTCTCTCCTCTCTTTTCCCGCCTTGATCGCTTCCTCACCTCGCCGTCTCTGGGTGCCGACAGGTGCGCAGATGACACCATTTCGTTGCGCCCATGAAGCGGCCCAGCGGAAGGGGTGTCAGACTCAGATCCAGATAGATCTCATTCCACTTGGGTCTTGCCAGACTCCTAGTTCTCGCAACCCTGTGGGGTCCAGCGGAGCCGGTGCCCTTCGCAGGTCCAGCTAGATCGCACCCTTCCTGGGTGTTGTCAGGCGTACAAGTCTCGTCACTCGGTTTCGAACCTGCCAGTTGCAGCGAAGGGGTGTCCAACGCTGGTCCAACTGGACGTCGCCCTCCCCCTGGCGGGTGTTGCAGGGCGCGCATCTGCCGCCCTTTTGCCGCGCCCGTGAGATGTGCAGCGGCGTGGTGTGTTGCGCAGGTCCAAGACCAGACCTTGCCCTTCCCTACGTGGCGTTGCCCAACGCGGAGCCGTCGCCACTTGACCCCTTTGGGGTCCAGCGGAGTGGTGTGGTGCGGAGATCCAGTTTGACTCTGCCTTCTCCGCATGTTGCAGGGCGTGGAGCCGTCGCCAGTGTGCTTCGCGCTCTTGGTCTGTCCGGCGGAGTGGTGTCTTGTCCGGATCAGATTGGGCCACGCCCTCCCTCGGTGATGCCCCGCGCGCAACTGTCATCGCCTTGCTGCGCCCTTGTAGAGAAAAGAGAACGATGCACATACACCGATTTTGGCCAGGCCCACCCTGAGCCCAGGATCGGTGCATACGCCCTCTCACCCTGGCCAGGAAGGAATCTGCACCGATCCTGGGTCAAGGATGGACGTCGCCAGGATCGGTGCATGTGCATCGTTCTCTTCGCCCGCCCTTGGGGTGTCCAGCCGAGTTGTCCCCCTGCGCAGATCCCGGCAGACGGCGTCCTCCCTGCGTGCCGCCAGGCGTGCACGTGTCGCCACCGTGCCTGCGCACCTGGAAGGAGCCCCGCGGTCGTGCCAGACGCGGGTTCCACTGGGCGTCGCCCTCTCGTGGGCAGTGCTGGGCGTAGAGCTTCAGAGGAGGAAAAGGTACCCGTATTATACGGCTACGCTTCCCTTGTTTTCTCCTGTGGGCCTCCCGGGAGGCCCTCGTCGCCGCCGCTGGATTCGCCTCGTGATTCTGGTCGGGACGCACCTGGGGAGAGGTCCGGGGAGTAACGGTATGGATACTGTTCGGTTTTCCCAGAGTTCAGGCCTTTTTGGTGCTCCTTTGGGATGTCAAGCGGAGTGGTGTCCTTCGCAGTTCCATCGCGACATCGCCCTCCCTGAGTGCTGCCGTGCGCGCAAGTGTCGCATCTGGACTGCGCAGCAAGGTCATGCCTTACGCGGGTGCGACTGGACTCGCCCTCCACGTCTGCTGCCAGGCGCGCAACTCTCGCTACTTGTCTGCCAACCTGACAGGTGCAGCGGCGTGGTGTCTTGCGCAGGTCCCGCGTGTCCTCGCCCTCCCTGGCTGCTACCAGGCGCGCAACTGTCGCCACTTCGGAATCCACACCGTTCCCTTCTGAAATCGATTCATGTTTTCGTTTATCCAGGTGCAGTCGGTTCGTGCTATCGAGTTGCGCACCCCGCACCCTGGCCAGAGCCCCTGACCGCACCTTCAGCAACGAAAAGCAGTGGCTGCGAAACCCATGCTTCCTGCATATCTGGGCACCGTCCCCCTTCTGCGTTGCGCTGTACGTTTGGCCCCAAGACCCTTGTATTCTCAGCGCGCGAAGCGCGAAATGTGCCTTGCGATCAGGATGAGGAGGATATGGAGTTGCAGTCGTGGAGTGGTTCGCGCCGATGGCGCTCATGAGCACCCAAACAGAATGTTGCAATGGCATGCTCAGCATGAGGAGGAGGAGGAGGAGGAGGAGGAGGAGGAGGAGGAGTAAGAGGGAGCATACAGTTTACAACCAGGGTGTTGGGAGGGTCGACTGCTGACAAGAATGCCACTGCGCTCAGAGATGAGCCGCAACCTGAGCTCGTTCGATACACGTGGCGGGGAGGGTGGTCTGCTCACCAGCATGTCGTTGCCGTCGCCGTCGTCGTCGTCGTCGTGGTCGTGGTCGTCGCCGTCGTGGTCGTCGTCGTTGTGGTCGTCGTCGTCGTCGTGGTCGTCGTCGTCCTCCTCCTCCTCCTCCTCCTCGTCTTTCCTCCTTCTCCTCCTCTTCCTCCAACCCTGGGGCCGCGCCTGCGCCTGGGACGCTGGCGTCGGGCGGCGCTCGAGGAGGCACCAGGGCGGCCAGCGCGGACCCCCTTCCTCGTCCTGACTTCGTCCTCCTGCCCTCGCGTCCGCGTCGCCGGCACCCTCCTCGAGCCTAAGGAACAACACAGGGCTGGACCTGAGCGCTGTTCTGCTGGTCTTCGGGCGTGTTTTGTTGTTTTTCGCTCTGGGCGGTACCTCCTCGTGATCTGCTCGTGTGCGCCTTGGCCATGTGCATCCTCGCAGTCAGGAGGGGCGCTCTCGCCCGAGATGTCTTCACAAGCCGTGCGGGGGGGAATGGACAAAAACCAGCTGCGACGACAACAGCTCCCGCTCGATACAGTGAGCGACTTGAACAAGGAAGACTTACTTTTCAAAAGGGGCTCGGTCGTTCCTTAGGTTTGCTTATGCGTTATGTGTTATGTATCGTTCCTTATGCGATATTCCTTGGGATAAAAAAGGGGCTTCGTTCCTTATATTTATCGTTCCTTAGGTCAGGCCGATGACTGTACTCCCCAACAGCTTAAGCTCCGAGTTTTGTTTTTCCCCCGGGAGCCCAGGACCCCAACCCCTCCGCAGAACGCCAGCCCGCGGCCGCCTCAAGCCCGCGTTTCGGCGCCGCCTCGCCGAACAGCGGGCGCTCCTCCTCCAGCGTGAGCGCGGGCAGACGCCCCGGAGGCCCCCAGAACCGGGTGCGCTGCGGGGGGTCTCTCCGGGGAGCTGGGAGCAGAAGGAGCCCCTCGACAAGAGAGGCCTGGTGCGCAGACCTGGGGGAACGAGGAAGGACCAATAAACACAGAACAACTCGGAGGCACGCGCGGATTTCTCGGACTGGCGCTGGAGACCCCTCTGGGCCCCCCTGGCGGCGCCTCCGGCGCCGCCCCCAGCGCGCTCCGCGCGCCAGGGAGGAGGCCCAGCGCCGATCCGAGAAATCCGCGTGGACCTCCGAGTTTGTATGTTTGTGTCATGGTTCGCTGCCCTATGGGCTCGGGGTTGGACAGACCTCCTACCCTGACACGTCGGTTAAGGAATTGGCCGTTTTCGGTTCGCGAGAGGGCGTCGCGGCTGTCATTTCTGCGGGTCCAGGTCCGTCGGTTTCGGTCCCAGGCCGTTTTCACTAAGGGGAGGTCTACTAAAGGTAGGTTTGTCCACCGCCGATGGACTTAGCGGGCGGGTGCAAGTGAGAGGGAGAATCAAGTGAAGCCAGATCCGCTTATCAGAGCACATGTCTGCAACATTGTTGTCGTCGTCGTCGCATCGTCACCGCTGTCGCAGCAGTCGTGCACTTGTTCAGGCGTCATCGTCCAATCGTCGTCCAGTTGTCATCGTCGTTATCGTCGTCGTCGTCGCCTAGTCGTCGTGGCCGTTCCCCAGTCGTCGTCGTCGTCGTCGTCGTCGTCGTCGTCGTCGTCGTCGTCGTCGTCGTCGTCGTCGTCGTCGTCGTCGTCGTCGTCGCCCAGTCGTCGTCGCCCAGTCGTCGCCACGAGGCTCAGGTCCGCCGGAGCGCTCCGGTGGCCCCCGGGGCCCACCGCTGAGTAGGGCGGGGGGGGGGGGGCTCCAGAGGTGCGCGTGAGCGATCCCGGTGGCGCGAGGGCCCGCGGCAGGCTGGGCGTCGCTCAAGGGTGGGGGGGGCGATTTACTATGCGGGCAGCGGAGGGGCTGCAGCAAAAGGCCCATGTGGGGCCCCAGAGGGGAGCTTCGAGGCCCCCAGAGCCCCCTCCGACTCCTCCCCCTCCTCTTTCCCCCTGCTCCTCCCCCTCCACCGCCTCCTCCTCTGCCTCCACCGCCTCCTCCTCCTCCTCCTCCTCCTCCTCCTCCTCCTCCTCCTCCTCCTCCTCCTCCTCCTCCTCCCCCTCCATTCCCCCCTGGCGACGCCCAATGCATGGGGGGTGCATCACGTTGAGTCCCTTCCCGCCCCCCTCCCCACACACTCGGCCTCGCCTTGCTCCGTTTCCTCCCCAGACCCCCGACGTCATGATTTGCTCATGACGTCGACTCCCAGATGTGGCGGCCCCTCCCTCTGGGACCGGTTTTCATCCTGAGTGGTTTTTGGTGACGGCCCCGAGGCCCGGCCAGGGACACCGCACCGGAGGCCCCCAATTCTACACGTGAAAAGGCACCCATACTATGGTAGACCGAAGCACCCTCCGTCTCGCCCCCCATCCCCCACGGATGAAGCCCTCGTCTCGCTCCCCACCCACCCCTCCCCCATCCCTACACGTGAAGAGGCGCCCATGCTATGGTGGACCGAGGCACCCTCCGTCTCGCCAAACATTGCGAAACACCTGTCGCCGTGATTTTGATTCGAAATGCGGGGAGGTCTGGGTCTCGCTCCTTCTCCTCCTCGTCTTCCTCGCCCTCTTCCTCTGCCCGCCTCTCCTCGTCCTCCTCCTCGTCTTCCTCGTCCTCTGCCTCTGCCCACCTCTCCTCGTCCTCCGCGCCCTCTCCCTCGTCCTCCTCCTTCTCATCTTCCTCGTCTTCCCCCTGCCCCCTCCTCCGTCTCTTTCCCCATCATCTCTTCTTCTCATACTCCGCCTCGTCTTGCTCCTCCTCCCGGGTCGTGCTCCTTCTCCTGAGTCTTTTGCTCCCTCTCCTCCCCGCCATCCTCCTGGGCCCTGCTCCTCCTCCACCTCCTCGCCTTCCTCACCGTCTGCCTCGCCATCTCCCTGGGCTCTGCTCCTCCTCCGCGTCTCCCTCGCCGTCTTCCTCGCCGTCTTCCTGGGTCTTGCTCTTCTTCCTCCTCGTCTCCCTCGCCGTCTTCCTCGTCTTCCTCGTCGCCTTCCTCGTCGTCTTCCTCTTTCCTCCTCGTCTCCCTCGCCCTCCTCCTCCTCTGCCCACCGCCGCTCTGCGCCCGACGCGGCCCCGCGGGCCTCCAGTCGGGCAGGCGGCCGCGCTGCGGCGGCCGAGCAGGCCCCGGGTGCCCCGGCGGCTCGTGGCCGGGGCCCGCAGCACGCCGCGGGTGCGCTCCCAGGAGGAGGGGGAGAGATGGAGGAGGAGGAGGAGGAGGAGGAGGAGGAGGAGGAGGAGGAGGAGGAGGAGGAGGAGCAGAGAGGAGGAGGAGGAGGAGGAGGAGGAGGAGGAGGAGGAGGAGGAGGGGAGGAGGAGGAGGGAGGAGGAGGAGGAGGAGGAGGAAGAGGAAGAGTGAGAGGAAAAGGAGGTGAGGGAGAGGAGAGGAGGAGAGGGAGGAGGAGGAGGAGGAGGAAGGAGGAGGAGGAGGAGGAGGAGGAGGGGGGGAGGAGGGGGAGGGGAGGAGGAGGAGGAAGAGGAAGAGGAAGAGGAAATGGAGGGAGGAGGGGGAGGAGGATGAGGAGGAGGAGGAGGAGGGGAGGAGGGAGGAGGAGGAGCGGAGGAGGAGGAGGGAGGAGGAGCAGGAGGAGGAGGGGGAGGAGGAGGAGGGGGAGGAGGAGGAGGAGGGAAGAGGAAGAGGAGAAAAGGTGGAGATGGGGGAGGAGGAGGAGGAGGAGGAGGAGGAGGAGGAGGAGGTTCTCGAGGCCGGGGGATTGTGGGGGTCCTCGTCGTTTTCATATGGTTTTTATCGAGTGAAACGCTCTTCCATCTCTCTGCGTCATCATATTATCTTCTTAATATCTTTCGTTCCTTCGTCCCCTTGCCATCTACTCCGTCGCTCTTCATTTCTCTCTCTCTCTCTCTCAGTTTGTTCCTCATCATTATGCTGATGTTTCCTTTCTCGTTTTGTTGTTCTCTCTCTCTCTCTCAATCTCTCCCACTCCCATTCCCATTCCATTCCCATTCCCAATACCACTACCATTACCATTCCCATCCCAATTCCCATTCCCATTCACATTACCATTACCTTTACCTTTATCTTTACCTGTACCATTACCATTACCATTACCATTGCCATTACAATTGCCAGTGCCATTACCATTGCCTTTACAATTGCCATTATCATTGCCATTGCCAGTGCCAGTGCCGTTGCCATTGCCATGGTATTGCCATTGCCAGTAGCTACCCCGTTACCATTACCGTTACCATTACCATTCCCATTACCATTACCATTCGCCACCACCATTACCATTGCCATTATCATTAGCATTACCAACACAATTGCCATTACCATTACCATTACCGCTGCCATCACCATTACAATTCCCATTCCCATCATCATTGCCATTACCACTACCGTTACCAGTAACATTTCCATTACCATTGCCATTAGCTTTCCCACTACCACTACCATTTCCATTCCCGTTCCCGTTCCAATTACTATTACGATTCCCGTTCCCATTACCATTACCATTACCATTACCATTACCATGACCATGACCATGACAATGACCATTACCATTGCCATGGCCATTGCTATTGCCATTGCCGTTGCCGTTGCCATTCCCATTACCATTGCCAATCGCTACCCCGTTACCATTGCCATAACCATTACCATTACCGTTATCGTCACCATTACCATTCCCAGTACCATTATCATTACCACTGTCATTGCCATTACCATTACCAGTGCCATTGCCATTGCCATTCGCCAATACCATTACCATTGCCATTCGCCACTACCATTACCATTACCATTGCCATTGCCATTGCCCTTCGCCACTACCATTACCGTTGCCAGTACCATTACCATTCCGATTAACATTCCCATTCCCAATACCATTACCATTACCATTACCATTACAACTGCCATTGCCATTACCATTACCTTTACCTTTACCTTTACCTCTACCTTTGCATTTACCCTTACCCTTACCATTCCCATTTCCGTTACCACTACCACTGCCATTTACATGCCCGTTCCCATTCACATTCCCGTTCCCATTCCCATTCACATTACCATTGTCATTACCATTACCATTGCCATTGTGAGAGCAGCATTTTGAAAAACACACACACAAGCGAAAACCCGTTTCCCGGGAATCCTGTGTGTAAAAAAACAATACGCGGGGGGGTGTCGGATATCTTCGGGACGCCATCAGGGGAAGTGGGAGAGTATTTTCATATTGTGTAATTGTGGAGAAGGAGGAGGAGGAGGAGGAGGAGGAGGAGGAGGAGGAGGAGGAGGAGGGGGTAGGAGGGGGGGGGAGGTGGAGGGGGAGGGGAGGGGAGGGGGGAGGGGGAGGGGCGTGAGCAAAAGCCACGGCGAAATGTGTTCCATTGGTTATGTTCGGCCTCCGAGGGGCCTGGCCGGGCGTCGGGGCCGTCAACAAAAACCACTCAGGATGAAAAGCCGGTCCCAGAGGAATGGGCCGAGGCCTCTGTCGGGGGCCCCCAAACGGTGCGGAGCCAGTGGGGACTCCGGGTCACCGCATGGTTTCGGGACTCGGGTCGTTCTCCGAGGACGTCTCGGGCGACAGGGGCATCCGAGGTCCCAAGACCGTGCGGTGACGGACCGTGCGGTGAGGTCTTGGGGGATTTCGAGGTCACCGCACGGTCCGTCACCGCACCGTTTCGGGGCTCCCGACTTTGGGAGTCGACGTTATGAAAAAATCATGGCGTCGGGGGTCTGTGAAGGAAGCGCAGCAAGACGAGGCGGAGTGTGAGGAAAAGGAATGGTGGGGGAGAGGGAGCAGGAGCTGGGGGTGCAGGAAGAGCCAGAGGAGCAGCAGAAGACGGGAGGGGCTCCTCGAAGGACCCTCACAGGACGAGGAAGAGGACGAGGAGGCCGAGGAGGAAACGGAGCAAGACCCAGACCTCCTCGCGCTGCGAAACAAACCTTACGACGGGAAGTTGTTCGCTGTGTTCGGCATCCGGGCGTTCTTCCCGGGCCTCGGGACCGCCACAAAACGACTTGGGATCACCTGTCCGAGGGAAAGAGTCCAGATCTTTGGGTATCGGCGCTGCGAAAAACTCACGACGTTGGGGGTCTGTGGAGGAGGATGGGGGGGTCAGGGATGGGGTAGCCACGAGATGATGTGGACAGGGCTCATTTCGATTCCTCCGATTCGATTCGATTCTATCTCGATGGCTTCCGATTCCGCTTCGATTCGATTCGGGATGCCGATCTCCGCTCCGATTTCTCGATGGAGGCCCACTAGAATGCCGATTTTCGCCGACTCGATTTTTCCAAATTCGGCTGCCGCGATCTCCGCCGATCCGATGGAGTTCGATCGCCGATCCGACGTACCGATCCGATTCTGGGCCCTCCTGCTCCCAGAAGGATGAGCCACGAGACGAGATGGAGGAGGCCGGGGGGGGGGCAGGGATCGACCTAAGCAGTGCCTTCCTCCGTTTTCGTTGTGTGCTCGTTTTCCCTCGTGCTGTCTCCCACTCGCCTCTGCTGCAGAGCGGAGTCCGAAACGGACACGGCCCACGGCATCGCCGAGACACGCCATGAAGAGGTCGATCCTTGAGGGAGGTCCCGGGAGAGGGGGGGCGGGGCGATGGAGGAGGGAGGAGCGCAGATGGAGCGAGCGGGGGGCTCCTCCCTCTCCGCCTCCGCCTCCTCCTCCCTCCTCCTCCTCCGCCTCCTCCTCCTCAGCAGCATCAGAAGGTGGAATAGGGGGGGAGGACCGATAACGGAGAAGGGCGCGAGGAGGGATGATGGGATGGGGGCAGTGGGCAGGAAGAGGTACGGGAGGAGGCGCGAGGGGACGAGGAGAAGGAGGAGGAGGTCCATAGCGAAGCTACCATACACCACACATCGTTGATCGTTGGGCAGGACGAGGTAGGGGGGGAGGAGGAAGGGGACGAGGAGGAGGAGGAGGTCCATAGTGAAGCCACTATGCACCACACACCGCTGATGTTGGAGCACACTTTCTCCGGCCACGAGCTCCCTCGCGGCTGTACTGGGTGGGTGTTCCTGGCCTTTTGCGGTGTGGGGGGCCCTCGCTTAGAGTCCGCAGCGAGCCCGTGTCGTTCCCTTTGCCTCTCCCTCTTACCTCTGCCCGCCGCCTCTTTCCTCAGCGCCATTCCTCCATCTCCTCCCCCTCCGTCTCCTCCGTCTCCTCCTCCTCCTCCCTCTCCTCCTCCTCCTCCTCCTCCTCCTCCTCCTCCTCCTCCTCCTCCTCCTAATCCTGTTTCCTGGCACACCCCTCACACACGCTGTGGCCCCACAAGCAGCTCCGACGAGGGTCCCAGTGGCCTTGTTCGCAAGGGGGCGCTCGCCCCTTTCGGCATGCCCCGCACACGTTCGGTTGCCCCACAGGGGGAGCGTCGTCGAGGGCCCCAATTGGAGGAACAAGCAATAACATTACACTGGAGAAAAAACCCAATCTGCGGATGGTTTGATGAATCGTGGGATCGATAAAGAGATCGATAAAGAGATCGACCGCGAACCCGGGAACCCGGAACCCACCGAAATCGGCCAGGCACCAATATCCAGGAACCCAGGACACCGGAAACCAGGAACCCGTGAACCCAGCTGGCCACCAAAATCGGCGGGACTTTTTCGCTACATCTGTCAATTTCTGCTAGGACCCCTTCAGTGCAAGCACTGATTGGGAAATAGTGAAACTCGGAGGTCCGTGCGTATTTCTCGGATCGGCGTTGGACCCCCTTTCCTGGCGTTAAGTCGGGCCAGTCCCTCTACAGGAGGAGCGTTCAAAAATAAGTTAAAAAATAGTCCGGAGACTATTTTTAATTTTTTTACCATTTGGGAATATTGCTTGATTTTTTAAATGTTTCGTCGAAAATCCCCTGGTAGGGGGACACGCCCGATTTAACCCTGGCGCACGGAGGGCGCCAGAAAGGAGGCCCAGCGCGGATCCGAGGCATCCGCGCAGACCTCCGACTTGTTCTGTGACGGGCGGCCCGGATTAGTAGGTCGACCCTGCCAGATCAAGGCTCTCCGGCGCGATGCGTTCTCTTTTTGTCGTGTGTTCGCCAGGTCGCGAGCCAGGGAAGGAGCTCGGTATCGTTTAACCGATCCCAATCCCCTGTCCCCATCCCCTTCGAGACCCCCACCAAATTACCCCCCCAGTCGGGGATACACCCCTCGAAGCCCGAAGGGAACGGCCTACAGGCGGCCCGGATTAGCAGGTCGACCCTGCCAGATCAAGGGTGCCCTCGAGTCCTGTGTCTTGCGACCCATGCCTCCTGCAGGTCTGTGGCAGCGCGGCCCCCGGAAGGGTCTCGTGTCCTCTCGCGTCTCCTCTCCAATCGAGTCCGACTGTATGTCAGTGTTCGTTCCCCGGCCGCGGGCCACGTTCGCATGAAGGGTCCTCGCCCATGTCGGCCGCGGCGCCAAGCCGCCCTTTGAGAAACAACAGTTCAGTCGACATGCTGGACTGATACGTGTTTCTTAAAATACGCCACAGGGTCCAGCTTAAATAAGGAACACTTACTTTTCAAAAGGGGCTCGGTCGTTCCTTTGGTTTGCCTGCGTTCCGCCACCTTTTAGTCGGCGAGTCCCCTTGGTGTTCCTTCGGACTCCCCAGACTTACCTGGAAAAAGAGGGGCTTCGTTCCTTATTCATCGTTCCTTCGGTCAGGCCGATCGCACCGGTAAACAATGCCGCAAGACGCCCGCACATCCGGGTACCATCGCAGGAGCGGCAGCACGCGGTACCGTGGCGCGGGGAGGAGGAGGGCGAGGAGGATCAAGCAGTGGCGAAGCGTCCTGGCTCGCCTATGGCCCTACCAAACAATGTTCTAAGAACCTCTTGTGGTTCCCACGGAATGTTCTTGAAACATGTTTGGCCTTGGTAATGTTTTATTCTTTTGGTTTGTTGGTTTATTTTTTTCTTTGGGTTGTGTTTTTTTTTTTTCTTTTGTTTTCTTGGTACTTTTTCTGATTCATTGTTGGTTGGTTTTTGGTTTGGGACTGCTGTTGTTCTTAAACTTAGGGTTTATGTTTTAAGATCATTGTTTTGTTTATTAGAATCACTTTTGTCGTTCTCGGAGCATGTCGCGGATTATGGTCTTAGGATACCCGGACGGTCGGCCCTGTCAAGGAGGAGGGAGGATTGAGGAGGAGGAGGAGGGACACGAGGAGGGGAGGAGGAGGGGAGGGCGAGGTTGGAGGAGGAGGGAGTAGGGAGGCGGAATGAGGAGGCGGAGGAGGAGGAGGGAGGCGTGGAGGAGGAAAAGGAAGAGGAGGGAGGAGAGAGGGAAGGAGGAGGAGGAGGAGGAGGTGGAGGAGGTGAGGAGGAGGAGGAGAAGGGGGGGAGGAGCGAGGAGGAGGAGGAGGAGGAGGTAGGAAGGAGAGAGGAGGAGGGGGGGTGGAGGGAGGCCACGACGAGGAGGTGGAGGAGGGGAGGAGGAGGAGGAGGAGGAGCAGGGGTGAGGAGGGGGAGGAGAGTGGAGGGAGGAGGGGAGGAGGAGGAGGAGGAGGAGGAGGGGTGCCGCTCGGCGTCGGCCCCGAGAGAGAGAGAGGGCCCCGCCTCGCCGAGAGCACTTTGGGCCCTCGGGTGGCGGGCGGCCGCGGCCGCGCTCGGGCACGGGCAGCGTGCGGGCTCGCCTCGGCTCCTCTGGTTCGATTCGAGGCGGGCCTGTCCCCCGACAGGGGGGTCTTCGACGAAAAATGATACATACCCCAAAGATAATCAACACATAGTACACCCAATAGTCTGGGGACTATTTTTTGATTTTTGTTTTACCTTTTCGGGTATGTTTTTTTGTTTTAAAAAATATAAAAGAAAAATAAGATTAAAAAAAAACACCGTCGAACATCCCCCTGTAGGGAGACACGCCCGACATAACGGTTCGATTCGATTCGATCTCGATGGCTTCCGGCTCCGCTTCGGTTCGACTTCGGATGCCGATCCGGGCTCCGATGTCTGAGCGGCAGCATGCCAGCCTGCCGATGTCCGCCGATTCGACGTTTCCCGATTCGTCTGCCGATTTCCGCCGATCTGATTCACTTCGATCGCCGTGTCCGACTCATCGTCCCGATTCTGGGTTCTGGGGGTCCGCGAGCCGCTGCTGAGAGAGACAGAGAGAGAGAGAATAACAAGAGAGGGAGGAAGAGAGAGAGAGAGATGGAGATCAAGCAAAACACAAGTCAGCAAGTGAGCGTGATGATGCGGAGGGATGAACGAGGAGGAGAAGGAGGATGCCAAGGGGGGAGGACGAGGACGCATAAGGAGGCTTGGGCGGGAAAAGCGGATGGGAAGGGGGAGGCGGAGGATGAGGGAGAGAACATGGAAGAGGAGTTTGTGAAGTGTCGGGGGTAGGTCAATTTCTGTAGACATCCCCCTTTGAGACTCTCGACCATCTTCCTTGGGGCGCCGAAGGTGCAGAAGTGCTTTGGGCCAGCGTTCCTGCTGAGGCTGCATCGCGTTCGACCATCTTGGCGCCGCAGGCACGAACGGGGCTGGCATCGGGAGGTGATCAAAGACATGGACATAGCATGTAGTTGTGTATGTGAGGTTCAGGCGCGAGGGGAAGAGGAGGCAAGAGTGTGATCTGAACTTGTCTTGCACTGGATAGCAATAGGATCGGGCGGCGGAACTTGAGCGGACGCTCGGGGCAGGGAAGGGGGGAAGGGGGGAAGGGATACTGGAGAGGGAAAGATGGATAGAGAGAGAGAGAGAGAGGCGTGGCTGGGAATCTTGGCCGCCAGCGAAGGGGGCAAGTGAGAAGGAGAAGGCCTTCGCCGAAGGCGACGGGACGTCTCAGAAGCCCTCGCGCCTTCCGAGGAGTGGTCCGTGTCTTCGGGGAACGCCTCGAACACTTCTCGGACGGCCGGGGGACTTCCGAGCCCTCTGAGAAGGCCCGCCCCTTGCCACTTCTAACCCCCTGGGCGCGCCGAGATCATGGCGTGGGCCACCATACCTCCCCAGATTTCACGGCGCTTCTTCTTATTCCATTACGTTCCTGGCCCCCCCGCTGGGCCGCGCACATGCCGCCGGCCATGATTTGCACCCCCCCCCCTCTTGGGCACCCCCCTCTTGGCCGCTCCCGAGGGGGAGCGGCTCAGGCCTCCAGGGGCACACGCCGTGGCGAAGTCGGGGCGGCGGAGCTCTCGGGAGCGCGGACCAGGGCGGGCCCAGGGTGCGGTCGGGCCGAGGCATCGGATCGAGGTCGCTTCGGGGAGGGTGCCCACGTGCTCCTGCTGCTTGCTGGCGGCTCCTGCGTCCTGGGGGAAGGCCTCCCGGCAGCACGCCCCCCCCGGCTTCTCGGAGGGCGCGGGGGCCGGCACCAGCACCAAGATCGGCAGTGTGCCTCCACCGAGGGAAGCAGATCCCGATCGCGGTGACGGTGGTAAGAGTACTCTGGTTTCCAGGGCGACCGAAACATGACCACCAACACTCAGGAGGGAAAGAAACACACAGACACAATGAATCGTCGACTCCCAGGAAAATATGCAAAGATACGGGAAGTGGGGGGGAAGACAAAAGCCCAAACATATGGGAAAATAGGGGGAATCGTTTTATCTGTGTGCATTTGTCTGTGTGTCCTGGGGCCCCTTCAAACACCGAGAACTAGGATCGCCCCGGCTGCTGGCGTGTCTTTAGTGTGCGAGTGGTTTGATGTGTGCTGGGGTTGTCGGGAGTGTCTGGCGATCTGGGCCCGTGGAAACCTCCAGAGGCTTCCCGGGGGCGAGGAGCGAGGAGGAGGGGGAGGAGGAGGAGGAGGAGGAGGAGGAGGAGGAGGAGAAGGAGGAGGAGGAGGAGGAGGATGGGGAGGAGGAGAGGGAGGAGGAGGGGGAGGGCTCCTGGGAAGGCTGTCTGGCAGCCTGCCCCCCCCTGGCTCCTCGGAGGGCGCGAGGGCCCCGTCCGCGGGCGAGAGGGGGCCATGGCGCCTCCTCGCAGGCAGCCGCCCTGCAAGCAAGGGGCCTCCGCACGTCCCTCTGCAGGAGAAGGAGGAGGAGGAGGAGGAGGAGGAGGAGGAGGAGGAGGAGGCGGAGGAGGAGGAAGGGGAGGAGAAGGAGGAGGAGGAGGAGGAGGAGGAGGAGGCGGAGGAGGAGGAAGGGGAGGAGAAGGAGGAGGAGGAAGGGGAGGAGAAGGAGGAGGAGGAGCAGGAAGAGGAGGAGGAGGAGGAGGAGCAGGAGGAGAACGAGGAGGAGGAGGAGGAGGGTAGGCTGTCCGGAACGCAGTGCACCCCGCCCTCGTACGCCCTGCCCTACTCTCCTGTACGTCCCCTGCCCTGTACACGCCGGTCGTTGAAAGTAGGTATTCTTGGTTTCCCAGATCCCAATCTATTTCAGGCGCCTTCCTAGGCATGCCTTTGCTGTGTTTTGTTGTTCCCTACCTAGGCTCTGCCTAGAAGGGTTCTTACTCTATGGGCTTAAAGGGCCGGGCAGTGGACCCCGCCCCGGGCGGTTCCCCCAGGATCCGCCCCGCGGTTCCCCCAGTTGCGCCCCCTGGGTTCACCCAGCTTAGCTAAGCTTAGCTTAGCTTAGCTTAGCTTGGCTTGGCAAAGCCCGTCTTAGCGTAGCTTAGCTTAGCTTAGTTTTGCCTAGCCTAGCTTAGCTTAGCTTAGTTCAGCTTAGCGTATCTCATCTTAGTTTAGCTTAGCTTAGCTTAGCGGAGCTTGGCTTGGCGTGGCTTAGCTTTGCTTAGCTTAGCCTAGGTTAGCCTAGCTTATCTTAGCTTAGCTTAGCTTAGCTTAGCATAGCTTAGCATAGCTTAGCTTACCTTAGCTTAGCTCAGCGCAGCATAGCGCAGCATAGCGCAGCATAGCGCAGCATTAGCACATCATCACATAGCATAGCATAGCCACTCATAGCATAGCATAGCATAGCATAGCATAGCATAGCATAGCATAGCGCAGCATAGCGCAGCATAGCATCGCATAGCATAGCATAGCATTCCTTAGCATAGCACAGCGCAGCATAGCATAGCATAGCACAGTGATGTAGTTGTAGCTGTCGGCGTAGATGTAGATGCTGCTTTCCTAAATGCTCCAACTCCTAGGTAGGGTCGCACTGGGATAATTCTCTGGGAGGGCCTGAACCCGATCTACTATGTCCGCCTTCCTGCTTCATGTTTTTTTGTTCTACCTCTTCCGACCGACGTGTCTGCTGGGGAGCCCCCCCCCCTGGTGGCCGAACGTAGCGAAAAAAGAAGCAGCCCGTCGTGGCTGCTGCTCGCCGCGCGAGGGGGTCTGGGCAGAGGCAGGCTTTGCGGAGCCCCGGGGCCGCCCCGCTCTCCCCGCCTTGCCGCTGCGCCCACCCCCAGCGGATCTGTTCGACTTCAGTCTGACCCCGGTTCCTTGGCATCGCTCGGACGTGTGCATTTTTTCCTCGGTGGGGACCATCGAGGCGCATCCTTGATCATTTGGCGAAAAAGCCACGCACGAAGCCGAAAAAAGCACAGGGAATGGACGTCCGAGCGATGGCGAGGTTCGACTCGAGCTCGGCCCGAGTTCGAGCCCCAGGCTCGACGCAGGTTCGCCCCGAGGCCGGCTCGAGTCGACGGACGTGGGGCGCAGCCTCGACGCGGGAGGGAGATAAAGACACACAGACACAATGAGTCGTCGATTCCCCGGAACGTAGGAGAAAAGATGGGAGCTGGGCGGGAAGACAAAGAACCAGAACATTTGGGAAAGTATGGGGAATCCTGTGTTTTGTGTGTGTGTGTGTGTGTTTACTTCTGTGTGCCCCTGGGCCCCTCCGTCGACGCGGGAGCGGAGCGAGTGGCTCCCGGGAGGCCCTCCGGAGCGAGCAGCCGAGGCCTAGGGCGCCCCGGGCCGTCAGCCTGAGCACGGGGAGCCGTCGAACCCCCGAGGATCGAGGACGGCGGGGCCGAGGGAGGATCGAGGACGGCGGGCCGACCGGCAGGGGCCTCCACGGTGCCCCCTCCCCGCACCGACCCCTGGCCCTCGGCGGCCCTCGAGCCTCGACAACCCTGCCCTCGACACTCGACCTCCTCCTCCTCCTCCTCCTCCTCCTCCTCCTCCTCCTCCGCCCTCGGCCCGCGGCCCGCGGCCCTCGCGCCGAGGGGGCCGGCTCAGCCCCAGGCCGCGCCGCTCCCCGCCCGGCCGCTGCGCCGCGCCGCGGCGCTGCTCGCCCGCCTGCCGCCCGAGCGGCGCCGCGCGGCCATCCAGCGCATGTCGCAGGGAGCCCCGCGCCGCCGCCGCGCGCCACTGCCAACCCTCCTCCTTCCTCCCTCCTCCTCCTCCTCCTCCTCTCCCTCACCCCTCACTCCCCTCCTTCCCCTCCTCCCCCCTCCTGCCTACTTCCCCTCCTCCTCTCCGCTCGCTGCGTTCTCTTGCTTCCTGACTGCCTCCTCCCTCTCCCCCGTCGCCCTCACCGCTACCTCCTTTTCCTCCTCTTGTTCCTTGTATCGCTTGGCCCAGGATGGGCCTGGCCGGGAGCAGTGGATATGCATAGATCTCGTCGCCCTACACCTGCGCCTCGCGGCGACGACGACGGCGGCAGCGACGACGGCGGCGGCGGCGACGACGGCGGCGGCGGCGGCGGCGGCGGCTCTCGGCGACTGCGGTCGGGCCGGGGTGCGAGTTGCGAGGGCCGAGGTGGCGAGGGCCGAGGGCCACGGGCCGAGTCTCGGAGGAAGGATCGAGGGCCGAGGGTCGAGGGCCGAGGGCCGAGGTTCGAGGGTCGAGGTTCGAGGGCCGAGGCCCGAGGGTCAAAAATCGAGGGCCGAGGGGTCGGGGGTCAAGGTCGGTTCGGGGCGGGTGCAGTGGAAGCCCTGGCCAGTCGACCCGCGATCCTCGATCCTCCCTCGATCCTCGATCCTCCCTCGACCCGCGATCCGCGATCCTCGATCCTCCCTCGGCCCGCGATACTCGATCTTCAGGGCCGACCCCCCGATTCTAGGCCTCGCAGATGGGGTCGGAGTAGATGGGGCCAGACGATCGCGCCGCATCGGCGATGCATCGGCGATGCATCGGCGATGCGACTCGATGTGCAGCCCGAGTTGCTGCACGTCGACGTCGCCGATGCATCGCCCTCGTCGACGCTGCGTCGCCGGTGTCACCGATGCACCCACTTTGACCCCCTCTAGGAGGCCTCTAAAGATCGAGGTCGGTTCGGGGAGGGTACACCTTAGGCGATGCTTTAGAAAACTTCAGTTTTCGGCCAGAGTCTCGATGATTCTTAACGTTTCAGTGTAAATCTTAAGATTGTAATGGACATGTTGGGTTTTTATTCAAGCTCTGAGACTATGAATTTCTTAACCCATGATTTCTTAAGCATTTCGCAGGGTGTACAGTGGAAGCCCATGCCAAGAAGCACCCTGCTTGCCTCCAGGGTGTCCGGGCTTTCTTGGGCTTCGATGGCTTCGCCATGGGGAGCGTGACGTGCCCACACCAAACAAGTCAATCTACGCCCGGGGCATCATCAATGCCGAGTTTCTTGTGGAAGGTTTCTTGTGGTCGAGCTTATACGGTACCTTGGATGTTGGATGTTTGTTGGATGTTTGTGTTCGTCGTGCTTGTCGGATGGTCTTGTGTTGGATTTTGGATGTTTGCTGAATGTTTGTGGTCTTCGTGTCTGATGTTGTCGTCCAATGTTCTTCGTGTGTGTTGGACGTTCGTTTGTGCACCCTGGGGGAGGAGGAGGAGGAGGAGGAGGAGGAGGAGGAAGAGGAAGAGGAGGAGGAGGAGGAGGTGGAGGAAAAGGAGGGAGGGAGGAGGAGGAGGAGGAAAAAAGGCGAGGAGGACGTAGAAGGAGGAGGAGGAGAAGGAGGAAGGAGGAGGAGGAAGGAGGCAGGATTTGAGGAGGAGGAGGAGGATAACGATGGAGGTAGGAAGAGGCAGAAACGAGGGTGGAGGAGGAGGAGGGGGAGGAAGTGAAACGAGGAGAAAGGAGGAGGAGGTGGAGGAGGAGGAGGAGGAGGAGGAGGCTCGAGGCATCGAGATAGATTTCGATGACTTCGTGGTTCGAGGGGGTTTTGTTCAAGGGTCTCGGCCATCCACGTGGCCGCGGCCGGCTGGGGCAACGGGGCCCCCGGGGTCTGCGGGCATCGGGGTGCGGTACGGCGTAGGTGGGGTCACATGGTGGCGGGGTCGGGGGAAGTAGTGAGTCATAGTGGTGCGGCAAAGCCGAAGAGAAGAGAAAAGGAAGAACCAGAAGAGAAGAAGAGAAAGAAGAATAAGACGTAAATAAGAAGAACGCTAGGAGGGGGGGAAGAAACAGAACAAAAAGAACGACCTACAGACTACGAATAAGAAGCCTCCCCCCCTCCCCCCTCCCTGTCCCTCCCCCTCCTCCGCCTCCTCCTCCTCCTCCTCCTCCTCCTCCTCCACCTCTTCCTCCAGGATTCGGCAGCGACCCCCCGAGGGGGGCTGTGAGAAGGAGAAGGCCCTCTCAGAAGGCGGCGGGACTTCTCGGAAGTTCTCGCGCCTTCTGGGATGTGTTAGTTGCGTCTTGGGGGGGGCGAAGGGGCAGAAAACTGCTCAGAAGGCCGGGGGACTTCCGAGCCTTCTGAGAAGGTCCGCCCCTTGTCATTTCCCCCCCGCGCTCGCCGCCAATCACAGGGTATGGTCACGCCGGGGTGTGGTTTGCGATCGGCACCGTTCGGGCCTGGGGAGCACGACGCCGTCCTCGTCGGGCCTCGGGGCGCGGCGGAGAGCTCCATCGAGGTCCTCGCCCGCCGCCCAGGGTGCCGATTGCAAGCCACACCTTTTTGCAGACCACACTCTTGGGAGTCGCCGATCTTCGGGCTCTGAGGAGGAGGAGGAGGAGGAGGAGGAGGAGGAGGAGGAGGCTCAGAGCCCCGGCGACGCCGGCGACGACGGCCCCGAGTGCGGGCAAGGTTGCATCCGTATTTAGCCAGTGCTTCTTGGAGTTCGGGGCTCTCTTGCCAAGAGACTCGGGAGGAAAAAATCAGACAGACACAATTCGTCGTCGGTTACCCAGAGAAATATAAGAAAATATGGAAAGTGGGGGGGGGGGAGACAAAAACCCAGACTATACGAACATATGGGGAATCCTGTTGTATGTGTCTATTATCTTGCACAGGGTGTCTAGAGCTCCGACAACTTTATTCCGCGTCGCGACGCACACTCACCTCCCCCTCCTCACGCACCACGTCACCACCTCCCCTCCCCCAGTGGGGACCCCGCTCAGTGCACCCTCCGCCACGACCACTTTATTACGCGTCGCGACGCACACCACCTCCCCCACCTTTCCCCCCCGCGTCCCCAGCGCCCCAGTGGGGGCTCCGCCCCGTGCCCTCTCCGCCCCGACAACTTTATTCCGCGTCGCGACGCACGCCACCTCCCCCACTCCTCCCCCCGCGTCCCCAGCGCCAGTGGGACCCCCGCCCCGTGGCCCTCTACTCCGCCCGAGCCCCCCCAGCGCCCCAGTGGGAGCCCCGCTCATTGCCCCCTCCGCGACGAGCGCTCTATCCCGCGTCGCGACGCACACCACCTCCCCCACCTTCCCCCCCGCGTCCCCAGCGTTCTCAGTGGGAGACTCCGCCCCGGGCCCCCGCCGCCCGACAATTTATTCCGCGTCGCGACGCACGCCACCTCCCCCTCCTCACGCACCACATCACCACCTCCCCTCCCCCCAGTGGGGGCCCCGCCCACTGCCCCCTCCGCCACGACCACTTTATACCGCGTCGCGACGCAAACCACCTCCCCCACCTTTCCCCGTGCGTCCCCAGCGCCCCAGTGGGGGCTCCGCCCCGTGCCCTCTCCGCCCCGACAAGTTTATTCCTCGTCGCGACGCACGCCACCTCCCCCACTCCTCCCCCCACCTCTCCAGCGCCACAGTGGACCCCCGCCCCGTGGCTCTCTGCTCCGCCCGAGCCCCCCCGAATTCCAAGCGCCCCAGAGGGAGCTCCGCCCTGTGCACCCTCCGCCCCGACAATTTATTCCGCGTTGCGACGCACGTCACCTCCCCCCCTCCCCCCCACGTCCCCAGCGCCCCAGTGGGACCCCCGATCCCCCCCCCCGCGTCCCTAGCGCCAGAGTGGGACACCCGCCCCGTGGCTCTTTGCCCCGATCCCCGCCGCGCCCCCAGCGCCCCAGAGGGAGCCCCGCCCACCCCCCCCTCCGCCACGAACGCTTTATCCCGCGTCGCACGCACACCACCTCCCCACCTCCCTCCCCTCGTCCCCAGCGCCCCAGTGAGGGTTCCGCCCCGTGCCCCCTCCGCCCTGCACAACTTATTCCGCGTCGCGACGCACGCCACCTCCCCCCCCCGTCCCCAGCGCCACAGTTGGACCCCCGCCCCGTGGCCCTCTGCCCCAAGCCCCGCCGAGTGCCCCCTCCGCCCCGACCACTTTATTCCGCGTCGCGACGCACACCACCTCCCCCACCTCCCCCCCGCGTCCGCAACGCCCTGGTTGGAGCCCAGCCCAGTCGTCACCCCGAGCCCCCCCGCATCCCCAGCGGCCCAGTAGGAGCCCCGCCCACAGCCCCCTCCGCCACGAACGTTTTCTTCTGCGCCGCGACGCACACCACCTCCTCCACCTCCCTCCCCGCGTCCCCAGCGCCCCACTCGGCCCGAGCCCCGCCCAGTGCCCCCTCCGCCTCGGCAACTTTATTCCGCGTCGGGACGCACACCGCTTCCCCCCCCTTCCCACGCGTCCCCAGCGCCAGAGTGGGACCCCTTTTATCCCGTGGCCCTCTGCCCCGAGCCCCCCCGCGTACACCGCGCCCCAGTGGGATCTCCGCCCCGTGCCCCCCCCGCCCCGAGCATTTTACTTCGCGTCGCGACGCACACCTCCCCCCTCCCCCCCGCGTCCCCAGCGCCCCAGTGGGCGCCCGCCCCGTGGCCCTGTTCCCCGATTTTTTTCTTGCACAGGGTATCTCGAGCTCCGACCAGCTTATTCCGCGTCGCACCGCACTCCCCCTTCCCGCCCCCCTCCTACCCCTCCTCAGCGGCCCAGTGGAACCTCCGTCCAGTGCCCCCTCTGCCCCGACCATTATATTCCGCGTCGCGCCGCATCCCCCCCTCACCGCCCCCCTCCCGCCCGTCCCCAGCGTTCCCCAGCGGCCCAATGGAACTTCCGCCCCGTGCCCCCTCCACCCCGACTATTTTATTTCGCGTCGCACCGCGCCCCCCGCTTCCCCGCCCCCCTCCTATTCCTCTCCAGCGTTCCCCAGTGGTCCAGTGGAACCTCCCCCAGTGCCCCCTCCGGCCCGACTATTTTATTCCACGTCGCACCGCGCCCCCCCCCTGCCCGCCCCCGTCCTGCCCCTCCAGAGCGTTCACCAGCAGCACAGTTGAACCTCCGCCTCGTGCCCTCTCTGCCCCGGCCATTTTATCCCGCGTCGCACCGCACCCCCACCCCGTCCTACTTCTCTTCCGCCTTTCCCAATGGCCCAGTGGAACCTCCGCCCAATGTCCCTCCGCCCTGTCCATGCTACTCCGCGTCGCACCGCGCCCCCCTTACCTCCCCGCCCCCCTCCCCTACCTGTCCCAGCGTTCCCCAGCGGCCCCGTGGAACCTCCGCCGACGGTCCCCCCCCCGCCGCGACAATTTTATTCAGCGTCGCACCGCGCCCCCCCCTCCTTCACGCCCCCGTCCTACCCCTCCCCATCGTTCCCCAGCGGCACAGTCGAACCTCCGCCCAGTGCCCCCTGCCCCGACCATGTCATTCCGCGTTGCACCGCGCCCCCCACCCCTGCCCGCCCTTCTCCTACATTCCCCCAGCGTTCCCCAGCGGCCCGGTGGAACCTGGCCAAGAGTCCCCCCGCCCCGACCACTAGATTCCGCGTCGCACCGGGCCCCCCCTCCTACCCCCCCCAACGTTTCTAGCGGAAATTCCGCCGAATGCCCCCTCCGCCCTGGCCGTTTTATTCAGCGTCGCACCGCGCCCCCCCCCTCCCCGCCCCCCCTCCGACCCCTCCCCAGCGTTCCCCAGCGGCCCAATGGAACCTCCGCCCAATGCCCTCTCCGCCCAAATCATTTCACTCCGCATAGCACCCCCCCACACCCCCTTCCTGCCCCCCTCCTGCCCCTCCCCCCCTTTCCCCGAAACCCATGCCAACCCGCCCCAGCATTCCCCAAGCGGCGCACCGCTCCAACAAATTGATCACGCGTCGTACCGCGCCACCCTTCCCCGCCCCCTCCCCCCATCCCCAGCGTTCTCCAGCGGCCCAGTGGAACTGCCGCCGGCGCCCCTTGCTCCCCGACATGTTTATTCCGCGTCGCACCGCGCGCCCCCTTTCCCCGCCCCCCTCGCCCTTGCGACCACCGTTCCCCAGCGGCCCAAGTGGAACCCTCGTCAAGTGCCCCCTCAGCCCCGACAGTTTTATTCCGCGCGCACCGCGCCCTCCCCCTCCACCCCCCCCCAGCGGTCCGCCGCACCTTTCCCCCTTCTCCCCCCGCCCCAGCGTTCCCCAGCGGCCCAGTGGAACCCCCGGCCAGTACCCCCACCCCTCCACCCCCACCATGTTGTTCCGCGTCACGTCGCGCTCTGCCCCGCCGCACCCCTTTTCCTCCCCCCGCCACCTTCTCCCCCGCCCCAGCGTTCCCCAGCGACCCAGTGGAACCTCCGCCAAGTGCCCCCTCCGCACCGATCATTATATTCCGCGTCGCACCGCGCCCCTCCTTCCCGCCCCCCATCTCGGGCCGGACGAAAGGGGGGGATTGGGAAAAGGGGGTTTACGAAATTTGCTGCATGCGGCTGGTTGCGGCCTCACCGATGGGCCCATTCCTCGATACATGGCCGCCCCCGGCGCCGGGAGGCGCCGGGAAAATCAGCTACGCGAGCTGATCCTGAAACCCCCCCCCTTTGCTATCCCCCCCTTTCGCCCGACCCGACCATCCCTTTTCGCCCCGGCGTTCCCCAGTGGCCCAGTGGAACGCCCGCCCAGCTCAGCGCCCCCCCCGTGCCCCGACCACTTTAAATCCGTGTCGCACGGAGCGCCCCGCCCCCTCCGCTGCTCCATTGTCTCCATCTTCCCCGGCGGCCCCGTGTAACCCCCGCCCGCCCCTTCACTCGGAGGTGGACAGAACCCCCAACAGTGACACGTCGATTCGTGAATTGTCCGTTCTCGGTTCTCGAGAAAGCGCCGTGGCCGTTATGTTCCATGCTTGCGCCCGCCAGGTTTGGGCCTCAGGTCGTTTTTCACGAAACCACGTTTTACTAAAGGGGGGTCTGTCCATCCCCGACCCCTCCGCCTCCGTTTCGGGCCCCCAGGGAGTTCTTCGGATCCTCTGTAGATTTTTGTTGGTGCTTCTTGGAGGCCTCCTGGGAGCATGTTGGAAATCTTGGATGACCTCTCGCGGGGCCTCCTCGAGCTCGCCCTGTCAAGCCCATCTTGCGGCCCTCGTTGGGCCCTCCTTTTCCGATTTCTCGCACCCCGTATCCCTTCCCCGCCCTCTTCCTTCACCTCCTTCTCCTTACCGTCCCTTCTGTGCAAGAGCCATGGCGCGCGTGCCACTTGTTTATTTGTGTGCCCCAGGGCCCCTTCACTAGAGACCAGCGGCGCAGTGGGTATGGATGACAATCTGGTGGCTGGATGTTTGGCTTCATCCCCTGCGCCTCCGCTTGCTGGCGCCCCTTCCCAGAATATCCAAGACGCAGTGGATATGGATAGAAACCTTGCCCGCATCGGGTTCTCAAGGCCGGCGGTGGTCGATGAGAAGCCCTGAGTCGGGCTCTCCGTTTGCGCGTCGATGTGGCCAGTCGATTTTCCCGTCCAGAATTCGCATAGTTTTGGCCTCGAGGTTTCTCGGATTATTGTCTGCCCCATGTAGATCTTGTCCAGCACTCTCTTGCAGTTGGAGTAGTCCTGCATCAATCGGTTCCAGTGTTTTCCCAGATCACATCTGGTGGTACCGAACAGTGCGTTGGTTGAACCAGGCCTATCACGGATCCTTCGGATGCCTAAGGGGTGGGAATCAGCACCAGGGGTGGACCTAAACGGTGTTCTGGCGATGTTGTGGGCCGTTTTCGTTTCGATATCGTTCTGCAGCAAAGGCGAGTTCAAGACAACACGAGGAACAGCGAAAACAAAAGGAACACGGAACACACCGTTCAGGTCCAGCCCGGATTGGCGCCGGCCACGGAGCACTTCCCAGGTGGGACGCGCAGCCGAGGGAGGACAGACCAGTTCGATGCTCGTTTCGGGGACCTTCCTGGAGCCCACCGAACGGATCTGTTCGACCCCAGTTCGACTCAAATTCGACTCAAGTTCGACTCAAGTTCGACTCAGGTTCGACTCAGGGTCGACTCAGGTTCGACTCAGGGTCGACCCAAAGCGAGTGGCTCCAGGAAGGTCCCCAGAACGAGCATCCAAGACCAGGGGCTGGGCCAGGAAGTCGTGGCGAAGCGCAAGCGGGCAGAACCGGCCCCATCATTTCCCTCGGAAACTACGAACTAGAAGAATGTCAGGGGGGGAACGAACACACAGACACAGTGAATCGTCGACTCCCAGGAACATGTGGGGAAATATGGGAAGTGGGGGGGAAGACGAAAACCCAGGAAATATGGGGAAATATGGGGAATTCTGTTATTTGTGCCTATTTATCTGTGTTTCTCAGGGCCCCTTAAAAATGGGCAACTTCGGGTGCGATGGGCCAGGTGTGGTCTGGACCCGCGCGTCCAAGGCCACGGGTCGGAGCTGGCCCGACAGCACGTGGTGTGCTTTCCGTGATAATTGTGGCCTTCGAGCGTCGTTGTGGGAAGTACCACCCCTGGTTTTTGAGTACATTAGTGGCGAGCCCAGTTGCGAGTTGATATTAAGTCGAGCGTCGATGAATTGTTGTGATGACTCAACCGTTGAACAGGTGTGAGCGAGGTACGAATCATGTGTGCGACGCAAGCACACAACAGGCAGTTTTGAGTTCTTCAAGCGTGAACGCTATAGGAGATGGCAAGAATGAATCCGTCGTGAAGCCGTTGAGCGTCAATACGAGCCAGCTGGTGATCATTTTGTCATGAATCGCGAGTCCGTGCCCAAACACATGCAGAATAGTTTTGTATAGTAGTTCTGCATCCCATGCGGAGCATGTCATCCACCCTTCCATCTCTCTGCGATGTTGAGGCTCTAGGCGTTGAAACGCTGATAGTGCAGAGCGGCGCCCAGGACTACGCGAAGCTCTGATCTGCTTGATGAAGGTGGGCTGGCTTTACACCAGCGGGATTGCAGAGTTCCTCTTTGCTTTGCACGGAGCCTGATCATTAGATCACAGCGTCTGTCAGGATCAACTACTGTTTTAGTCCAGGCAGCCTAGTACAACGACATGAACATATTCGATCTGCATGCCGCATGGGGAAGACGTAAGGCGAAGAGCACACGCGCGAGAACATTTGCCCTCAAGGCTACAGGGTGGGCATGCGGCAAGTCGAGGACAGGATATGAACGGATAGCATCACATCCGTAACACATCAATGCATGCGCGAAGGTATTCCCGTTAAAGGCCGGCAGTGTTGCAAGCTATGGGCATCGACGTGTACATTCGCTCGGAGGATGACATATTCGTGATATTGAGAAGAGCTCGGAAGGAGATTCGTCTCCAACGTGGCGTGCCGCGCCGGCGACCCGCGTGAGCCGCCGCGCAAGGTCGCTGCGTCATCTCGCACAAGGCATTTTTTTCGTCGTCCATGTGCTCCCTGAACAGGAGTTGGAGCGCGCGCGCAACTCTGTTTGTTCCCGATACTTGCAAGCGGCCCCCGACATGGCGCGGGGCTAGAAGAGCTGCACCCCGCGCGAAACCCGAGACCGTCGCTCGTGCAGAGGCCCACTCGTCCCCCTCGCTGGGAGGAAGCGTGTTCCGATGGCTTTGCGTTGACTGACAGAGTCGTGTTCGCAAATCCGCGCGCAGCAGTATTTGACGAACTGGATGCGATGCGTTTCCAATGTGGCCCAGGCCCTTCGACCCAATCCTGGTAAGTGTTGGCGGCCATGTGCAATTGGAAGCGAAGGGCGGCCACTCAAATGAATCCCCTTCCATTTGCCTCGAGTCGCCAGTGATGGTCTCGGCGAAGGTCAAAGAAGGTCCGTCTCCTTGCACCAGGCACTCGACGGTGAGCAAGTCAGATAATCTGATACAACACAAAGGTCAGAGTTGCCCTGTGCGGACAACTTAACCCCATGTCAGCACCACACCGCCCTCCCGGCAGACATCCTCTCTTCTCCAGGGACATCTCATAACATATCGCTTGTTTGGGAGCGGATATTGCCTGCTTATTTCACATACCGATCGCCTCACTGGGTCGCTGCCCGCTTTCCTCGCGAGCTGTCCAGGGAATATCACCTGTCGTTCGTCGATGAGTTCGCTGAGCGGTTGTTGACCAGCAGTGTTTAGCACGAGGAGGAAGGATGGATGAGGAAGGCGGGGGAGCAAGAGAGGGGGATTGTCCCCAAAGGTTTGACGATTTCCGCCAATCGGCTTGTAGTCAAGCCGGATGAATCGAGGTTGAGGCAGAAAATCAAGGTCAATCCAGGTAAACGCGGGCAAACCCAGGTACATCCAAAGAAATCCAGAGATGTCTTGGGAAATGTTGGGGCAAATCGCTGCCGTTCCAGCGCAAATTGAAGGACGGCAGAAGTCGTTAAGCCCTCTACGAGACTTGGACTTATGGGGGGGGACGTGGAACACGGCCTCCAGGCCCCTCTGGCTCGTCCCGCGTCGCCCGCCCGCCCCCCGGTTCCATCTGCTCCCCCCTCCTTCGCATTCCCGCCCCCCCACCCACTCACAGGCGATTTGTTCCCCAACCCCCGACCTTTCGATTGAGAATGAAGCCGCTCAGAAAAGAAGGGGAACCTCGGGATACACCCCAAGGGGGCTATTCGGACGCACCCCTATCGAGGATGGACTCCCCCCGTTCCCTCCTGCTCCCTCTTTCTTCCGCGTTCCGGGCCCCCCCTCTCTTTCCCTTCCCTCGGGGGAGGATAATAGGGGGCTGATGACTCGGGGTGTGTGGATATCATGGCGTAGGCCATGAGATCTTCCGGGATTTCATGGCGCGTCTTCTCAGTTCAATACGTCCCTGGCACCCCCCCCTGGGCCGCGCACATGCCGCTGGGTATGATTTGCGCCCCTCCCCTTGGACGCCCCCCCTCTTTGCCGCCCCCGACTCCCCCCACCTGCTGCCTGTCTCGGACGGATCTAGGACGAGGATCGATTCATTTCCAGCACGTTCTGGAACGCCAGAGCGTTGCGGAACGCTTTGAGAAGGCCGCGGCGCCGGGGACATCCTCCAGAGCCGCTGGATATCCGAGATCCGCGATGTGTCCTCGCCCGATGTTATTTTTTTTCCATACTCGGGCCATACGCAAGCAGCTCTGGCCAGTCACCCTCCAGGTGGGGTGGCCCGACGGTGCCTGGGCGTGCCAGTGGCGGAGACCCAGGGCAAAGACCGTCGGGCGGGTGGCCCCTCACAAGCGCGCAGCACCGCCGAGGTGGCGGTGGGCCTTGGACGGGGGCCTAGTCCGAGGATCCCGAGTCGTCCTCGCCGAAACCCACAGGAGGGATGAGTTCCCCATCCTCCTCTGGGCGCCTGCTGGAAAGCTGCTGGCGCCCTCGACCAGCCTCGAACCTCTGTGGGCGAGGCTCCGAGCGTGGGTGCGGCTGACTCGGGAGTGGCATCGCAGCGCGCGCTGCTGTGAGTTCACGCTGCGCCCGCTGCTGCCTTTGAATTTCTGCGGTGTTGTACCGCTCGGACTCTGAAGCAAAATCTGAAAACCTTGGATGCTTGCCAGCCAGAAGACGATTTCTGATGTTCGCACGTCCGCCACTCTTGGGAGGGCGTCCAGGACACGTGGCTGGCAAGCCTCTGAAAGCATACTGGGCGTAGCGCCCACAAACTAAGCAAAAGACAACTGGCACGGCAAAATGCGCTATTGCCATCTGGTGGCTGGCGTGGATGCCTTCAAGGCCGCGCCTGAATGCGCTAGCCAGAGGCTGGCATGCTTGTCTCTCACGTGCTACGGCTGCCTTATAAGATCGGGCGTACGTAAAACATGCTCTGCACCTGTACGGTATCGGCCCCTGAAGAACCTCCCAGTCGTGCACGACGATGGTGGCCTGAACCTTACAGGGCAGAGCGGCTCTCTCACATTTGTGCCTATTGCGCTGGCAAAGGGCGAGAATTCTGGGCGCGTATAAACCAATCGCTCGAGCGGCCTCTATCTTGCGCTGCAACTCCTGCAGCGCTGTCGGGTTGAAACTTGGGTGGCAGTCCATTGCTGCCTTCGCCATCTTGTCCGCTGCTGTGTTGATCTCGGCAGCGAGTCTGGCCTCACCAGCCAATGAGTTCACATTCTGATGGCTCTTGACCTTGGAGGCCGTCTCGAGGAGGTGTCTGCTGTCCCGCGCAAGCGCTAGCTTGTGCAGGCCTGAGTACTTTAGCTTACTGCTGAGACGTGTCGGCAGTGGCCTAGCGTGTGCTGATCAAGGACCGCTTTGCAGTCCACCCAGACCTTGGAAGGTTTGGTGAGGGCTTCCTGGAGCACCAGGAAGCCCATGTGCTCCCCAGCCTGAGAAGTCTGGGGGAGGTTGGCAGCAACAGCGCCATAAAAGGAGGCCTCTGGGGCCCCGTCGGTACTGTAAGCCACTGCCGAAAACGTCGCTCTGTCTAACTCCGCAATGCCTGTCTTGGTGCACGACCCGTCGGTTCCCGTGAGCCCCCCAAAGTGCGGTACCGTGTCTGGCTGTCCGTCGTGTCTGACAAATCGAACGATGGGCTTCTCCCTGGGCAGCGGAAAATCATCGTGCTGCTCCCCTGGATGCTCGAAAAGACCGAAGCAGTACAGGGGGCTGTTCTCTGGCGCCTCCAGCGCGGCCTGCAGAACGTCTGGCGGCAGCAGCTCTGTCCTGAGGGCGACTACCTCTGGATGCTGACAAGAGAAAAGACGGTGGTGAATGGTGTCCCCGAAGGCTTTACAGAGTGGGCACTCATTGGGCACATCATAGCCTATATTAGCGAGTTTCTCCTCGGTCCACCAACCCTGGACCACAAGGGTTTGGAGGATAGCCTTAAACCTGGGGGGTAACTTCTTGCTTTTGGGGGAAAGCAGGGAACGCGCAATGTCAAAACACACTCGCTTCATGGGGGTTGGGCTGGGTATGCTCTTAGCGGCTATGGTTTCCCATCTCCTCTGGCATCCTTGGTGAAGCAAGTCGGAAAGCAGGCTCGGCGAGGTGTCAGTGAGCCTGACCGTCCTGCCAAGGTGGTCCTGCAGCGTAAACGCTGATGTGAAACTCCAGCCAATACGTTGAAGCGCGTGAGCTGCCGCGCTGAGTGGTCCTCGCACGGCGTTATAACTCAAATGTCCTGCTGGCTGCACGTGGTTATAAATCTCCTTTAGCTCGAGCAGTCCTATGGTCCCTGGGGTCACATACTTGCCGAGCGTAGTGTTCCAAACTTCCTGGGCCCACCTGAGGACGGGCCCGAGGGCCCAGCGGTCGGCCCTGGACCCCGTGAGGGCGAAGGCGGCGCTTCTGGATTTCTTAGAGGAACACGGAGTGATCTGGGCAATCTCAAGAGATTGAAGCCTATACAAGGACTTGTTGCTGAGCCCGTCGACGGCGGCCCCGAAAGCCCCAGCAGGAAGGAGCCCAGTGGTAACAATCTTGCGACATCGTTGACCCGCGGTCGCGGTAAGCTTACGCAGGCGTTGCCCTCTGACCGTCGCGGTCCTGAGCCTGACCCTGCGCTTAGCAGCAGCGCCATTGCAGCCGAAAGACTTGCCCGCCGTAAAATCACAACCTAAGTTAGTGGCGACCGCTTGGAGCTTGCCCCCAGAAGTCCCGAGGGCACTGGTGAGAAGCCTGGCTAACGACACCGACGACGCAACGACGGCTCCTTTGTGAACCGCAATCCTGGCTTCTAAATCAATCTCGATGAGTCGGGCAAGCTCCTTGGCGGCACTGACAACACGCTTGAGCACCCTGACCGTGGTGCCGTGACAGGTGATGGTCAGGTCATCCAAATAGAAATCGAAATAGACGGCCGCGTGCAGCGACGTGATTCGCAGGAAGGCGTCAAAACAGTAAATCCTGACATAAAGTATGCAGAAAGAGCAGCCTGCCACTATGCCGTTGGCGGCCGCAATAGGCTGGGCCACACAGCGCTTCCACGCTATGTGTCTCCAAGAGCCGTACCCTGCGAGATGATATGCTAGCAGAGTCTCAGGAAAACCTAAAGCGAGCGCTCGGGCCCGCAATTTGCTTCTCTTGAAGCGCTCGAAGAAAGCCTCCATATCCCAGAGGACGCCCGCAGAAGCCCCACCTCCTGAGACGGCCCCTTCAGCTCTGAGACTCTGCCGCCATACCACGTCGACTGGTGATCTGCCTGCGCCGCAGGCAAACCAAGAGTGATCGTGCTTGGCAATCCAGTCCTGGGCGAAATGGAGGCGCAGCTTGCCTGTGATTCTGTACATCATGGGAAAGATGCCGATGGGCCTGTAGCCGCCTGTGACTTTGCGGAGGAGGGCCACCAGGACCCACTGGAGCTGCCCAGGCAGCTCCCCAAGCACCTCGGAGACGTAGATGAGTTTGGCGAAGGCCTCTAGGGCCTCGTCCGTTAACATACTGAGATGCCTCATGTGGAACCCATCGAGAGAAACGGCGGAGGACTTGGGGTAACTCTTGGAGAGGTCCTTGAGAGCTTCCACTGAGGGGATCCCGATGGGCTCGTGGAGGACGTTGTCCCTGTGGAGGGGCTCGGCCGAGGGCTCCCAGAATTTCCCGAACTTGGCTTGGTAGGTGTCCAGGGTACTCTGCACGGAGGCGGTGAGCTTACCCTCAATGACCACAGTGTCGGGCTCCCATTTGGTGCGCTCCTTAATGAACTTGTGCGCAGCCTTGGCCCCTTTGTCAAGGGCCTTGTCGACCCAATCCTTCCAGGAGCTGGCGTTGGCTGACCGCACATCTGAAATGACCTTCTTAGCGCATGCGTCAGCTCTGGCCTTGAACAAGAGCAGCTGCGCGGCTGTGCTCTGTCGCCGGATCACAGAGATCCTCGATGCATCCCCACCCGATGTCATCCTCGTCCTGGCTCCGCCTCACTCTCTCTCTCTCTCTCTCTCTCTCTCTCCCCCTCTGATTCTCTCTCTCTCTCATTATCTCTCTCTCTCTCTCTCGTTCTCTTTATCTCTCTCGTTCTCTTTCTCTCTGTCTCCCTCTCCCTCTCCCTCTCTCTCCCCCCCGGGCATCGTCGCCCGCCCCCCCCCCCCCGGGAACGCGAGAGAGGGGGGCGGCACGGGCCGGTAATCAGGGGTGGGGTGGGTGCGGCGAGGGCCTCCTGTCCCGGGGCTGGTTTTTTGGGGGTGTCGGGGGGGGGGCTATCGGCCTGCTCTGGGGTAGGATATTCGTGGAGGGGTGGGAGCCTAACCTTCCGACGGAGCTTGCCCATCCTCCCCCCCCTCCTCCTCCTCTTCCTCCTCCTCTCCTCTCCTCTCTCCTCCTCCCTCCTCTCTCCAACTCTCCGCCTCTTCTCCTCCTCCTCCTCGTCCCCTCTTCCTCTTCCTTCCCCTCCCCCTCCCTCCCCTCTCCCCTCCTCCTCCTCCTCCTCCTCCTCCTGCTCCTCCTCCTCCTCCTCCTCCTCCTCTCCTCCTCCCCTCCTACCCTCCTCCTCCTCCTCCTCCTCCTCCTCCTCCTCCTCCTCCTTCTCTTCCTCCTCTTCCTCCTCCTCCTCCAACCACCCCCCTCCACCCGTGCCGACAGCACGTGCCCAACCCCCTCAGCGGATTCAAGGGGGGGCTGTCAGCCTGCGGCAGCTCCTCGCCGTGTCGACCAGCGGCGACCCCTCCGCCGGCGCTCAAGGTTGAACGCCGCCTGCGACCCAGAGTGGGTCGATGTTGAACGAGCTAAAGTTAAGTCGGGCCTGTCCCTCGACAGGGGGAGTATTCAAAAATAGTCAAAACATGGTCTGGGGACCATTTTTCATATATTTTTGGGCCTTTTGGTGAGCATGTTTTGAGTATGTTTTTTTTTCGTCGAAAATCCCCCCTGTAGGGGGACAGGCCCGACTTGAAGCTGAAGCTTCGGAGACGGCCGACCGTTCGAGGTGGAACGATCCGGCGCGGTGGCAGAGACCGGCGCCGCAGTCGGCACGGCACGAGCCTGCCGCACCCGCAGGCCCCGATCCTCCACCCTCCCCCCCGCCTCGCCTCGCAGGAGAGGACGAACAACAAGGCGGCATGAGATGAGCATAACCCTTCGGCGCTGGAGGGGGAGGAGGAGGAGGAGGAGGAGGAGGAGGAGGAGGAGGAGGAGGAGGAGGAGGAGGTGGAGGAGGAGGAGGAGGAGGAGGGAGGTGGAGGAGGAGGAGGAGAAGGAGGGGAGGGGGAGGGGAGGGGGAGGGAGGAGGAGGAGGAGGAGGAGGAGGGAGGCGGAGGAGGAGGAGGACGACGACGAGGAAGAGTAGATGAGAGGCAGGAGGAGGAAAGAGGGGGAGGGGGAGGGGAAGGAGGAGGAGGAGGGGAGGAGAGGAGGACGGAGTTGGAGGAGGAGAGGAGGAGGAGGAGGAGGAGAGAGTTGGAGGAGGGGGGGAGGAGGAGGAGGTGGAGGAGGAGGAGGAGGGTGAGGGCGAGATGGCACGCGGAGAGGACACTCGGCCGCGGCACGCCTAGCTCGAAGAAAGACGAAACTGCTTAAACATAAAGTGTTGGCGTTCCGCGCGGATCCTCGTTTATGTGTGTGTCTCTTCTGTTCTCCGGAATGGGGATGGGGATCAGCTACACGGTACTGGTCCTTCGCTGGCGGACCTCCCTTCCTCCTCCTCCTCCTCCTCCTCCTCCTCCTCCTCCTCCTCCTCCTCCTCCCCCTCCGCGCAGATCTTGGATCCTCGTTGTGACCCCCCCAGCGGCGCCTCCAGCGCCGCCCCTAGCGCGCTACGCACGCCAGGGAGGGGGTCCCAGCGCAAATCCAAGACATTTGCGCGGACCGTCAACAGTTTATGTTTATGCCGTGTTTTGTTCCGCTATCGTCCCAGTGTTGTTCCCTCCCCCCATGGGGTGGGCACGAGTCTACTGGTCCACCCCCCTCTTTTGAGTGCGTGCTGGGTAGGTTCTGCGGCCAACTTGGATGGGTGCTGTTTTCCGGGCCGTGCCCCGAAAACGGCATCTACACGTCAGATGCCTGGGGAGTTGTCAGGAGGAGAAAAACACTCGGACACAATGAATCGTCGACTCCCAGAAAATATGGGAGAACATGGGCAGTGGGGGGGAAGACATAAACCCAGAACATATGGGAAACGATTGGGGGATTTTTTTATTTGTGTATTTATGTGTGTGTGTGTGTGTCCCAGGGCCCCTTCAAGCTGTGCCGCCCTGCTCCCTTGATGTGCAGTTCAGGTGGGTCTTGCGTACGCACGTAAAGAGCTGTGGCCGAGCGCCCGTGCCAGCTCCTCCCTCTCCTCTCCCTCTGCTTGGCACCGCTCGGACGTGTGCCTTTTTCCTTCGGCGAGGACCATCGAGGCGCATCCTTGATCATTTGGCGAAAAAGCCACGCACGACACCGAAAAAAGCACAGGGAATGGACGTCCGAGCGATGGCCCGTCGCCCTCCGCCTGCCGGGCTGTGGACAGGCGGAGCCCGGCGCGGCAGCGGCTGGGCCCGCCGCTGGGAGGAGGCGGGCGGCGCGCTGCGCATTTTGCGGGCCGGTGCGTGCCTATAGGGAAGGCGAAGGCAGCGGGCGGGCGAGGCGGAGCAGGAGCAGAAAGGATCGGGTTCAAGATCGGGCCCAGACCCCCTCGAGTCGTGGAAAAATCTCGACGGGAGGTTCTTCATGATTTTTGGCCTCCGGGGGCCCTAACCGGCCCTCGGGAGCGCCAAAAAACGACTCGGGACGAAAAACCGGTCCTGGGGAATGGGTCCAGACCTCTGGGGGTCGACGTCATGAAAAAATCGGGTCGGGCGAACGGGGGGGATTGGGAAAGGGGGGGGGTTACGAAATCTGCTGCGTGCAGCTGGTTTCGGCCCCAGCGATGGGCCCATTCCTCGATACCTGGCCGCCTCCGGCGCCGGGAGGCGCCGGGAAAGTCAGCTACGTGAGCTGATTCTCAACCCCCCCTTTGCTATCCCCCCCTTTCGCCCAGCCCGAAAAAAACGGGGGTCAATGCACACGGGGGTCAGACAGGATCCTGCAGAACCAGGGGTGCACTGACCCGGGCTCGGGTGCCGGATCCTGCAGGATCTTGGAAAGCCTGTTTGACCCGGATCTGGATTGGCCCGGGTCAGTAGATCCCCAAAAGGATGTATAGGTGAGTTTCATTGTGTGGTGTGGTGTGGTGTGGTGTGGTGTGGTGTGGTGTGGTGTGGTGTGGTGTGGTGTGGTGTGGTGTGGTGTGTTGTGTGTGTGTGTTGTGATGGTGGTGGTGGTGGTGGTGGTGGTGGTGGTGGTGGTGGTTCCCCTATGGATTCCCTGGGGTCTCCCTGAGGATTCCTAAGGGTGGCCGCCTAGGACGCCCTGAGGATTCCCACGAAGTCCTTCATAATTCCTCAGGATCCACTAGGGCTTTCTAAGATTCCTGCAGGGTTTCTCAGGACTTCCGAAGGGTTCCCCAGGGATCCACAAGGGGTCCTAAGGATCCCCTCAGGATTTCTAAGGGTTCCCTACGGGTTCCTAAGGATGCCCCATGGATTTCTAAGGACCCCCTTGAGATTCCATCGGGTATCCAGGATTCCCTAGGGATTCCCTCGGGATCCCCCTGGGATTCCTAAGGATTCCCGTCCTCCCCCTCAGGGGTTTTCTAGGGATTCCATCGGGTTCCCGAAGGTGTCCTCAGGATGCCCTAGGGATCCCGAAGGATCTCCTGAGGTCCCCCTCGGGATTCCCTAACGATTCCCACAGGATTCCCCAAGGGTTCCGACGGATCCCATAGGGATTCACAAGGATGCCCCCAAGGATTCCTAAGGAAGCCCTCGGATTCCTAAGGACACTCTCGGAATTTCTAACGATCCCTTAACGATGTCTAAGGATCCCCGAAGGATTCCCCCTAAGGACCCCCTTGGGACTCCATCGGTGAAGCGCGTGGATCACAGAGGGGACCGTAGGGGGGAAGCGCGTGGATCACAGAGTACGAATATCATAGGATGTGGTTCGTACGGCAGCCTGGATCATATTGCAACGCTTTTTTTCAGATTGGACAACAGATTGCCCGCCAGATTGACGTGCCCGCCAGATTGGCTTGAGAGGACAGCCAGGTTGAATGTTGTTCCAGATTGCCAGGTTGGACACTTCGCCAGGTTGGCCAGGTTGGCTTCAGGGCCAGACTGCCAGATTGGAATGTTCGCCAGATTGAGCGTTTTCCCCCCCAATGGGGTGCGCCAAAATTTTTGCTTCAGCATTCGCCAGGTTGGGTCGTATGCCAGATTGCCCCTCACATGATATATCTGATGATGGGCCATTTACCAGATTGCCAAATTGGCGCCAGGTTGGCTCTCGCCAGATTGGATCATATTGACTCCCTCGCCAGATTGCCAGGTTGGACTTGCCAGATTGGTGCCAGTTTGGATTCGACTACCAGATATGTCCAGGCGATGCAGATGGGCTGGCGAATTGTGAGCCGACTGGGCGGATATCTGGTTTCGAGTTCCAGATAATAATGATACAGTCGGGGCCCTGAAGAAGGAACCCTTATCGTTGGGGAGGGGCTCCGTGTTCCTTAATTGTTTCGCAGCTTGCCTTGGATTGTCCTTAGGTTTTCGATGCGAAATCGAAGTTCAACTTATGGAAAATAGGGGCCTCGTTCCTTATTTAGGGTTCCTTTGGTCAACGCCTCGACTGTATCTGCATAAACAAGAACTGGGAGGCCCGCGCGGATTTCTCGGATCGGCGCTGACCTCGGGTGCCGCCCCTAGCGCGCTCCACGCACTAAGGAGGAGGGCCCAGCCTCGATTCAAAATCAGAGCGGAGCTCCGAAACTTTCTGATTACGCGTTTCCCCGTCTTCCCCAAATTGTGTTTGCGCTTCGGGGTTTTCTTCATTGTGTTCGAAGCTACTGGGCATGCATGTTGGTCCGGCGGCAATGTCGCCGCCGTCGCGGCCCCGTCGCCGCCAGTCGTTTGGGCCTGCGTCTTGGTCCTGCGGCCATGTCGTTGCCGTCGTCGCCCCGTCGCCGCATCGTCGCCGCCCGCTGTTTGGGCCTATCTGGCGGCCACGGTGTCGCCGTCGCCGCCCCGCCGCCGCCTCGTCGTCACTCGTCGCCGCCGTGAGAATTGCACCGCTTTTTTTTCTAAAAAGAGAATAAATCGACTTTCCCCCCCCCGGACTTATCGGTTCCCCCCGGGATAGTATCATTTCATATCTATAGATATATATATATATATATATATATATGTGTGTGTATATTGCACACTCGTCTATCCTAAATATGAAATCGTATCATCCCAGCTAGGCCGGTTTCCCCCCTGAGGTTCCCTTGTAAAAAAGCACTATGCGGTGACATTTGTTGTTGTAACATAGCACTGTTTCCTTGCAAAAAACGGGACGAAGTGCACACGCGAGCGTCGTCGCGCGCGCGCATGGCGAAATCCTTCAAAAACCTTCGGTGCGGGAGGGATTTCGCAATCGAGTTCCAAAACACATACAAAACACACATGGTTTCGCAACACTGATTTGCTAAAACAGCTTCCGCGCGAGCTCTTGCGAAATCTTACGAAACCCATAGGTTTTTCAAGATTTTCACAAAATGCTACCAAACGGGCTTCGTGCGAGCGCATGTCGAAATCTGTCGAACGCCCTTGCGCGTGTGCCGTCGCGAGAATCTTTTGTAAAAAATGGGACGAAGTGCAGACGCGCGCGTCGTCGCGGGCGTATGCCGAAAACCCATCGGTTTCGGAAGGATTTCAAAATCGTGCGCCCAAAAAACCTACAAACACCCAAGGTTTCGCAACACGGATTTTCAACAAAAGCGTGCGCGCGCGCGCTCTTGCGTCGTCGTCGTCGTCGTCGTCGCCGTCCTCCCTCCTCCCGCGTCGTCGTCGTCGTCGTCGTCGTCGCCTACGTCGTCCTCTGTTTTTTCTCGTGTTCGTCGTCGTCGTCCTCTTTGGCGTCGTGGTCGTTTCCGTCGTTGTTGTCGCCGTGGTCGTTTTTCCTCCTCCTCCCACGTCGTCGTCGTCGTCCGTCGTCGGCGTCTCGTCGTCTTCCCTCCTATTTCGTCGCCGTCGTCGTCGTCGTTGTCGTCGTCGTCTTCCCTCCTCCCTCGTCGTTGTCGTCGTCGGCGTCGCCGTCCTTCCTCCTTCGTCGTCGTTCGCGTCGTCGCCGTCCTCCCTCCTCCCTCGTCGTTGTCGTCGTTGTCGCGTTTCGTCGTCGTCCTTCCTCCTCCCTCGTCGTCGCCTTCGTTGGCGTCGTCGTCGTCGTCGGCGTCGGCGTCGTTGTCGTCGTCGAAGTCGTCGGAGACGTCGTCGGCGTCGTCCTAGTCGTTGTCGTCGGTGTCGTCGTAGTCGGTCTTAACAGGTTTTGCAAACCAAGTTGCGGGTAAGTGAGTGAAAATGTTTACGCGAGCAGTGAAAATGACGATTTCAAGTTCAGCAGAGTGGATTGCACAACATAGATCGTACCTCATAGATTGCACCACACAGATCTCACATCATTGTCCGTCCTCCCTTCTGCTCTTCATCCTCCTTTTTCTCCTCCTCCTTATTCGCCTTCTTGGTGGTGGGGGGTTCTCCGAATCACCACTCTGCTGAAATAGTCCGGTTTCCTCCGATTCGCGATCATGGAATGATAGCCAGCGTGGACCCCAAACAGTGTGTTTCTAGAGCGATACATGTGGTGCAATCGATGTGGTGCAGCATTTGCGATGAACTCTTCGTGGTGCGGCCTATGTGAGGCGATCTATGGTGTGCCATCTATGTTGCGCAATGTGCGATCTGTGTTGTGCAATAAAGACATCATCTCGAGTGGTGCAGAGGCTGGGGGGATCGGGGAGTGTGAAAGGAGGGGAGACGGGGGTGGAAAGGAATGGGGTGAGGAGAGGGGCGTTAGAGAGGGACAGGGAAAGGGATGGGGGAGACAAGGTGAGGGTGAGGGGAGGGGAGGGAAGGGAGTCCAGGAAGAGAAAGATAGACGAGAGGGGAGGGTGAGGGACAGGTAACAGGCTTGACTGGACTGCGGCACGATATTTCAAATGTTCTTGGACATGGCTGGACTGGTGGGCTTGTTTTCCACCACTACCACCATAAATAGGAAGGGGAGGGGGTCCTGGGGAATAGGTCGACCCTTCCGGGGACCCCGAAGTGAACACATCACGACATCGGATCTCTGGGAATCCGGAGGGTCCCGTTCAGATGGGAAGGGGGGGTCGCAGGGTCCCAGATGGTGAAAGTATGGGTATAGCAAAGGGAACATCACCGCGCGCGGGCGAGAAGAAAGTACCGCCCCCCCTTCGCCCCCTCCATTTTAGCATCCCTGTTCGGGAGGATTGAATGGTGGAATTGGGATCGGGAGGGTCCCGTTCAGGGGGGGAGGCGGGTTGGCAGGGTCCCAGATTGAAAATATGGATGCAGCAAAGGGAATCGATGCATGGGGGGGGGCAGGGGGGGCGCAGCGGGGTGGAGGGAAGCCAGCCGCCCTCGCCTGGTGGTCGTGATTTTGGTTCCGTGTTTTGCCGATCGGCGCGGGCCCTCGCCACCCCACCCCCTTCCTCCATGGAGTAGATTTATGTCGGGCGTGTCCCGCTACAGGGATATTTTCGACGATGAATTAGAAATACCCCCCACACATGCCCCAACAAGGCCACAACATACTCACGAAAATAGTCTCCGGACTATGTTTTGATTAGTTCTTGATTATTTTTGGGGTCTTTTTTATATTTCGTCGACGATCCCCCTGTAGGGGGACAGGCCCGGCTTAAGAGTAGATATCGGCTGCTCTTGGCGCCTGTTTCGAGCAGGGGCAGCCTCCCCCACAGCACGCGCTGCGGCAAACAGTCGCACTAAGCAGAGGTCCGGAGCCAGACCACCCCCTCCCCCCCCTTCCGCCCAACGTCGAAACGCCGAAGAGAAAACGTGGGCCTGCCGCGAGAGGGGCTCCCCACAAAACGCACAAAAACACAGTCTGTGGGAACAGACACACACACAAACACACACTGTGTGTGTTTTGTGGTGTGTGTTTCTTTGTTGCGTGTTTTGTGTTTTGTGTGTGTGTGTGTGTGTGTGTGTGTGTGTGTGTGTGTGTGTGTGTGTGTGTGTGTGTGTGTGTGTGTGTGTGCGTGCGTGTGTGTGTGTGTGTGTGTGTGTGTGTGTGTGTGTGTGTGTGTGTGTCCCACAGTTTGTGTGTGTGTTTTTCCCCACAGGCTCCGATGGCGGGGGGCGGCTTCTTGCCCCTCCCCCGCGCGGGCGGGCCGTTGCGCTCAGGGCCTGCCGCCGTGGCGGCAGCAGCCGCGCGTGCCACGGCAAGTCTGGCGCAGGCGACCAGACGGCGCGAGAGAGGCCCCGCGGGGTTGTCGTGGGGGAAGCCTCCTCCTCCTCCTTCTCCTCCTCCTCCTCCTCCTCCTCCTCCTGCTCCTCCCCCTCCTCCTCCTCTTCCTCCTCCACCTCCTCCTCCTCCTCCTCCTCCTCCTCCTCCTCCTCCTCCCCATGGGCAGCCAGCGCGATGACAACGGGGAACAGCGGGACTCCCTGGGCGACTACTCCCTCGACAGGGCACCTCCTTGCCAAGGGCGGAAGCCGACTGACGAAGGTGGGCTGGCGGATGCTGCCCTTAATGATGTCCCTTCCCCAGGGGGCGCGCCTTCTGAGGTTACGGATCCCGTTCCTGCTGGCTGGGGGTGTCGACGCGACCACTTACCTGGACAAGGCGCGCCTCTGGCCGAGGGGGTTGGACGGCTCGAGGGGGCGCAAGATTCAGCCTCCGCTCCCCCCACCGCTGGCGCAAGAGGCAATGCCGCAGCCTCTGCGCGGGCGAGAAGCCAGCCAACGACCAGGAGAAGCACTTCGAGCAGTGCCAGAGAAGGATCTCGCTGAGAGTCCTGGTGGAGCTCTGCGACTCGTTGGCGGAAAAGGGAGTTCCAGTTGATTTGATGCGAAGGCACTGCGGCCTCAGGCCTTCCTCCAACGTGAGGAGAGGTTCGCGGATAGTCCTAACCAGCGACGTGGAGGATGCTGGGTACCTGGGAGCCCCAAGAGGGAATCGAAGACGCGGAGATGATGGAGCAGGCGCCCTGCCGAGTACTCAGGAGGGGCTCGGGGAGGCACGCCAGACAGAGCGGGCCCCGAGTTCGGGCGGAGCCACGGCGTTCGCGGCCCGAACTGCAGGGCCAGGAGCACAGTGGCGCCGGCGCGGCACCCACGTGCTCGAGAGGGGCCTCCTGCAGCGGGCCCATGGGAACGGGGGGCACAAGTGGTGTTTCCGGGCGAAATAAACAGGAAGAGCCACCCCGCCCCCCACCAGCGGCTGCGCAGGAGGCGAGAGGCCCCAGACGCCAGATGAGCATTCGTTCGAGGTGAACTCCAAGGGGATGGAGTTCAAGAGGCTCGTCGCCATGGCGACGGGGAGCTCGAGGGCGAGGCGTTTGACGTCGCGAGGCCCCTCGGCGAGGTCGCGCCCCTCATCTGATGAGGGGGATGGGCGGGCGCCCGACCCTCGACCTCCGAGGCCCGCGATATCGAGATTGTTATTATTATCCTCCTCCTCCTCCTCCTCCTCCTCCCCCTCCTCCTCCTCCTCCTTCTCCTCCTCCTCCTCCTCCTCCTCCTCCTTCCCCTCCCCCTCCCCCTCCCCCTCCCCCTCCGTCTTCTCCTCCCCCCACTTCCACCTCCTCTTCCTCTTCCTCTTCTTCCTCCTCCTCCTCCTCCTCCTCCTGCTCCGCCGCCCCCCCCCTCGTCTCCGCTTCAACCTCCGCCTCCTCTTCCTCCTCCACTTCCTCGCCCTCCTCCTCCTCCTGCTTCTCCTCCTCCTCTTCCCTCCCGCTCCTGCACCACCTCCCCTGCCCTGCCCCTCCCCCCCCCCTCTCTCTCCCCCCTTTCCCCCGCCCCTCCCCCTCCACCTCCTCCTCTCCCCCCCTCGTCCCCCCCCCCTCCCCCCCTCCTCCTCCCTCCCTCCCCTGTCGCGCTCCGAGGCCAGTTTTTTTGGGCGGGCCGGGCGTTTCGCTTGGGACTTCCGCGCCGTTGGCGACCTTGAAGCTTGAAAATTGGCAGCAGCTTCGCACGCGGAGGGCGGGGCGCTATCAACATGTGGCTGTCGCCTTGGCGCCACGCACATTCGTTTTGCAAATTTGCAAGCGCTACACGGATCGAGGGCAAGTCGTTTTCAACGTGCGGTTATCAATTTAGTGCCGCGCGCGTTCGTCTTGAAACAATGCGAGAGCTTCACGGATTGAGGGCGGGCCGTTTTCAACATGTGGCTCTTGCTTTAGCGCCGAGCACACTCGTCTTAAAACACTGCAAGGGTTTTACGGATTGAGGTCGGTTCCTTATGTTTCAAAGTGTGGTTATCGCTTTAGCGCCGCGCACACTCGTCTTAAACAGTTGCGTTTGGGACATGCACAATCGTTTCATTGATTATCGGGATCAACGTATTTGAATGTGTGCTTAGGGCGGTTTCAGGCTTATGAGGGCGCACAAGTTATGTTGATTCGCGGTGTTCAAGTCCCGGGAATGGGGTTTTGGTTCGCTTCCGGATCGTCCACACGCAACAATCCCGTTGATCCGTGGCGTGGGGATCCCGATAATCATGTTTTGGCATGCTTCAGGGTCTTCAAATCGTTGTCATCCAACGAGGCTGTTCCTTCAATTAATCAATGAAACGTTGTCGGGGCCTATGTACAGGGAGCTTTGGAGGGAGGGTTTATTCCACCATCGTTGACGCCTCTTGGGTTTACACTGGTCCTCCTCCTCCTCCTCCTCCTCTTCCTCCTCCCCCTCCTCTTCCTCCTCCTCCTCCTCCTCCTCCTCCTCCTCCTCCTCCTCCTCCTCCCCCTCCTCTTCCGCCATCCTCCTCCTTCCTCTTCCTCCTCCTCCTCCTCGTCCTTTTCCCCCTCCTCCTCCTCGTTTTCCTCCTGTTCCTCCTTTTCCTCCTCCTTCTCCTCTTCTTTCTCCTCCTCTTGTTCCTCCTCTTCCTCTTCCCGCCTGCCCCCCATCCTCCTCCCCATCCTCCCCCTCCTCCTTCCGCTGCTCCTGCTCCTGGTCCTCCTCGCTCGTCCTCCTCCTCCTCCTCCTCGTCCTCCTCCTCCTCCTCGTCCTCCTCCTCCTCCTCCTCATCATCATCATCATCATCACATCATCATCATCATCATCATCACCAGCATCATCAGCATCATCATAATCCTGCTCCTGCTCGTGCTCCTCCTCCTGCTCGTGCTCCTTCTCCACCTCCACCTCCGCCTCCTCCTTCTCCTCCTCCTCCTGCTCCTGCTCCTCCCCCACGTCGTGCAGGCGCACTATCTAGAGATTTGGCGTTTGGCTTTTGGCCGTTTTCGGCCTCTTGGGGCCCTCGCCGGGCTTCGGGGCACTCAATTAAAGTGTGAGGGACGAAAAGCCTGACCTGGGGAAGTGGGCCAAGATTGGAGTGGCAGGATGTCTGGGTGAGGGGCCACTGGTCCCGAAGCTTTTTCACCGTTTTCGGGCTCTCTGGGCCTTCCACGGGCCCCAGGACCGCCAGGCAACGACTCGAGGTGAAGATCGCGTCCCGGGGGAGGGACCCAGAGTGTCCAGGACCCGTTGCCCTCGGGACCTTGTTTCCCCAATGCTAAAAGGGGGGAGGAGGAGCAGGAGGAGCAGGAGGAGGAGGAGGAGGACGAGGACGAGGACGAGGAGGTGGAGAAGGAGGCGTCGGAGGAGGAGGAGGAGGCGGAGGAGGAGGAGGAGGAGGGATAGGAGGAGGAGGAGGAGGACGAGGACGAGGAGGAGGAGGAGGAGGAGGACGAGGAGGAGGAGGAGAAGGAGGAGGGGGGGAAGAGGACTCGAGGACTCGGGAAGGGGTCGTCCTCGTGCTCATCTTCCTGCCCCTTGTCCTCATCGCCCCCCACTTCCCACCGTCCTCCTTGAGGTCCCAGCCCCATCCTCCGGGCCTTCGTCGAGCTCCTCGGGCCCGCGTCCTCCTCGCCGCCCTCCTGTTCTGACCCTCGCTCTCCCCGCGGCCTTCCGCAGCGGCACGTCCCTCGGTGCCCTTGACGGTCGCATCCTTGCCGGCGCTCGTGCTCGTCGTCATCGTCTCGGGGGCGGACAGAACCCCCAACAGTGACACGTCGATTAGTGAATTGCCCGTTTTCGGTTCTCGAGAGGGCGCCGTGGCCGTCATTTTCCAGGCTTGCGCCCGCCAGGTTTGGGCCTCAGGTCGTTTCCACTGCACCACGTTTTACTACAGGGGGGTCTGTCCATCCCCGATCGTCGCGCTCGGCGTCCGAGGTGTGAGCGCCGAGGCCAACAAACATACTCCAGATTTCGTAATAAAGGGAGGGGGGTCTCATTTCGGGGGGGGTCTCTTCCAGGCCATCTTGGAGGGCCTGGGGGGGTCTGGGGACGATGTTTTGGAAGGTTCTCCCACGGGGGGGGGGTCTAAAACTTCTCGTCTGGGAGGGTTGAGACCCCCTCCCTTTTATCACGAAATCTGGAGTACCCTGGGTCTCCCCAGAGCCACCCCCTCCCCCGCAGCGGCCTCCCGCGCAGGCGGGCCACGTGCAAGGTGGGCGTGATCCGCACCGCCTGGGGCCCGCGCCACTTCGCGCGCATCACGATCGACGGCATCGCCATCGCCTCGCAGTGCACTCGGAGCTACCAGGCTCGCTGAGGGAAGGGTGCAAGAGCAGGCGCCAAGCGGCGTGGTGATTACAGTCGGGGCCCTGAAGAAGGACCCTTTTCGTTGGGGAGGGGCCCCGCGTTCCTGAAGTGTGTCACATCTTGCCTCAGGTTTTCCGATGTTCTCGATAGGAAATCGAAGTTGAACTTATGGAAAAAAGGGGCCTCGTTCCTTCTTTAGGGTTCCTTAGGTCAACGCCCCGACTGTATTGTTGCCAGCTTGCTTCGTTGTTTCCTTTTTTGTTTTCGTGTATAGAGGTCTCTCTCTCTCTCACTCTCTCTCTCTCTCTTTTTCTCTATCGTGATCTCTCCCTCTGTCTCCACACTATGTGTGCGTATGCCTCTGCCCGCGGTACACGTATACATGTTCCTAGCCATATATTGTTTTATAGGGCCGGGGACACTGGAAACCGCTTTCCTCCCCCTAACGAATGTGGCCCACCCCAGGATTCTCGGGCAACCCTCCAGACGACCTGGGAGAACCCCGCGAGAGCCCGAAGACGGCCCCAGAGGGCTTCAGGCGTTTTGGCGCTCTCCGGAGACGACCCAGAGAGCCCCAAGACGGTCCACGATGACCCCAAAGAAGCTGTCATGCCCCTAAAGATCGCTCCAATACGTCCCGAGGGGCCTCCAAAAGCACTGCCATGAAGGCCCCAAGAGGCCAAAGTCATGAATTTTCTGTTGGTTTTTGGTGAATTTTGGGGTTCTCCGTTTTTCCGGCTTCCCGACTCTCCAAGACGGCAGTCTTTGGGCGTCCGAAGTTGCTTGGGAGGCTCGAAAATCGCGCCGCAACCTTCCGAAATGGCTTCCAGGAAGTCCAAGAGAGCCCCAAGACGGCACAACAGGGTTCCAATATGGCCTGAGAGAGCCCCATCACGGCCCAAGTTGCCTCCAAGACACCCTCCGAAGCATTCCAAAACGTGACCCGGTCGTTCAGGGAGACCGCAGTTAGAACCAGGGTGGCCCGAGGAAGCCCCGAGAGGCCCCCAGAAGACGCCCAGGAGGCCTCCAGAAGGCCTCAAAAAAGCATGAACAATTTCTTCGAGGCCCCCAGAGGCTCTCCAAGGAGGAGCATCCGCAAAAAGAGCTGAGGGGGATGGGGAGAATGCTGCGCAGGGTAGGATAACGAGTAACATCATTACAACTCAGGCGATCGCAAACATGGATCAAGGGGGCGTGGATTAGTGACGGGTCCCGTTTCCATGGGAAATCGCGGATTTCCGCCGCCGAGCGAGGCGGCACTGGCCGCATTTTGAAGAGAGCACCTCCCCCGATCCATGAATTTGGCGACCGCGCGCCAAATCCATGGATCGCTAATCCTTGTTTGCGCGCCTCCGATACAACGGCGATGCCGGAAAAATGCAACAAGGAGTTATCGCCAAATTGCCGGTGTGGCGCTCCTGTCATCCCGCTTGCATACCAAGCTTCAAGGACCAAGGTGCATGGCGCGAAGCGCCAATGCAGTTTTGTGCTTATTTATATACACATATAAATATGTATACTACACCTCTGTATGCTGATATATTTATGTATCCCCCTGCCCAGTCTGGTGCTAATGTTATGTTGTTCCCATCCTACTTAAGGACCACATCCCAGAACTACTTTCGAGCACAAGGAAAAGTGTCAAAAGAGTATCGAAACAGTGTCGAAACAGTGTCGGGCGAGTGTCTCTCAGGTCCCGATACGTAAAAACCCTGTAGTTTCGGCACGATTTTGGGCGCTCGACATTATTCCTGGTGGTTCAGGCAAAGTAGGTTGGAGCATCATAATGCCGATGATGTATGCCTGGTCTGTCTGTGTGCGGGGGTCCCAGTGTATCCCCCCTGGCTATCATGCACAGCTTCTTCTGGGAGGCCCCTGAGCCGTTTCGGCTTCGTCGCCGTGGTCTCGTCCGATGAGGCCGATGCTTCTCCATTCCGACTCACTGGAGGGCACTAGTAGGGTTCCGAATGGGTTGGGCTCATGGTTTGTTATGCTCCAGGAGGCTCTAGAGGGGCTCTTGAAGCCTTGAGAGTGCTCTGGAGTGCTCTGGAGCACTGAGGAGGGCTCGCGGGGATGGGTGGGCCGGAAACAGAACATATACAAAATCTAGACCATACTCCAAATCGTGGTGTCCCAACTTTCCTGTGGTCTTTTGTCCTCGTTTTGAATACGCATCGCCCCGCGTCCACTTCTCTCCTCCTCCCTCCTCGCCCTCCTCCCTCCTCCTGCTCCTGCCGGTGCTGCTGCTGCTGCTGCTGCTGCTCTCCGCTCGCGCATGGTTCGGCGCACCCCTCACTCGCTTCGTGGCCCCACAGGGAGCTCCACCGAAGGCCCCGGTGGCAGGGTTCGCATGCGATGCCCTCGCCTCCATTCCGGCACACCCCTCCCTCATTCACGTCGTGGCCCTACAGGGAGCTCCACCGGAGGCCCCAGCAGCAGGGTTCGCCATGCGGCTCCCTGCCCACCGCATGCCCACGTCGGCAGACCCATCACACGCTTCTCAGGAGGGGAAAGAACACACAGACACAATTCATCGTCGATTCCCGAGAAAATATGGGAAAATATGGGAAGTGGTGGGGAAGACAAAAACACAGAAGATATGGGAAAATAGGGGGCATCCTTTTATCTATGTGTATTTATGTCTGTGTCCTTGGGCCCCTTGAGCTTCGTGGCCCCTATTGGGGGCGGGGCTCCACCGAAGGCCCCCGCAGCAGGGTCGACGTGCGGCTCCCCCCGCCCACCGCGAGCACCTGTCGGCACGCCCCTCACATGTCTCGGGGGTGGACAGAACCCCCAACAGTGACACGTCGATTAGTGAATTGTCCGTTTTCGGTTCTCGAGATGGCGCCGTGGCCGTTATTTTCCAGGCTTGCGCCCGCCAAGTTTGGACCTCAGGTCGTTTTCACTAAACCACGTTTTACTAAAGGGGGGTCTCTCCATCCCCGAGTCATGCCAGCCCCATCGAGAGGGAAGCTTCACCGAGGGAAGCTTCAGCGAGTCGTGCCTGTCCCCCTACGGGGGAATTTTCGACGAAAAATTAAAAAAATACCCGCAAATAGTCAAAACATAGTCCAAACATAGTCAGGGGACTATTTTGGGTGTGTCTTTTTTTGTCTTGCCTTCTTGGGGTATGTTTGCAGTTTTTCATGTTTCGTTGAAAATTCCATGTAGGGGGACACGCCCGACATAGCCCCAGTGGCAGGGGGTCCACATGCGGCTCCCCGCCCACCGCATGTCCATTCCGGCACACCTCTCGCACATCGCGTGGCCCTATAGGTTCCGCCGAAGGCCCCAGTGGCAGGGTTCGCATTCGGCTCCCGGGCCATTTTGACACATCCCTCAAACGCTTCGTGGCCCCACAGGGAGCTCCACCCAGGACGATACTCACAACTGCGCTACTCGGTTGGGTACTTCGCCAGGATGTTGTGTTTCTTCTCCCTCCCGTCGAGCACTGCATTGGGGATGGGCCTGACTACTCTGGATTGCCCAGGCGGTCTAGAAGTAGATTGCCTGGCCACGCTGGGATTGCCTGGCTACGCACCCAAGTAGGGAGTAATAGAGGGGTCTAGAAGGGTTCGTAGCGCACTTCTTGATTGACTTAGAGAGGGCTATCAGGAATTTCTGCACTTAGCTGGGTGGCTTTGGAGAACTTCAGAGGGTCGGATATTGCGCTAAAGGGTTTTCGACTACTCTAGAATGTCTTACCACCATAGAACAGCGTTAGACCGCCATGGTCGATCCCAGAATGCTCCAGGAGGCCCCAGAGGGCTCAGGCAGGCGCCACATGGATCCAGACTGGCCTAAACGCTCTAGGGTGTTCTGGAAGGCATGGGATGATTCAACGGTAATGCAGGGTTGACCTGGAGGACCCCACCACTTTGTCCAAGTGCGTCCTAGAGGGTTCCAGAAGGCGTCGGGGCGGGGGAGTAGAGGATGCCAGGCCATTCTAGAAGGGTCTAGACTGGACGGCTTTAGAATGGAGTAAAGGGCTTCAGGAGGTATCGGAAGAAGCCTCTTGAGCGCGGTGTGAGGCTCTAGAGGGATCCCGAAGGTTTGAGGATGCCGCATGCGGGCTGTAGAAAGTTTCGGCAGGATGTTTAAGCCTCGAGGGATCAGGGGGGTCTCCAGGGGGCACCAGCATCATGTCGAAAGCTCGAGGGGGGTTCTAGACAGCTCTGCCTCATGATCCAGCAAGGTTCAGAGAGTTCTAGGAGTGCCCTGGAGGGCCCTAGACGGATAGAGAGGGCGCTCGAGTGTTCTCGAAGGCTCTGGGTGTTTCTGAGCTGCTCCGAGGTGTTCGGCATGCGTCGGGGCGCTCGGGCATCCCCCCGGGAGGGTTCTCGCGGGACGCAGCGGGCTCCCGAAGGCCCCCGAGCTCTTTCCGCGGCATCCCTCCGGAGTGTTGAGGCTCGGACGCTCTCGGGGACGCCAGGTGGCCCCAAATTGATGTTCGGGTGCTCTGGGATGCTTGAGAGGGTCCTGGAAGGGGGCTCCTGGTGGCAAGCGAATGTTTGAGCGCGCGCCGGAGGGCACCGTGTGGCTCTGGCGTGCTCTTCGGGCGAAGAGAACTATGCACATGCACCGATCCTGGCAAGGCCCATCCTTGACCCAGGATCGGTGCATATGCCTTCCTGGCCAAGGTAGGAGGGCGTATGCACCGATCCTGGGCTCAGGGTGGGCCTGGCCAGAATCGGTGCATGTGCATAGTTCTCTTTCCTCTAGCTCTGGGAGGGTTTTAAGAAGGCGAAGGCTCTGGGGCGATCCAATGTGTTCCTGTAGGGTTTCAGAAGGTTTGAGAGTCCTGTAGAGGGCCTTAGCGAGCTCGGGAGGATCTGGAGGCCTCGAGTGTTCGAGAGCCCCTTCGGGCGCCAAAGTGGTCTCGAAAGGTGAGATGGCTGTAGACATCTCAGAAAGGTTCCCAGCATGACCCAGGATGTTGCAGAGGATTCTAGACTGCTCTGGAGCGGATCCGGAGGGCACTCGGGAACTCCGGACGGTTAGACCTTGGGCCCTAGAGTGAGCGGCTTGAATAAGGAACACTTATTTTTCACAAGGGGCTCGGTCTTTCCTTAGGCTTTCATGCGCTATTGATCGTTCCCTATGCGTTATGTATAATTGATCGTTCCTTATGCGGTACTCCTTGCACCTCACTGCGCGCACATGGCACACCTGCGCATGTCTCCGTGTGTTCTCTACGGCTCATGTATGTGCTCCCTCTTTTTTTTGTTCTCTCTCTCAATATATATATATATATATGTATATACATATATATATATATGCCGCTCTCGCGCCATCCTTCTCGTGCCCCTCCCTTTTGGCGACCGCTGGTGTCGCCGACGGCCGGTTTCGCCCGCCTGGTTTCGCGAAACCAGCCGTCGGCGAAACCAGGGGCCGTCAGTGAAACCAGCTGCCGTCGGCGAAACTGCCCGACCCGACCCGCCCGCTAGGTCGCTAGGTTCCGCCCGCCCGACCCGACCCGCCTGATAGGGATCGCGCGTGCTCGGTCGAGCGCGCCCAACACTTTAATATCCCGCCGGCCCGATCCGACCCGCCCGTCAGGGCTCGCCCGACCCGACCCGACCCGCCCGCTAGGGTCCGCCCGCCCGACCCCACCCGCCCGTTAGGGCTCGCGCGTGGTCGGTCGAGCGCGCGCCCCCACTTCAATGTCCCGCCCGCCCGACCCAACCCGCCCGTCAGGGTCCGCCCGCCCGACCCGACCCGTCCCGCCCGCTAGGGTCCGCCCGCCCGTCCCGACCCGCCTGGTAAGGTTCGCGTCGGCGAAACCAGCGCCAGCGAAACCAGCCGTCGGCGGAACCAGCGGGGCAGAACCAGCGCCGGCGAAACCAGCTCATGCATTCGGTTTGGCTCCCTCCAGTTTCCCCTCTGCCCTCCCTCCCCGCCACCATGCCTTCCCTCCCCTCTCCCCCCCGCCCTCGCTCTGTCCCTCCTTTCAGACCTCCTCTGCTGTTTGAAGCTCTCCTCCTCTGTCGTAACCGTTATCCGTCGCGTTATGCTTGTCCTTCTATTTCGTTTTTTTTGTCTCTCTCTCTCTCTCTCTTTCTTTCTCTCTCTCTCTCTCGCTGAAGTGTAGAGAGATGTGGAGCTGCATGAATAAAGACACACTCCGTGTGTCTCTTTCTCTCTCTCTCTCTATCTGTCCCTCTCGTTCTCTCCCGTTTTTACTTGTTATTTTTCTCTCTCTCTCTCTCTCTCTCTTCTCTCTCTCTCTATATGTATGTATGTATACCTCACTCTATCTGTATATATAATCCCCATCAGTGTTATCCTTCTCTCTCCTTCTCCCTCACACTCTCTCTGGCTCTCTCCCTCTCTGTCTCTGTCTATTTTTCTGTCATGTACGTGCACATATGTGCATACGTAGATAGAACAATGCAGGCATGCCACGTGTGAGTCCATCTCTCTTTCTATATATAATTATGTGTTTGTCTGTTGTTTCGTCCATCTCCCCCCCTCCCTCTAGATCAGTCTCGCGTTATCCCGATCTCTCTACCTCTGTTACTCGCTATCATTTTTTCTCTCTCTCTCTCTCTCTCCCTCTCTCTCTCGCCTATTCTCTCTCCATGCTTACATGTATATATTCATGCATCGGTATCACTGTCTCTCTCTCTTTCTCTTTTACTTGCCATGGCTTGTTCTCTTTCTCTCTCACACAAACTCTCTATATCTCTGTCCCTATCCTTCACTGTATCTATATAATCCCTTCATCACGTTATCGCTCTCTCCATCTCTCTCTCTCTTTCTCTTTCGAGCTACCTATTTCATTCCCTTCCTCCTCCCCCTCTCACTTCCTCCCCCCCTCTCCTTTTCTCCTCCTCGTCCACATATTCTATGTGTGCTGGTTGCTGTCCAATTCCGACCACGCGCTCTATCTGTTCCGGTTTGTGAATTATGTCATCCAGAGTTTCAGCACCCACACGGTCTGAGGTTACGGCCTCTTGCGCCTTGCCCAAAGGGCACGGGCACCCCCGGTGCCCGGAACCGGCGCCTCCGCTCCGCTCCGCTCCGCTCCGCTCTCACTTCTAGCTGCTCGTCCCCTAGTTATCTTTCTTTCTCTCTCTCTCTCTCTCTTTCTATCTCTTTCTTGTTTTGGTATCCCTCTCTCCCCCTCCTCTACACACGTGTCTACACGTGTGTAACTATACATATGCATGTAGATACCTGTATGGTATCCATAGCCTATCAGCAGGGGGAAAAAAGAAAACAACACACAGACACCATTCCTCGACGATCCCCACGAACACCGGGGAAACGATGGAAAGTGGGGGAAGAAGACAACAACCCAAAAACTATACACGACAAATATGTGGGGTATCCTGGGATTCGAGTGACTGTGTATTTCTGTGTGTGCCGCAGGGCCCCTTTAGCTCAGCTTTTTCGGATTATTTGTGCATCCCTGCACCCCTTAGCTTAACTTGTGCATTTCTTTGTGTATCCTTGGATATGTGTGTATTTGTTTGTGTGCCCCTGGGCCGCTTTAGCTCAGCTTGCTCGGATCCTGCCGCCCCCGCCGAGGACGCCTGGTGTTTCCAGCAGCGCCTGCTCCGGCTCCGGAGCGCCCTGGCCGAGGAGCTGCGGCCGCAGCCCTCCTCCGACCCTTCGCGAGCCGCCGAGCGGCTCGAGCCAGCCATGTGCGATGCCGTTCGGCGATCCTGCACTCTTCCTCTTCCGCCTCCTCCTCCCCCTCCTCCTCCTCCACCTCCTCCTCCTCCTCCTCCTCCTCCTCCTCCCCCTCCTCCTCCCCCTCCTCCTCCTCCCTCCTCCCCTCCTCCTCCTCCTCCTCCTCCTCCTCCTCCTCCTCCTCCTCCTCCTCCTCCTCCTCCTCCTCCTCCTCCTCCACCTCCTCCTCCTCCTCCTCCTCCTCCTCCTCCTCCTCCTCCTCCTCCCTCCTCCTCCCCCTCCTCCTCCTTTTCCCCCTCCTCCTCCCCCTCCTCCTCCTCCTCCTCCTCCTTCTCCTCCCTCTTTTTTCCCTCCTCCTCCTCCTCCTCCTCCTCCCTCAAGTAACAATTGGCTCGGACCAGTTTGGCTCACCAGAGCTGGCTCACGTCACCAAAATCGATTGCAGGTCCCAGGAGCAGGTGAGCATCATCGTGGGCGTGCAGCGGCAAAGTGGGAAGAGAGAGCCTTTTTGGCCAGGCATGCCCCACAATATCAGGCTTGGGTCTCTTATTCTTTGTGCAGTTGCAACCGCTATTATACAGTGGGTTGTTTTGCACGACGTTCGGCATTTTGTTCCGAAGATTGTTCCGGAAAACACGCTACCGACCTTCGAACCGATGTTGAGCGTTCAGAGTATGTCAAGCACGTGGTGGTTGCAGCTTTGTGTGAAGAGAGAGCCTTTTTGGCCAGTCATGCCCCACATACGGCTTGTTTTTTCCTGCAGTGGCGGTCTTCTTGAGGAAGGAGATGGGGTGCGCTGCTGTGGGGCGCTTTTCTCCGTGTCGGAGGGCTCGTTGCATTGCGTCGTCGTCCTACGTTGCGGTGTTTTGCGCAGGGCACTACAATTCACGCGTGAAGAGTACGTGGCTTGGTGGGCTTCCGCAACCCTGTGATGGGAGAGTGCCGCTTGTGGATTGGAAGCCTCGTTCTGCGGTTGTCAGCTGTGCGGGAGAATGGACGCACGGGCGCCAACAGGGTTAGCACCACATTGAACGTTAACTGCGGGCGCATCCATAGGCCTCTCCTATTTGTTGTCGTGGGCGGAATTGTTGGGCAACCTCCCAGAGCCACTGCCTCCATGTCTTCTACGTCCAGGTGCTGTGGGGGCTCAACCAGTTGCATGTGATTGAGTTCGCGGCTCGGGGCTTCGGCCCCGCAGATATATTCTGCCCTGGTAGTGGCAGGGAGGTGGAGGCCCGCCCTGTTTCTGGGGCTGGCTCGCGACCTCATGAGCCTGCGCAGCGTGCGCGGGAAGGGGGGCGCGGCGGCGGAGTCGACCGCATTGCCCTTAGTTTTCGAGTCCTCCTCCTCCTCCTCCTCCTCCTCCTCCTCCTCCTCCTCCTCCTCCTCCTCCCCCCCTCCCCCTCCTCCCCCCTCCTCCTCCTCCTCCTCCTCCTCCTCCTCCTCCTCCTCCTCCTCCTCCTCCCCCTCCTCCTCCTCCTCCTCCTCCTCCTCCTCCTCCTCCTCCTCCCCCTCCTCCTCCTCCTCCTCCTCCTCCTCCTCCTCCTCCTCCCTCCTCCTCCTCCTCCTCCTCCTCCTCCTCCTCCCTCCTCCTCCTCCTCCTCCTCCCCTCCTCGTCTGGTGTGTGCATCATGTGGTGTATTAGCAGTATTAGCAGTGCCCCATGTTGTGGCGTGCGTCGTATGTGTTGTCGAGCTGCGTGTTGTCATCATGTTACTCACCATCGTCGATTATGGTGTGCATGATCGTGTCATGTCGTCCCTTCGCTGGCACTGGTCACTCACCCTTCGTGCAACAGCTTCGGTCACTTGAGGCCACCTGCGCACCCCTCGTCTTGAAGGTGCTCTTCGCCCGAGGCCTCCTCCCGCGCCCCCCCTCCGTGGCCGCCCTCTTTTCTCGTTCACTCATCCAGTGTTTGACCGCGTTGGCGCTCGCCCTCGTCGCCGACGATACAGCTTCCCCCCATCGACAATGATCCTCCTCCTTTCTCCTCCTCATTCCTCCTCCTCCTCCTCCTTCTCCTTCCTCCTTCCTCCTCCTTCCTCCCCCTCCTCTGTCTGGATCGTCGTCAATCCTTATGTCCGGACCTGTCCAGCAAGCTCCCCGACAGCGTCCTTGCGGCGCCTCTCTTGCCGAGGGGCGCGGGAGAGGTCCAGCAGAAGCGACCGCCTGGGCGCCCGCGCAGGGTCGAACGCGCTGCCACAAAGGGGCACTGCGCACGGCCTCCTGACAGGGCCGCGGCGGCGCATGTTTATTGGTGGGTCGGCGGCGGCCCGTCGAGCGGGGGGAGGCACGAAAGATGGCCGTCGGTGTGGCTCACGCCCGCCCGCCCCTAGTGGGCCCCGGAAACGGCAGGGCCGTTTGTTTTCACCGCTTCCGAGAAAGAGTGCCCCTTGAAAGTGGAAGCGGCAAAAAAAAAACGGCGACCGGAAACGGCAAGAAAAACGGCTCCAGGATGGGAGCCGGAGCGGGAGCCCGTAAAAGAACGGCGACGGAGCCGGTGAACAAAACGGCGCCGGGACCGGCAACAAAAAACAGCAAAACGGAACCGGTAACAAAAAACGGCCTTGTCGTTTCCAGGGCCCACAAAGCTCAGGAAGGGAAAAAACACACAGACACAATGAATCGTCGATCCCCAAGAAGATATGCGAAAATATGGGAAATGGGGGGAAGACAAAAACCCAGAACATATGGAAAAATGTTGGGGATCTTTTTATTGGTGTGTATTCACTTGTGTGTCCCAGGGCCCCTTCATGAGCACCCGCCCGCCGCAGAAGTGGCACCCGCGTCTCAGCACGCAGGCGGGGGCCACCGCCACCGGCCACCGCCGGGGGCCAGGGCAGACGCCTGCCAGGCGCGCGCCCCCGCGGGGAGCTCCGCGCGTGCCAGGACCTCAGTGGGCCCTGGGAACGACAGGGACCCTCCAACTGGGCCGTCTTTTTACCGGTTCCGTTTTGCCGTTTTTCCCAACCATCTTGTGGTGTTGGGTCCTCGTTTTGAAGAGACGGTGCCCCGCGTTCCTCTCCTCACCTCTCCTCTCCTCTCCTCTCCTCTCCTCCTCTCCTCCCCTCCTTTCCTCCTCTCCTCTTCACCCACCCAGTACACCGTTTCGTGGCTCCATAGGGAGCTCCACCGAAGGCCCCAGTGCCCGCGCCCGCATGCGTCACCCACACCCATTTCGGCACACCCCTCACACGTTTCGTGGCTCCATAGGGAGCTCCACCGAAGGCCCCAGTGCCCGCGCCCGCATGCGTCACCCACACCCATTTCGGCACACCCCTCACACGTTTCGTGGCTCCATAGGGAGCTCCGCCGAAGGCCCCAGTGCCCGCGCCCGCATGCGTCACCCACACCCATTTCGGCACACCCCTCACACGTTTCGTGGCTCTCCGCCGAAGGCCCCAGTAGGGAGCTCCACCGAAGGCCCCAGTGCCCGCGCCCGCATGCGTCACCCACACCCATTTCGGCACACCCCTCACACGTTTCGTGGCTCCATAGGGAGCTCCACCGAAGGCCCCAGTGCCCGCGCCCGCATGCGTCACCCACACCCATTTCGGCACACCCCTCACACGTTTCGTGGTTCCATAGGGAGCTCCACCGAAGGCCCCAGTGCCCGCGGCCGCATGCGTCACCCACACCCATTTCGGCACACCCCTCACACGTTTCGTGGCTCCATAGGGAGCTCCACCGAAGGCCCCAGTGCCCGCGGCCGCATGCGTCACCCACACCCATTTCGGCACACCCCTCACACGTTTCGTGGCCCCATAGGAGCTCCACCGAAGGCCCCAGTGCCCGCGCCGCATGCGTCACCCACACCCATTTCGGCACACCCCTTTCGTCTCCATAGGGAGCTTTCGTGACACCCCTCACACGTTTCGTGGCTCCATAGGGAGCTCCACCGAAGGCCCCAGTGCCCGCGCCCGCATGCGTCACCCACACCCATTTCGGCACACCCCTCACACGTTTCGTGGCTCCATAGGGAGCTCCACCGAAGGCCCCAGTGCCCGCGCCCGCATGCGTCACCCACACCCATTTCGGCACACCCCTCACACGTTTCGTGGCTCCATAGGGAGCTCCACCGAAGGCCCCAGTGCCCGCGCCCGCATGCGTCACCCACACCCATTTCGGCACACCCCTCACACGTTTCGTGGCTCCATAGGGAGCTCCACCGAAGGCCCCAGTGCCCGCGCCCGCATGCGTCACCCACACCCATTTCGGCACACCCCTCACACGTTTCGTGGCTCCATAGGGAGCTCCACCGAAGGCCCCAGTGCCCGCGCCCGCATGCGTCACCCACACCCATTTCGGCACACCCCTCACACGCTTCGTGGCTCCATAGGGAGCTCCACCGAAGGCCCCAGTGCCCGCGCCCGCATGCGTCACCCACACCCATTTCGGCACACCCCTCACACGTTTCGTGGCTCCATAGGGAGCTCCACCGAAGGCCCCAGTGCCCGCGCCCGCATGCGTCACCCACACCCATTTCGGCACACCCCTCACACGTTTCGTGGCTCCATAGGGAGCTCCACCGAAGGCCCCAGTGCCCGCGCCCGCATGCGTCAGCCACACCCATTTCGGCACACCCCTCACACGTTTCGTGGCCCCATAGGGAGCTCCGCCGAAGGTCCCAGTGGGTGCGCCCGCATGCGTCCCGCACACCCATTTCGGCACACCCCTCACACGTTTCGTGGCCCCATAGGGAGCTCCACCGAAGGCCCCAGTGGGTGTGCCCGCATGCGTCCCGCACACCCATTTCGGCACACCCCTCGTACGTTTCGTGGCCCCGTAGGGGGCTCCACCGAGAAGATATTCACAATTGCAGTATTCACAATTGCATATGTTTGGGTCCTTCGCCAGGATAATTTTGGTGGTTCCGACGCCGTTTTTTTACCGGTTCCGTCGCCGATCTTTGTGACCGGTTCCGGCTCCGGCTCCAGTCCTGGAGCCGTTTTTGTTGCCGTTTCCGGTCGCCGTTTTTTTGCCGTTTCCATTTTCAAGGGACACTTTTTCGGAAACGGTGAAAAAACGGCCCTGTCGTTTCCAGGGCCCACTAAGCCCCATGCCCCTTACCAGCCACGCGCAGAGGGGGGTGGGAGGAGGGGGGAGAGCTCCTCAGAAGCACCCCTGCTTCTGAGAAGGCGCGGGCCTTGTCAATAGATGCGAGGCCGGCGCCCTCTGAGAAGCCGCCTCCTTCTAAGAAGCCTTCCCCTTTCCCTCCACCCCCCTGTGCGCGCCGCGGAAATATGCTGGCCCCCCCCCCGCCCGTGTCAAGCTAGCATTGTAACGTGACCGTGGATCGTCCGAACATGATTCGGGTGTTTCCACAAAAGGGGGTGTGTTAGCACTGCCCCTGGTGAAGGGCTGGGAAAGTGGATAGAGGTGTGTATAGAAAGGAAGCGTTGATGAAGCGCTTCCTCAAACGGGTTCAATGGGCTGGAGGGAGAATGAGAAGCGTGCTACGCCGCCCGAACCTAAATTGGTAAGGCGATCGTTATGCTTAACTGTTATCTTATCGGTATCACGATCAAGCTATCGATTCCACGATCATTCGACCGGTCGGTTTCACTATCTACCAGCCCCACAGCTGAATTTTCGATCGCACGATGTTATCAGACGCACCTATCCGAGGGAGTAGAGCTCAGAGGCGATTAGTTGTGGAGGGCTTAGGCAGTTTTGCTCGGGATATCCTCACAATTCTGAAAGCCAGACGCACTCCTCACGTAGATCGTGCCGTCACGGTCAAAAAGCACAGTTAGTTCCAGTTATCGCATGTGCTTGAACACAATGGAATTCAATGCCCACATCGCCGAGCGGATTTCGTTCGGAACACTTTGGGATGGGCCTGGAGTGTCCTGTAGAATTTCGCTCCGGATTGCGAGGTAAATTTCGTGCGGACATTGTTTGGCCAGGAATAAAGACTAAAGCACATCCACATGATATTCACTTCGTTTTTCACTCGCCGTTTCGGGGTTTCGCATTGGCAGAAGTCCATGCAAAGATCCGCTGCAGCACGTCTGCAAGGGTGGCGCGCCGAATGATCCTATAGGATTGAGCCCGCTTGGAAAACCAGATAGTTGCTACAGCAATTCAGAATTTCAAGTCGGCATGGGCAAATCTGCGCGAAAGCGGCCGTGCGTGCTCATCACTGGCTCTGGAGTGCGTTTCCCTGGCTGGCGGCAGAGCTGTTCCAAGAGAGTTAGGAGGGGAAACAACACAGACACACTTAATGTTTTTAGCCCGGAAGATTAGAGGATAACATAAGAAATCGGGGGGAAGACGAACACCTGGAAAATCTGATACAATATGGGGAATAGTGGGATTTGTATGTTTTTTATGTGTGTGTCCTTGGGCCCCTTCAGAGAGTTGGAATGCGATTGTGGCGTCGCTTCGGGCCCTCGCGCAATGGCGGGATTCCATCAAGGCGAATTATTTGCAGGCTGTTACCGATGCTGTGCGCCCTCGATGTTTGCGCGAGGGACTTCACAGTCTCCCATGTTCCTCCTCCGTCCCTCTTCCATCCCTCCCTCGCCCCCTCGTTCCGCCGTACAGTCTATGAGAAGGAAGAGGTGAGACTCGTGAGGAGGGTTAGGAGGGGAAGGAGGATGAGGACACTGGGTGCCAGGATAAGGAAGAGAGGAATCAGGGGGAGGTGGCAAACGAGAAGGTGGATCAGTAGGAGAAGGGAATGAAGATGTGGATGTGGATCACCCTCTCCCTGCGCCTCTTTCCTCCGGTCATCTTAGGGTCGTAGCGGAGCCACCTCGGAACACTATTGCGGCCCTTTGGGAGACACTTGGGAACCATTTTAGTGCTATCTTGGAGCCTTCTTGGGGCACTCTTGCGACCATCTTGGGACCATCTAGGCTCTTTTGGGCAAGTTTGGAGCCGTTCTGGGGTCGTCTGGGCGCTCTTGGGCAATGTTTGGGCCCTCTTGGGGACCTCTTGGGCCCTTCCTGGGGCCCTCCTCCGCGACCTGGTAGAGCTCGGAGGGCCCCAGGACGGCTTCACAAGGGGCCCAATGGGGCTGCAACATGCCCCCAAGGGGGCCGGCCCCAGGAGGGTTATTATGAGGTCCCCGACGGGGCTCCCAGGCGGCACCGACCGAGACGTGGGGGGCCTGCCCGACCGCGAGGCTCCCCGATGGCGCACACGGGGCGCACCCAACCTGGATTAGGAGCTCGGCGATGGTGCCGACGCCTGCCAAGGTGGGAGCAAACAGGGTTGATGAGCCTGCTTTCCACCACCACCACCACAACCACCACCACCACCACCACCACCACCACCACCACCACAGGTTGGAGGGGGGAAGGAGGAGGAGGACGAGGAGGAGAAGGAGGACGAAGAGGAGGAGGCGGAGGAGGAGGAGGAGGAGGAGGGTGAGAGAGAGGGGAGGAGGAGGAGGGAGGAGGAGGAGGAGAGGAGGGAGGAGGAGGAGGAGGAGGAGGAGGATGAGGAGGAGGAGGGGAGGAGGAGGAGGAGAGGAGGAGGAGGAGGGGAGGGAGGAGGAGGAGGAGGAGGAGGAGGGTAGGAGAGGAGGGAGGAGGAGGGAGGAAGGGGGGAGGAGGGGAGGAGGAGGAGGAGGAGTGAGGAGGAGGAGGAGGAGGAGGAGGAGGACCCCTCCTCCATCTTATGGTGGTTGTGGTGGTGGAAAACACGCTCATCAAGGGTGCAACTCCTGGGAGGCCAAATGAAGCATCTGCGCTGGCATGTCCCGGATCGGAATCTGGCTGTCCCGTTCCAGCTGGCCACGTCCGGTTTCGTCCCGCCTGGTGCGGCCGCATCCGGTGTGATCCCGCGCTTCATCCGGCCTGATCTGACTTAGAGGCCCCCTGATCGGGCTGAGTAGCTCTTTATCTTTCTCCGGGTTTGCCGTGGCCCTCCTCCTCTCCTGCTCCTCCCCCTCCTCCTCCCCCTCCTCCTCCTCCCCCCCCTCCTCCTCCCCCTCCACCTCCTCCTCCTCCTCCTGCTCCCAGAAGTCGCCGCGCGTGGGCGGAAGGCAGGTCCGCATCCGCGGCTTCGCGAGCCCGGCCCCTGGGCAGCGGCCCCGCGGACGCGGGGCGATGTCCCGCGGATGCCCCGCGCGGCGCGCATCCTCAGCATCGCTTGACCGATCCCCATCACCACCCCCACCCCCACCCCGATCCTTATGATGTTCCAACCCACTTTAGCCTTGATCACCAGGATGAGTTTCGAGCACCAAGAGAACATCCCAAAAATCTAGTGTTTTCACGTGTCAGGCCCTGGGAGACACTCTTTCGACACTCTTTCGATACTCTTTTGACACTTTTCTGGGTGCTCGAAATTATTTCTGGGATGTGGTCCTCAGTAGGGTGGGAACAGCATAACCCGATCCCCACCATCCCAGCACCCCAGCTGGGCATGTGCACCCCTCGGAACCCGAGGGAAACCGCCCATGTCCCCATCTAGGGGGCGTGAGTCGGCCAGCGGGGCCCAGGGCGCGCCGTTGGGCATGGGGAATCAGTTGAGTGATGCTCACCTCCGTGCGACCTGGCATCCGCGGGACCGCGCCCCGGAGCCCGACCACGAGGGCGCGGATGCGGATGGGATCGCCGCTCGTGGGCCTCCTCGCCCGGCAGGCCGGGTGCCGGGAGCAGGCCCGGCCCACCCTGGGCACTGGAGCGGCGGTATGCGCCGTCGTGGCGTGGCCAGGGCTTGGCATCGCTCGGACGTGTGCATTGTTCCTTCGGCGAGGACCATCGAGGAGCATCCTGGATCATTTGGCGAAGAAGCCACGCGCGAGACCGAAAAAAAGCACAGGGAACGGATCCGTCCGAGCGGTGGCGAGAGGGAGGCATCGATGATATCCAGGGATTGCCCCTCCCGCTCCCTCGACTGGGCGTAGGAGCGACCTCTCGCCGGAGTGAGCTTCGGCGCGGGCACAGCGGGGCCCGCCAGTGATGCAGCGCGAGGCGGCATCAGCGTCGAGCGCGCTCGGGCTTGGCCTCCCCGCGGCCCACAAGAAGCCGCGCACCACAGGTTACTCTTACCCCGGGTCGCTCTTGCGTGTAGCCGACTCCCTCCCTCCCCCCACATTTGGGATCGAGCCCCCCCCCCTTGCTGGATACGTGCACGCCTGTCGTTGAAAGTCGGTAAATTTGGATTCCCAGAGCCCAATCTACTTCGAGCGCCTTCCTACTTCAAGGATCGGCACGCTTTTGCTGTGTTTGTTTCTTCCCTGGGGGGGCCTGGACCCAATCTGCTTAATCCGCCTTCCTACTTCATGTTCCTACCTACTTCTTCCGACCGGCGTGTATGCCCGTGAGCCTCGCGAGGACCTCTCGAGTGGGGTCGCTCGCCCCCCCCCTCCCCCCTGTGGTCGTGGCCCCTTGGGCGTGGCGTGGTGGAGGGTGTCAGTGCACCCCCGTCCCTCCCCCTGGGTGTGGGCTGGCTCCTCGTCGTTGTCGTCGTCGTCATCGTCGTCCGTCGGTGTCGCGTCGGCGTAGGCATCGGCGTCGTCGTCGACAGTCGCTGCACAGTTTCGCTGGAGCGAGCTGCAGCAATTTCTACAGGTGCTCCCCCTCCGAGCTCAGCTCTCCTGTGCAGTTATGCGTGTCGCAGTGCATCAGGATTGCAGGGACTCCACGAGCTTGAGTGAATCGTCGTCGTCGTCGTCGTCTTCGCCGTCCAGCCCCCCATCCCATCTGGGGGGGGGGGGCCCCTGCGGAACCCCGGGGCCCATCCCATCTGAGGGGGAGGGGCCCCTTTGAACCCTCGACCCTTGGCATCGCTCGGACGTGTGCATGCTTCCTTCGGCGAGGACCATCGAGGAGCATCCTTGATCATTTGGCGAACGAGCCGCGCACGAAGCCGAACAAAAGCACAGGGAGTGGACGTCCGAGCGAGGGCGAGTCTGGGGGGGGGGGCCTCCGGAACCCTCGTGCGCATCCCGTCCGAGGGGGAGGGGCCCCCGCGAGCCCCCTCGACCCCGGGAGCACTCTGCGCACCGCTCCCGGGCCCGAGGTGGGCCGGGCCAGCCGGGGGCGGTGGACACGTCCGGGGCGTTCCAGCAAGCGGCTTTGCCGTCGAGGGTCGAGAAGAATTGCCATCTCTTCCTCGGCCTCTCCTCCTCCTCCTCCTCCTCCTCCTCCTCCTCCTCCTCCTCCTCCTCCACAATTACTCAATATGAATACTACTCTCCTTCTTCCCCTGATGGCGTGCTGGGAGTAGTAGACCCCCCCCCCCGCGTATTGTTTTTTACACAGGATTCCTGGGAGTTGGGTTTTCGCCTGCGTTTTTTCTTCAAAATGCTGCTCTCGCTGAGGCGCCGGCCTCATTTCTGCTCCCGAATCGTTCCGAATCGTGCTCCCGCTGCAGCGTGGGCCTCATTTTCGGATCGGTGTTTTGCCTCCGTCGTTCAGGATGGCGTTTTCGTCCCAGCGCGGGCCTCTTTCTCGCGCGCCCATCCGCCCGCCACCACCGCGCCGCACCACGCCCCGCCCCGCCGCACGCACACCCACCGCCACTTCCACCCACCAACGCACGCACGCACGCACGCGCACCACCACCGCGCACCGCCACCACCACCGCACTACCCCACCCACCACCACCACGCTACACCGCGTCACACCACATCACACGCGCGCACACACAGACACACACGCACGCACGCACGCACGCACGCACGCACGCACGCACGCACGCACGCACGCACGCACGCACGCACGCACGCACGCACACACACACACACACACACACACACACACACACACACACACACACACACACACACACACCACACGCCACCACCACCACCGCCATCACGCACGTACGCACCTGGCCCACCACCAAACCACCAAGACGCCACACCACGTCACACCACAGCACACGCGCACACACGCACACACACACACACATACACACCACCACCACACAACCACAACCACGCACACACGCACGCACGCACGCGCACCACCACCCACTACGCACACGCGCGCGGAGCCACAGGTCCGCTACGACACGCGTCCGCGGATAGAGAAAATCAGCGCCATGGTAAGGGATGGGAGGGAGGGGTAGGATGTCAGATGTAGACGCAAGCGCACCTAACTTGTCCTCTTCCCCCTCCTCCTCCTCCTCCTCCCCCTCCCCCTCCTCCTCCTCCCCCTCCTCCTCCTCCCCCTCCCTCGGCGGAAGGGCGGCGGAAGGGCGGCGGAAGTGAAACGAGGCCGCCCACGCCGGCGGAAGCGCGGCGGAAGGCGGCGGAAGTAAGAAGCGCGCCCCCCAAGAGGTGAAGGCGTCGTAGGGTTCAGGGTTTCCGGAATCGGACATGCATGGGTCTCGTTGCCTAGCAGAGGGTGCCCATGTGTCCTGTGTTTCGCGCTTTGTGCCTTCTACATTCCTATGGCAATGTGACCCTCGGAGGGGTCTTGTATCCTATCGCGTGTCCCATCCAATCAAGCCTGGCTGTATAGTCCTCCTCGTCCTCCTCCTCCTCCTCCTCCTCCTCCTCCCCCTCTTCCTCCTCCTACTCCGCCTCCACCTCCTCCTCGTCTCGTTGCTCTGGCCCTCCTCCTCCACCTCCTCCTCCTCCACCTCCTCCTCCTCCTCATCCTCCTTTTCCTCCTCCTCCTCCCCTCCTCCTCCACCCCTCCTCCTCCTCCTCCTCCTCCTCCTCCTCCTCCTCCTCCTCCTCCTCCTCCTCCTCCTCCCTCCTCCTCCTCATCGTCTCGTATTGTCCTGGCCCTCCTCCTCCTCCTCCTCCTCCTCCTCTTCCTCCTCCTCCTCCTCCTCCTCCTCGTCTCGTTGCCCTTGCAAAGGCCCCCCCCCTCGGCCCAGGAGGGCGGCGGCGGCGCCGGCGCGGCAGGCATGCTGCGCGCCATGGACCGCTGCGGGCTGCCCGTGGGCGCGAGCGGCGGGTCGAGGCCCGGCAGTGCCCTTAGGGGGGGGAGGAGGAGGAGGAGGAGGGGGGAGGAGAAAGAGAAAGGAGGAGGAGGAGGAGAGGAGGAGGAGGAGCAGGAGGAGGACAGCAGGAGTGAGGGAGCAGGAAGGAGAGGAGGACAGGAGGAGGAGAGGAGGAGGAGGAGGAGGGGAGGAGGAGGAGGAGGGAGGGAGGGAGGGAGGGAGGGAGGAGGGGCGGAGGGGAGGGAGGGAGGGAGGAGGGAGGGAGTAGAGAGGAGGAGGAGGAGGAGGAGGGGGAGGAGGAGGAGGGAGGGAGGAGGAGGAAAGAGGAAGGCGGAAGGAGGAGGGAGGAGGGAGGGAGAGGAGGAGGAGAAGAGAGGAAGAGAGCGGAGGAGAGCAGAGAAAGAGAAGAGAGGAGAGAGCAGTAACAGGGGGAAGGACGAGGAGGAGGAGGAGGAGGAGGAGGAGAGCGGAGAATGGAGAGAGGAGAGAGGGGGTGGGAACAAACAGGCGTGAGCGGTGGCGGCCCCTGGTGCGGGGGTGCACCTTAGGAGACCTGCCCAGTGCTTTCAAGCCTCGTGGGCGTGCTGAGTGGTTGCGTAGTGTCAAGAGCTGTCCTTGGGCGCCCGGATCGTCCAAGATGGTCCCCCCTGGCTCGGATAGTGGCCACAGCGCAGCCGATGCACCCTTCCGGTCTCGGGTCGCTGCGCTGTTTCCCGATGAGATTCCCTGCCCTTGGGCCCTTGAGTCGGCGGCGTTGCCCTGGCGCGCCGCGGCAAGGCGGGAGTCACTCAGGAGGGAAAGACACACACACACAGACACAATATGGGAAAATATGGGAAGTGGGGGGAAAGACGAAAACCCAGAAAATATAGGAAAATCTGTCTCTATTTATTCAATCGCTTCGCTCATTCCGCCGGCCCATACAGTCTCATGTCTGCCGTTTGCCCGAGGGCCTGGTGTCAATGCGGCGCTTTGGGGGTTCCTGGGGCCGCTTGGGGGACTCCTGGGGCGCTCGGGGGGGCATTTGGGGGGCCTCCTGGGGCCGCTTGGGGGACTCTTGGGGGCCTCCTGAGGGCCCCGTGGGGGCCTCTTGGGGCCTCTTAGGGGCCTCGTAGGGGCTTCTTAGGGCCGAGGGCTCGAAATGTTGTTTCGTGTTCCCTCTCTGGGGCCCCTTTGGGGGCGTTCTTGGGGCCCTCTTGGACCGTTTTGGAGGCTTCTTGGGCCGTCTTCGAGCCCTCTTGGGCCATCTTGGGGCCCTCTTGGGTGCCTCTTGGGCCCTCTTGGGGCGATCTTGGGGGCCTCTTGGGCCGTCTTGGGGCGTCGGGAAGCCGAAAAGGTGGAAGCTCCAAAATCTCTCAAAAACCTAAGGAAAAACAATGAATTTTGCCTCCGGGGGCCCTCTTGGGAGTGCTCTTGGAGGCCTCTTGGGGCGTCTGGGGGCTATCTTGGGCGTCTTGGAGCGATCTTGTGGCATGTCGGACCCCTCGTGTACCATCTTGGGGGCCTCTTGGGGGCCTCTTGGCCTTTCTTGGGGCTCTCGGGGACGTCACGGAGCCCTGTTGGTGCGCTCATGGAGCGCTCCTGGAGCGCTCTGGGGGAGTCTCCCGGGGATCGGTCGGGGATCGCCCGGGGTACTTTTCGTCCGGGGACCCCCAGGGGCCGCCCCGCGCGCGCGAACTAGAGAATTGTTAACCAGTTACCGGAGATCTTAGCACGCCTCTGGCCCGTTGGGCCGGCGAATTTGTGTGTCCAGGGCCCCTTCAGCCACCGCCTTGGGTTTGACCAGGGCGGCAGCCGCGGCGCAAGTCGGTGAGGATGGTGGGCACGCGGGGCTTCGGAAGTCGTGCTGGACGCGTCGCGGGCTGGGCTTGCGCGCTGTCGGCACGCTCGATGTGCTAGCACGACCAGCGTCGCTTCGGTCGGCTTCCTCGGTCGGTACAGTCGGGTCCCTGAAGAAGGAACCCTGTTCGTTGGGGAGGGGCTCCGTGCTCTTAATTGTTTCACAGCTTGCCCCCGGGTTTTCCGTACGTTTTCGATGGGAAATCGAAGTTTAAGTCATGGAAAAGAGGCCTCGTTCTTTATTTAGGGTTCCTTAGGTCAACGCCCCGACTGTACGATCGGCGTGGTCGGTACGCGCAGCTCCCTCCACCCGTGTCGTTCAAGTCTCGGCCACGTTGACCTCGCTCGATCGGCTTCGTTCGCCATTCCCCTGTTCAGGATGTCGGGCAACTTGAAGTTGAAGTTTCGGGCCACCGTGGACGCCAAGCGCTGGGTCGGCCGCACGATCTCTGCGCCGCAGGTGTCCGGGAGCAGATAAGAGGTGTTGCCTCCCAGCCCACTGATGCGAGGGGCGACTCGAGGGACGAGACTGTGAAAGAGGACCGGGGCAGGATGGGGCCAGAGCTAGGGGAAAAGGTGGAAGGTTGGAATCAGCTGAAGTAGTGGTGTGTCACAGACTGGTAGGAGGAAGCAAAGGATAAGCACGAGGAGGAGCAGGATGAAGATGAGGAGAAGGAAAGGGGAAGGAGTAGGAGGAGGAGGCGGATGAGCAGGAGGAGGCAGGAGGAGGCGGGAGGAGGAGGAGGAGGAGGAGGAGGAGGAGGAGGAGGAGGAGGAGGAGGGGGGAGGGGGCGGCGGCGGAGTGGGAGAGGGTAGAGGCGGAGTCGGATTAGGAAGGGGAGAGGGACGGAGTAGAGGAAGAATGAGGAGCAGGAGGAATCGGGTGGTGCGGGAGGGGAGGGGTGGGTGGGAGCATGCGGAGGTGGAGAAGCATCACGAGCTGGTGCAGGAGCAGGAGTAACAAAATGGGGAGCAGCGGGGGGGAGGATATTTCCAGAATATTTCCAGGATAGGGACGTCGAAGGTCCCGCATTGGCTAGCTTACTGCTGGAAGCGACTGTGCAACGCTTCTCGCACAGCTTTCGGGGGCCCCGACGGGTGGGGGTACTTACCCGCTAAAATCCTTGCCAGATTCTGCTTCCTCTTGGGGGTGAGCTTGCAAACTTTCGAGAGCTGTCGGGGGTCGGTGGTGCAACTAAGACCGCAAGTGCTACAAAAGGTGAGGCAGTACGAACTCCAGTACTGCAGAGTATGCGACGGATGGAGCTCTTTGCCTCCAATGATACACCTCCCTCGGATGGGTTCGAATTCCTGGCGACCCCTCGACCCACGCAGAGTCTCACAAGCTTGACAAATCGAATCCTGATTCGAAAAACTCGAACACTTAGCACAATATACTTAGCGCCCACGCGACACCACCGATGCTCGGAGGCCCTGAGCTCTCTCGCCAACCTAGGGAGCGGTTTTTGAGACTGCGCCGAAAGGCGCTCGTGGGTCCACGGGTCCGCAACCATGGAAAGCCCCAAGGCCCTCCTAGCGCGCCGACGGATCAAAAACAACTCCGCGTCCCTTCGGTCAGTTGGAGGGTCAGCCAACACGAATTCTGACCAAGCTTTTTCAGCCATCGCCCCTGCTAGCGCATCGGCGCATTCGTTGCCGAAGTGCAGGAACGTCTGATCCCTGTGGCGTGTGGACTCCTCTTGGTGGGAGGCCACCCATTTGAGCACAACGTCCTCGGGCGCTCTGGCACGGAACGCAGCGGCGATCCTGGCCCAAAGGTCCGCATTACACCCCCCCTCGAGGGCCTCGAAACCAACAGACCGACCTTTGGCCCAGGACCTCAACAGCGGCTGGTGATCTGTGGTAAAACATAGTCGGCCTGGGACTTCCTCCACCGCGATCGCAAACGCGGTGATCTCCGCACGAGGAACACTCTGTCGCTTCCCCTGTAGGGTCGCGCCGGCACCCCAGACCGACTTCCAGAACTGGCCTTCTGGGGCCAGCGCTACTGCTCCAGAGCCGACCCGCCGACGCCGAGGGCCGTCAGAGAACCTCCCACCCGAACCGTCCCCGAACACGGTAGCGACTCCCTCGGCGAAGCCGAAGCGAAGGAGGAAGAGGAGGAGGAGGAGGAGGAGGAGGAAGAGGAGGAGGAGGAGGAGGAGGAGGAGGAGGAGGGAGGAGGTCCCGTCTCTGGGTATGTCCTGGACCAAGCCGAAGCGAAACACCATGGGAGGGTCACCGGAGAAGGTCGGGACCGCTGGAGCCCGACAAAGGGGCCCCTCGGAGCCGGAAGCTCGGCGAGCTCTCGCGGTTCGCTCTTGCCTGGGGGATCAGCGAATCGGATTTCGTGAAATCTGGGTGGCCAACATGGGCCTCGCATTCCCAACTACGGCGAAACAGGCTCTCAGGCGCCTGCTGGCGCCTAGGACAGAGCAGGCCGGGTATATTGTACCCCGCCTGTTGCAACCTCTCACGGGGCCACTGGCCCCCTGTCGTCACTACAACGCTCAGCGCCCAGTCGTCGGAGCCGTCGTCGTCCCTGAGCGCGCGCAGCTCCCCAGAGACCTGGTACGTGTCAGCCCCCCCGCACAGGTCGTTGCCGTTGTCGTGCTTCGAAGCTACTCCCCATAGTTGGATATCTATGGTGTCCTCGATGTCCCTCAGGATGTCCGTGAAGTCGCTGCGGAACTGCTCGTGCTCGACGTCTGCGTAAGAAGGAATAGTCCATGTTTCATTTGCCGACCCCCATTGCATCGGAGAGTGCGGGGCCCATCCAATATCCATCAGCGTGGAAATTGTCGCTCCGATAGGGCCTTTCACTAACCTCCATCTGCGTGAACCAGCCAGTAGCAGTCCCCTGCGGATGCTGACCCAAGCCGTCGCCACACGCGCATGTAGTTCAGGATGCTCACGCCACATCTTCAGCCACATGTGGAAATGCTCGAGTCTCACTGACTTGGCTGGGTCTTTCTTGCCGTACACCATCGCCAATGCCGTTGTCAAGCAGCGTCCTGGTCCTGCACCAACCGAACACTGCGCTGCCTGTCTCCTTACAAAAACTGTCATAACGTGTCCTGCAACACCGAACGCCTGATGAGCGCATGTACCCTGTGGTCGAGACCCTGCAGTCCATAGCGCCGTCGTAATGCCTCGTAACTTACCATGCCTTCTTATCCTCTTGATCGCCCATGTTCGTTTCGCTGCCTGTTTTCTTCTCTCATTCGCTTTGATGCAGGTGCGTCGGCGCCCTGCACTGGTGTCCATGCCCAGGTCGGCCGCGTCATGCGAGGGAGTGACTGGTACTCCCAGTCGGCGTAGGCCCGTAGTGACATCACTCAAGATAACGTTGTCCGAAGCTACCGCCGTGGCCTTCTCACTGATGGCTAATCCCGCTTGACGTAGCTGATCGCCTACCATGGCACCCGATTCAATCGTCAAGGATGTGGTTTGCTTCGCAGTGCCACACGAATCACCGCGTCGTCAACGAATGTTCTCAAAAGGATCTGCACGCCGTGCCGCTTGTGAGCCCTTTCCATGATAGGGTCTAGGCAAGCTTTAGCCATTCTACCACCGTTCAGCGAACCCGCCACGATGCCCCGCTGCGCCCGTATTGCGTGCGATACCCGACTGTGCGATCTTTCAGCACCCTCGGCGCGAGACATATCTGCAGCTCCATGGGCAGTACCTTGGCGGGGAAACCTTGTGTGAGGGCCGCAGCACATAACTTAGCGATGTCCAAAGTGTCGTACAATTTTTCAACGTCCAACAGTAATGTAGCAGAGGAGATGTGGAGCTCTCGCGCAGACTCGTCTAACAACCCTCGCACCAATGCCGCTTGCAGTTCCGAGGGCCCGCGGACCGCCGTGTCCCAATGCTCGTCCGCCTCGGATGCCCATTGCAACGTGGCCGAACTGCGAACCTTTGCCCAGAGCTTGACCAGAAACGGTAACAGTCCTAAAACTCCCCCCCCCCCCTCGCCTCGGGTGCGATCGCCCCGATGACGAGATTTACCTGCGGAGGCCACAGCCCGATCTCCTCGATCTGGTTGGGCAAGCGCCCCAGCTGACGAGCGCCCGACGTGGTAGTCGCTGAACCTCCACTGGACCCGTAGCATCAATACCCTTCGATTTCTCTGCGTTCACGCTGGATGTCGCCTGGGAAAGGTGGTCCGTCGTCATCGGCTCGCTGTCCTGCTGAGCTGATCTCTGACGAAGGTAGCCCAACCCGAAGCTTATCTTGTCAGCGCTGAAGTTGTCGCTGCTCCACACCTTCTGCCATCTGTCAGCGCGGTGGTCCATGATATCACTGGGAGAGCCAAAGGCGCGATCCGTGCCAATGATCTCGTCGGCCTTGTCCAGCACTCCTCGCGCATACCTATAACACCTGGAGCCGATTTCCACATGCGGATCGCCCGCTGCTGGAAGCTCTTACTCGCTTAAGAAGTAGATCGGTCAATAGCACGGCTGAGAAACCGATATGTCATCTGCTGCAAATCTCACCAGGCTCTGTCATCCAACTCTGAGATCACTGTGACCATGCCCAACCAGCACTTGAACTTTCTCTCGTCATGGAAAATCGTAAACATGTCCGTAACGTCACTGATGCTCAACAGGCCGCCGACCTTGTTGAAGACCATTTGTAGCTCAGAAATTCGTTGTGGCCGACGTAACACTCCAGCTCGATCGACCAGCGTACTGCAAATGTTCCACCACTCCGCCACTGAATCGCGTAGATGCGGGCGATCGGGGGTGGCGCGCGTCCGCTCCCATTTGAGCGCAAAGCCCTAAGCTCTGCCTCTGACCTTGTCGGCCTCCTGCTGGTCGAGCTTGCGTGTGATGATGGTGTCCTCCTCCAGCGTTGCGACCCATCTCGCGCATCTGGAAGCCAGCCTGCCCCTTGCTGGCGTGTCCCTGTCCTGGAGGAAATGCGGGAAGAGATCCCGATTTTCTCCCAGGCATGAGTCCTGAGTCTTCTCTAGCACCCGAGCCTGCTCCCAGACCTCGCGGGTTATGCTGAATGGGACACTCTCCTCCCCAATGGCGTCCTCCTGCTGGGGCTGCATGTTCTCAAGCGCCTCCTGCAAATGATCATCTAGTTGCTGCTGTCTGCGTGCTCGAGCTTCCGCCAACTTCTTCTGCCTCTTGCTTTGCGGGTCGGGCAACATGGTGGGTCTCTTCACCGTGGGAAGCTCCTTCGCCATGTCCAACGCTCTGTGCCACTTACCCAACTTCGCGTACATGACCTCTCAGACCATGCCCGCATGGGTCTTCCATGGCACTTCAGGCACACTAGAAAGCTTCATGGTAGACGGTATACCCCGCTTCGCGATCACGTAGTCGATGAGTGTGCCTCGACCCCTATTACACGTCACTTCATCATTGGGAGGGAGGATGACCCGGGCGCCCAGCTTCTCTAGCCACGATGTCTGAGACCACTCCGAGGGATGCATATTCCAGTCGCCCATCACCAACCATGACTCCTCTACCAGGCTGAGGAATGCCGCCAATCTGATCAGGGTCCTCTCGTTCGGACCTCGAAACCTGCGCCCTGGGAGAAGGTGGCGCACCGCCACAGCGACATTGCCCATGCGGGTGTGCCATAGCAGGGGGGCAAATCCTTGAAAGCAATCGCGCCCTGTGCGTAATCGCTCAGCCTCTCGTATATGCTCGAAAGAAGTGGTCGCCAACCGCTTCTGCGACATGATCCACTCGCCGCCTGACGCGCCCTCGGATGATCTGCCAGTCAACGTCGCCTCTGTTGCTGTAAGTTTCCATCCGTCTCGTCCCGAGTCGGACCTCGCCTTCTGAAGACGGTGTCCTCTCTGATGTGCCTCTGTGAAACAGATGGTGCCGTACTGTTTTGCCTGTTCTCTCATGAAGGACCTAGCGACGGGCCCCCATTCCGAAATATTACTGAAGAATAACCTTGAACTCGCGTGGCCGTGCTCGTAGAAGTACATGGTGCGTAATCGCCAATGCTGCTGCCCACGCTGGGCACTAGCACCAGGACCAGCAGCAGACGATGAAGCAGCATTGCCGCCGCCAGCCTTGGCATTGCTAGCGATCCTCTTGCGCTCAGCCTCCAGCGCCGCTGCTCTGTCCGCTTCCGCTGCCGCCAGTAGGCCGGGGGAGTCCTCACTCGGATGCGCGGGGCTCTTGGCCTCCCCGTGCTGGTCCTCTGGCTCCGAGTCGTACTCCATGGTGCCTCCTGTACCCACTGCAGATTGACCTTGCTCGCCCGTGCGTTGTCTGTTGGATGCGCCCGAGCGAATATCCTTGACCTTTGCGACCTGTTCGTGCACTGCCTTCTGGGTGGCCGCCACCTGGTCGCACTCTTCCTTGATCGTGGCCTCATGAGCCCGAAGGACACGCTGCTCCTCTTCGTCAAAAGCGCCGATGTCCTGGAAGAGCGTGTCATCCACCGCGAAGACGACTCTCTTGCCGTCCGACGTGTAGCCCTTCGGGACATGCTGGATGTTGGCCTCCGCCGCCACACGAGCCACCGCTTCCGCGTGCTCCTGATTGGCCCTGGCGTGCTCCAAAGCCGCGCGCTTCGTGGCCTCCCTGGCAACCTCCAGCTTGTGTTCCTCGTCCAACTCTGCCTTGGAAGCTCTCTCCAGAGCGTCCGCCTTCCACTCGAGTTTTTTTGCCGACTTCGTGTAGCACTCCTGGGGATAAGCCTGAACCACCTGGCTGTCCTTATACCTCTCTTGCGCCTGGCGAAGCGTGTTAACCTCTTTGGTGAACTGGGGGAGAGAGGCCAACTGATCGAGGAGTGCTGCTGGGTCGACCTCCGTGGGCCCCATGGTCGTCTCCGACGAACAGTATTGATACCACGAGCTCTGCCTCTTCGACCGCCACGGAGGTGCTCTGTGGTATAACTCCATTGAGGCCCCGCACTTCGCACATTTGCCATCGTTGCGCTGAATACTGAAATTGAAAGCCCAGTTGCCGCATGAGCAGACCGTGAAGCCGCCCTTCCTCGCCATCTTCGTGTGGGAGGAATGGTTGCCGACGGGACGGGAACCCGTCCCTGGAACTGTGGGGCTGCTGATCCCTTGGTGCCAGCTCAATGACTTGAGCCAAAATGGATACGGTGCAGCAGCGGGGAGGAGGAGGAGGAGGAGGAGGAGGAGGAGGAGGAAAAGGAGGAACGTCAAGGTGTACGAGCAGGGATCAAGAGGAGAGCAGGAAGAGCAGGTGGGGCCACTCTTGCGCCAGGGGGGTGGCCAGCGCCGCTCGCCGCCGGGCACGCCGCGCTCGGTGCGGCTCCCGCACGGCCCGACAAGTGCCCGTCCCCGCCTGGGACCGATGCTTCTCCTCCTCCTCCTCCTCCTCCTCCTCCTCCTCCCCTCCCCCTCCTCCTCCTCCTCCTCCTCCTCCTCCTCCTCCCCCTCCTCCTCCTCCTCCTCCTCCTCCTCCTCCTCCTCCTCTTCCACCTCTCCTCCTCCTCCGCCGAGGCACGGCGGACGCGCCCCCGCCTGCGCCTTGCGATGCCTGCGGAGCGGCGCTCCAGATGGAACGGGAGGGGGCGCTCCTCGACCTGAAGGCGCCGCGCGCGGGCAGCCCCCGGCTGTATGCGGACGTGACCGTCCGCTGCAGCGCCCCCGACGCCGAGGCCGACAAGCGGCGACGCTACCCGGCGGGCCGCGCGCCTTGGCCACTACTGCCGCTGGCGCTGGAGACCGGCGCCCGCTACGGCAAGGCGGCACTCCAGCAGCTTCGCTGGTTGGCGCGGGACCAGGCGCAGGGCCTCGGCGACGGCCTCTCTGCGGCGGCGGCCGCCGGCGCGCTGACTCGGCGGTGGGGCGCCGAGCTCAGCGTGACGCTCCACCGCGCCACCGCCCAGATCCGGGCGGCGGCCGTGGGCGGCGAGAGCCGGGCGGCGGGGGCGGCCTGGCTGGCCGCGGAGCTCGCCCGCTGAGCCGGTGAGCCGGCGCGCCAGCGGGCGACAGGCGCTGGGCTGGCCAGGAGGGGTCGGGGTTCTACACCGATGTCGCAGTGTTCGTGGAGTTCAGAGTAGCGGGAGACGAAAAAAACCCTTCGGAAAGCGGAGGAGGAGGAGGAGGAGGAGGAGGAGGAGGACGAGGGGGAGGAGGAGGGCGGAGGAGGGCGGAGGAGGAGGAGGAGGAGGAGGAGGAGGAGAAAGAGAAAGAGGAGGAGGAGGAGGCGAAAGAGGAGGAGAGGGGATGATGATGATGCCGATGATGATGATGTTGCTGCTGCTGATGATGATGATGATGATGAAGATGATGCTGATGCTGATGCTGATGCTGATGCTGATGCTGATGCTGATGCTGATGCTGCTGCTGGTTGTGATGATGATGGTGACTATGATGATTGTGATGATGATGATGATGGTGGTGGTGGTGATGTTTTTGATGATGATAATGCTGCTTATGATGATGATGATGATGATGATGATGATGAGTATGATGCTGATGCTGTTCATGATTATGATGATGATGATGATGATGATGATGATGATGCTGATGATGATGATGATGATGATGATGATGATGATGATGATGATGGTTACGATGATGATGGTGAGTGTGATGGTGATGGTGGTGGTGATTGTGATGGTGATGGTGATGGTGATGGTGAGGATTATGATGTGCTATGATTATGTTAACAGGCATGAGGA
>CAUYUJ010016484.1:158384-175523 GCA_963575745.1 Prorocentrum cordatum | reverse complement strand
CTGGCTGGCTGGCTGGTCGGCTGGCTGGCTGGCTGGCTGGCTGGCTGGCCCCTGGTTGACTTCTGGCTGGCTGGCTGGCTGGCGGGCGGGCTGGCTGGCTGGCGGGCTGGCTGGCGGGCTGGCTGGCGGGCTGGCTGGCTGGCTGGATGGCTGGCTGGCTGGCTGGCTGGCTGGCTGGTCCGCTGGCTGGCTGGCTAGCTGGCTGGCTGGCACGCTGGCTGGCGGGCTGGCTGGCGGGCTGGCTGGCTGGCTGGTTGGCTGGCTGGCTGGCTGGCTGTCTGGCTGGCTGGCTGGCTGGCTGGCTGGCTGTCTGGCTGGTTGGCTGGCGGGCTGGCTGGCGGGCTGGCTGGCGGGCTGGCTGGCTGGCTGGATGGCTGGCTGGCTGGTTGGCTGGCTGGCTGGCTGGCTGGCTGGCTGGCTGGCTCGAGGGCTGTCTGGCTGGCTGGCTGGCTGGTCGGCTGGCTGGCTGGCTGGCTGGCTGGCCCCTGGTTGACTTATGGCTGGCTGGCTGGCTGGCTGGCGGGCGGGCTGGCTGGTCGGCCTGCTGGCTGGCTGGCTGGCTGGCTGGCTGGCTGGCTGGTCGGCTGGCTGGCTGGCTGGCTGGCTGGCCCCTGGTTGACTTATGTCTGGCTTGCTGGCTGGCTGTCTGGCTGGTTTGCTGGCTCGCTGGCTGGCTTGCTGGGTGGCTTCTGGTTAACTTCTGGCTGGCTGGCTGGCTGTCTGGCTGGCTGGCTGGCCGTCCGGCTGCCTGGCCGGCTGCCTGGCTGGTTGGCTGGCTGGGCCCTGGTTGACCTCTGGTTGACTTTTGGCTGGCTGGCTGGCTGTCCGGCTGGCGGCGGCGGCGACGACGACGACGACGACGACGACGACGACGACGCCGACGCCGACGACGACGACGACGACGACGACGACGACGACGACGACGACGACGACGACGACGACGACGACGACGACGACGACGACGACGACGACGACGACGACGACGACGACGGCTGGCTGGCTGGCTGGCTTCTGGTTGACTTCTGGCTGGCTGGCTGGCTGTCTGGCTGGCTGGCTGGCCGTCCGGCAGCCTGGCTGGCTGCCTGGCTGGTTGGCTGGTTGACCTCTGGTTGACGTCTGGTTGACTTTTGGCTGGCTGGCTGGCTGTCCGGCTGCGGCTGGCGGCGGCGGCGGCGACGACGACGACGACGACTGCGACGACGCCGACGCCGACGACGACGACAACGACGACGACGACGACGACGACGACGACGACGACGACGACAACGACGACGACGACGACGATGACCAAACCACGATCACGGCTGGTTGGCTGGCTGGCTGGTTGGCTGGTTGGCTGGTTGGCAGCAAACCAGCCGCCAACCAGCCGCCAACCAGCCGAATGGCCGTGGTTGATTCGTGGTTGGTTCTGGTTGGAAATGCGGCCAAAACCCGTGTAAGTGGTGCTCAAAATACACATGTTTTGCCCGCATTCTGGTTGGGTCTCGGTTGGGTTTTGGTTGGAATTGGGATGAAGTTGCTCTTACACGTTGTAAAGCCTCCCCCTCATCCCCGCGGTGTCAGGAGCCAATGCCGGAGTCGACACGACGCAAACCTGCAGTAGGAGATGTGCGACGTCCGATCTCGCGCTTGCTGTCTGCCGCTTCCCGTCGTGCTGTCTGTGTGCAGCCGTTGCCGAGTCGTCCTGCACCTGCCCCCGCGTCTGTCGTAGGGCCTCTCGGTGGATTCTTCGAGGCCTCGGGGTCGGCCGCTTGGAGGTTTTTCTTGGCGAGCCTCCGGGGGCTTTCGGGGCCCTGTTGGGCCTTCTTGGAGGCCTCTTGGGGGCCTCGTGGGGATGCCTGTGTTTCAGGAATCGAGGCGTCTGGAGGTCTGAGTTATTGATTTTCGAATGCCCTTCACCGAGAACTGATCAGAAAGTTTCGGAGATCCGGGCGGATCGTTTTGGGTGGTGGAAGGGCAGGCGCGGGAGGAGGCTGTGGAGGGGGAGGTGGGAGGAGGAGGGGGGCGTAGGAGGAGCAACAGAGAAGGCGCAGGAGGGAAGGGATGGGGAGGGGGAGGGGGAGGGAGAAGGATGAAGGGGAGGATGAGGATGTTGAAGGGAAGGACGGTATAGGGGAGGAGCGAGGATGATGTGGCCCGTTGAGGGTGAGGGAAACCAGTGGATGATTATGATTATGATTGTGGTGATGATGATGTTGATGATACTGATGATGGTGATGATGCTGGTGATGATGATGATAACGATGACGATGACGATGACGATGATAATGATGATGATGATGATGATGATGATGATGATGATGATGATGATGATGATGATGATGATGATGATGATGATGATGATGATGATACTGATGATGGTGATGATGATGATGGTGGTGATAATGCTGGTGAGGAGGAGTTGGAGGTTGAGTATGATGAAGCTGGTGGTGATGATGCTGCTGCTGCTGATGATGATGATGATGATGATTCTGATCGTTGTGGTGGTGATGCTTATGATGACGATGACGATGACGATGATGAGGATGAGGATGAGGATGAGGATGAGGATGAGGATGAGGATGGTCATGATGACGGTGATGATGACGATGATGATGGTGTTGCTGATCCTGATGAGGAGGACGATGAGGAGGATGAGGACGGTGATGATGATGTTGATGATCATGGTGATGATGCTGCTAATGATGATGATGATACTACTGATGATGATGATGATGATGATGATGATGATGATGATGGTGGTGGTGGTGCTGGCGATGATGCTGATATTAATGATGTTGGTGATGGTGATGGTGGTGGTGATGATGATGCTGCTGACGATGTTGATTATGCTGATGATGAGGCTGATGCTATTGATGATAATTGGTGGTCGCGTGGGTGCCGAAGGACACTCGACGTTTACGTGGGCCCAGGCGGGGAGCCGACCACGCTGGCGTGCAGCACCAGCAATGGCTTCGCAGTGCACTGCGGCGAGTGTTGTTGCACCCCGCCGCGTGCCGCAGCACCTGCCATGGACGCCATTGCCCTGCCGCGAAGGAGCCAGCGACTGAGGGAGCCGCCGTTCCTCCGCTTGGTCGAGCGCCTTCTAGTCGTCGTACACTTCGTCCATGGTCGCTTTGCGCGTCGCCAGCGTGGGAGTCGCCGCGAGTGGGAGCCGCCGCGTGGAAACCGCCGCCGTAGGAGCCGCCCCTGGGAACGTAGGAGCCGTCTTCGTGGGAGCAGCTGCGCGTAGGAGCCGCCTCCGCGGGAGCCGCCGCGGGAGCCGCCGCCGTGGGAGGCGCCGCCGTGGGAGGCGTCGCCGCGGTAGCCGCTTGAGTGGGAGCCGCTCGGCTGGGAGTCGCCTGAGAGGAAGACGCCGCCGCGGGAGCCGCCTCCGTGGGAACCGCCGCTATGGGAGCCGACGCGGGAACCGCCGCGTTGAGAGCTGCCTCCGTGGGAGCTGGCGCTGTGGGAGCCGACGACGTGGGGCCCACCTCCGTAGGAACCGCCGCCTTTGGAACTGCCGCTGTGGGAGTAGCCTCCTAGTGGAAGCCGCTGTCGTGAGAGCCGCATCGCGGGAGATGCCGCCCGGGGACCCGCGGTGGTAGCTGACGGGGCTGGGGGAACCGCCGCCGTGGGAGCCGTGAGAACCGCCACCATGGGAGCCATCTCCGCGGCAACCGCCGCGGGAGCCGCCGTGGGAACCGCCGCCGCGGGAACCGCCTCCGTGGGAGCCGCCGCCGCGGGACCAGCCTCAGTGAGGACCGCTGCCGTGGGAGTCGTCTTCGGCGGAGCCGCCGCCGTGGGAGCCGCCTCCGTGGGAGCCGTCGCCGCGGGAACAGCCGTGGGAACCCCCTCCCTGGTAGCCGGCGCCGTGGGAGCCCAGAGCCGCCGTTGGGGCCGCCGCCGTGGGAGGCACCGCCGTGGGAACTGCTGCCTTGGGATCCGCCGCCGCGGGAGCCGCTTCCGCGGGAGCCGCCGCCTGAGGTGAGCCGCCCGCTGCCGCAAGCAGGAGCCGCCACGAGTGTGGCCGAAGTTGAACCCCACATAGAAGCCGAAGGGGAAGAGGACGTGGTGGCACCAGGTGGACATGCCGAGTCCATAGACTGTTTGGCGCCGATGCCGCCAGCGCACGAGGGACACCTGGAGCCCGAGGGCAGGTGTAGGTGGACGTGAACGTGAGCGTCAACCGCTGCACCGCCATTGCCAGAAATCTGAGTCAGATGCAGGAAGATGATGAATTATGGTCGCGCGGGCGCCCAAGGGCAATCAATGTCTACGTGGGCAGAGGCGGGGAGCCGACCATGTTGGTGTGCAGCACCAGCATGGACCTCAAAGCGCACTGCGGCGAATGTTGCTGCACCCCGCCGCATGCCGCAGCATCTGCGAGTGAGACAGGAACGACCTGTCCCATGCACTACAGGCCCGGAGGTACCCAAACGATGATGCTGATGATGATGAGGAGGATGAGGATGATAATGATGGTGGTGATGGAGGTGGTGGTGGAGGTGATGATGGGCATGATGATGCTGATGGTGATCATGATGATGTTGATGATGATGATGTTGATGATGATGGCGGCGGTGGTGGTGACAACAATGGTGGTGCTGATGAGGAATACGAACGGTGCTAAACCTGATAAGAGGCTACTGGCAGCTGCACATATACGAACAAGGAAAAGTGTAGGACCAATGCTAATACGAAGAATAGCCATACGAGAAAAACGATTATCCATACTACAACCATGACTACGAAACGCCATGTTACAAGTAGTGCGCGCAAGAGTACGGATAGCTTCAATGATCATGGCACGACTGATAAAACCAAATTGCTGGACTAGTATTCATGGAAGAAGTGGAGGAGGAGGAGGAGGAGGAGGAGGAGGAGGAGGAGGAGGAGGAGGAGGAGGAAGAGGGGACGGAGGCTCCAGGACTCAAGCGGCAAGTGGCGAGGCGCACGGTTTTTTTCAGGGATGGGGCCTGGTTTTTGTCGTCTTCGCCTCGCGTCTGCAAGTTGGGTCCTGGCCGTGGTCTGCGATTTCGGCCTCGGCAGGCCTTCGGTGCTAGATCTTTCGGCCGGCCAACGTTTTCAAACGGTGTTTTCGATCGCTGCTGGGGGGGCAAAGCCCGCGGGGCAGCCTCCAATATATAGTTGCGCCCCGCCGAGAGCTTCCGGGGGGCCGCTGCCCCCGCAACAAAAAACAGCATTTCCGCGCGTTGCGCCCCCCACGTGTGAGTCAGGAGGGGGAAATCTACACAAACGCCCATCAACGCTTACATTCGTGAAACGACAGAATGTGTTGGAAATGGAGGGGACAACACTTTTTTGGATTCGCGGGTCGAGACCGCGCCTCTTCCGGTCGAAGCTAAGCGGGCCGCGCGAAGCTTGAATTAACAACGAGGGGGGGATAGAAGGAGAGGCTTGACGGCAAGGCCAGGAGGAGGCAAAGCCTCGGGATCAGGCGGTGCCGAAGACGACGTGCTTGCAAAGGAACGCCTTGTACAGGAACCCGAATGGAGGGGAGAACACACTGCAGGAAACATGCGAGAACATTGGCATCCTTGACTGCGTGCCGATCTATGTGTGTCCCCCTGGGCCCCTCCAGTCTCTGGCTCCCCCGCGCTCGCCGCCGCGCGCTGCCAGCCGCGAGGAGCTGCCGGGCAGGCGGCTCGCAGCCGCTGGCTCTCGGGGGGCCGGCCCGCGCCCCCTTGCCCCTGGCGCGGCCGAGCGCCCCTCCCCCCCACCCAAGCTGATCAGCGGGCCCCTCCCCCTCTGAGATCCTTTTCCCGCCCCTCCCCCCCCCCCCCTTGCCTCTTTCCCGCCTCCACCTTCCCCCCTTCCCTTGCCCCCTCCCCTCTCAAAAACGCCTCCTGCTTCCCCCAAGAAACGCCTCCTCCTTCCCCTTTCCGTTTCCCCCTCCCATTTCGAAACCGCTTCCACTTTCCCCTAAAGCGCCTCCTCCTTCCCGCTTCCCGCCTCCACGTCTTGACGATCCCGCGGCCTGGCGAGGGTTCCCCGTGAAAACACACAAGGAAATCCGACGGAGGCCCATGGGACCCTTCCCCCGTGAAATCCGCCGTTGCAAGCCGAAATGCAACATCGCAAAAAATCACGCCCAGAGCCCTGGACCCCATCTGTCCGCGTCATTTTTCAGGCCGGATCGGTATGTATGTGAGGGTCCGGGGGCTTGCAGTGGAGCGATCACTCGGCATCGCTCGGACGTGTGCATTTTTCTTTCGGCGGGGACCATCGAGGAGCATCCTTGACCATTTGGCGAAGAAGCCACGCACGAAAGCGGAAAAAACACAGGGAATGGACGCCCGAGCGATGGCGAAATCACGCCCGTTGTGAAAAAGTGCGACGCCAGGATTTCGGGCCCCCTCTCGGGGCACCCCTCCGGCCATCAGCCCACGTCCTGGATGGAGGCGGGGGCCTCGTCTCGGGCGGGCCCAGGACCCGGAGGTCTCGTTCCAGAGCGGTCCGGCACGCTTCGTGGAGCGCTCTCCAACGGCCGCCGCGCCCGCTGCGCCCAGGAACCCTCGGTTCTCAGGGAGCCCCGAATCCCAGACCCCCTCGCGCTGCGAAAACATCACGACGGGAGGTTTTGCGCTGTGTTCGGCCTCTGGGGGCCCTTGCCGGCCCTCGGGACCGTGAAGAGACGGCTCAGGATGAGAAGCCGGTCTCGGGGAAAGGTTCCGGACCTCTGGGTGGGTCGCTTCCGGAAAGGGTCGTGACGTCGGGGGTGCGGGATGAGACTTGCGCAGCCCAGTCCGATCTTGTCCCCGTCCCCTCGCTTCGCCCAATTCCGTCGACGGGGAGCGGGGGCGCTGGTCCCGCTGCGCTCGGCCGCCGCGGCGCGCCCCGATTCTGGACGCCCGAAATGGGTACGGAAAGAACGGGTACAATGCTCAACAGCAGTTCTTGTTCATTCTGAACAGGACTCGCTGTCCACGCCGCCGCGGCCTGTGTCCATTCGAGACAGAGGGCTGCCTGTCCAACGGCGGCCGCTGTTGGTCTGGGACAACATTTGCTGTTGGGCACTGTGCCCATTCTCTCCGTGCCCATTTCGGGCGCCCAAACCGATGGCCAAGCGCAAGAAGCCCGGCGCGCGGCGCCCGGCGCGGCCAGGCGCCGAGGCGGCCGCGGCGGCGCCGGCGCGGCCGGCCGCCGCCGAGCAGGCGCGGGCCCGCGGGCGCCGCGGGCCCGGGGGAGGCGGCGGGCCAGCGCGGGGGGCGCGGCGCGCGGCGCCGGGCGCGGCGCGGCTCCGAGGGGGCGGCGGCGGCGCCGGCGCGGCAGGCGGCTGCCGAGGCGGGGCAGCCGCCAGCGCCCGCGGGCTCGGGGAAGGCGCCGCAGGGCGCCAAGCCAGCCAGCCCTGCTCAAGTATCAGGGGCGGCTTCGAGGGGTGGGTATCGTGGCGGGGGCCATGAGATCTCCCCAGAGTTCGCGGCGGCTCATCTCATTTCGATGCGTCCCTGGACGCCCCCTTGGCCGCGCACGTGCCGCCAGCCACGATTTGCGCCCACCCCCTTGGACGCCCCCGTCGCAGGGCGCCAAGCTAGGCAGCATCTCAAGCAGTGGCGAAGCGTCCTCTGGCCCGCCTAGAGGCCGACCAAGCAATGTTCTAGGAGCCTCTTGTGGTCTGCACGAAGTGTTCTGAAAGCAGTTCTGGCTGGGACTGGCTTGTTTTAACATATCGGGTTTATGTTCTGAGAACATTGCTTGTGTTCTTAGAGGATTGTCGGGTTCTGAGAACATGTCGTGGTGGGCCTGTAGAAATGCCAGGACGGTCGGTCCCTGCTCAAGTATCGGGGGCGGCAACGAGGGATGGATATCATGGCGGGGGCCATGAGATCTCCCCAGAGTTCGTGGCGGCTCATCTTATTTCGATGCGTTCCTGGACGCCCCCTTGGCCGCGCACGTGCCGCCAGTCACGATTTGCGCCCCCCCCTCTTGGACGCCCCCGTCGCAGGGCGCCAAGCTAGGCAGCATCTCAAGCAGTGGCGAAACGTCCTCTGGCCCGCCTAGAGGCCGACCAAGCAATGTTCTAGGAGCCTCTTGTGGTCTGCACGAAGTGTTCTGAGAACACTTCTGGCTGGGACTGGCTTGTTTTACAATGTATCGGGTCGATGTTCTAAGAGCATTGCTTTGTTCTTAGAGCATTGTCGGGTTCTGACAACATGTCGTGGTAGGCTTATAAAAAAAGCCAGGACGGTCGGTCCCTGCTCAAGTATCGGGGGCGGCCACGAGGGTGGATATCATGGCGGGGGCCATGAGATCTCCCCAGAGTTCGTGGCGGCTCATCTTATTTCGATGCGTTCCTGGACGCCCCCTTGGCCGCGCACGTGCCGCCAGCCACGATTTGCGCCCCCCCCTCTTGGACGCCCCCGTCGCAGGGCGCCAAGCTAGGCAGCATCTCAAGCAGTGGCGAAGCGTCCTCTGGCCCGCCTAGAGGCCGACCAAGCAATGTTCTAGGAGCCTCTTGTGGTCTGCACAAAGTGTTCTGAGAGCAGTTCTGGCTGGGACTGGCTTGTTTTACAATGTATCGGGTCGATGTTCTAAGAGCATTGCTTTGTTCTTAGAGCATTGTCGGGTTCTGACAACATGTCGTGGTAGGCTTATAAAAAAGTCAGGACGGTCGGTCCCTGCTCACGTATCGGGGGCGGCCACGAGGGTGGATATCATGGCGGGGGCCATGAGATCTCCCCAGAATTCGTGGCGGCTCATCTCATTTCGATGCGTTCCTGGGCGCCCCCTTGGCCGCGCACGTGCCGCCAGCCACGACTTGCGCCCCCCTCCTCTTGGACGCCCGCCTCGTTGCACGCCTCTGACAGCGCAGGCGCGTCAGGTAGGAGACCAGCCTGCCAGCGGCAGAGCGCTACGGTGTCGAGGGGAGCGTGCGTGTGCCAGTGAAGCCTCCTCCCGTGGGTGTGCACATGCAGAGCAGCGCGGTGCATAGCGGACGCACCAGCGGCGGAGAACCTTCGATGGCCATGGCCTTTGGGCCCACAGAAGCCCTCGGGCATCGCAGGGCTCTCGAAGCCCGACGATGCACGTGCCCGCTGCTTTCTCACAGCAAGAGTAATGATGGCATGTGTCCACATGTACGCCATCGCCAGTCCAGTCAGGCCAGCCTTGGGCCCAGGGATCTGTGCACTGGCCAAGCTGGGAGGGCCCGGGCATATGCGCCGATCCGGGTCCGTTGTGTCGGCGTGTGCCGAACAATGATTATGACACAAGCATCTACTTTCGGAGGGCCGCGCGGATGTCGGCGCTCGACCCACTTAGTTAGCGAGCCAGGGGCGGCGCTAGAGGTGCCGCCATGGGAGGTTCGGCACCGATCCAAGAAGCCCGCGCTAACCCACAGTCTATGCTTATGCACTTGCTCCGTAGCTCTCCGCTGCAGTCGCCCTCGTCGCCGTCGCCCTCGTAGCCCTCGTCGTCGCCCTCGCCGCCCTCGCCGCGGTCATCCTCGTCGTCGCCCTCGCCGCCCTCGCCTTCGCGGCCGCCCTCGCCCCGGCGCGTCGCCGAAGCGTGCGGTCGGCGCCGCTCCCCCCGAGGCGAAGCGCATCTGGCGAGAGGCCGCCGCCTCGGAGCCCATCGACAACGGCTTCCACGCCTACAAGGCCGACCCGCTGGACCACGCGGAGACGGACACCATCTATGATAAAACAGCCCCGGATCCTAATAACACAATGAAGACGTAGCCTAACTTAGGTCCGCGTGCGTGGTTTGGATTGAGACATCTGCAGAGAAGATCCCGTATCCCTAATGTTGGGCCCAGGACAGAGAAAGTATCAGATCCCAACCGGACGCGTGAGATCCCAACCGGACGGTTCAGATCCCAACCGTCAAGGACACGCGGGACGCGTGAGATCCCAACCACTTTGGAGCCTCTGAAAAGCTCCAAGCCTCTGCAAGGGTCTGAGAGCCACTGCGAGCCTCTGAGAGATTCTGATAGATTCTGAGAGATTCTAATAGATTCTGCGAGATTCTGATAGATTCTGAAAGATTCTGAGAGATTCTCAGAGATTCTGAGAGGTTCTGAGAGATCCTGAGAGATTCTGAAAGCTTCTGAGAGGTTCTGAGAGATCCTGAGAGATTCTGAGAGACTCTGAGAGATTCTGAGAGATTCTGAGAGATTCTGAGAGGTTCTGAGAGATTCTGTGAGAGTCTGTGAGATTCTGAGAGATTCTGAGAGACCCTGAAAGCTTCTGAGAGGTTCTCAGAGATTGTGATTCTGAGAGATTTTGAAAGCTTCGTACTGCTACGACTACTACGACTACGACCACTACTACTATTACGCTAGAATTATTATTATTATTTTTAAGTACTGCTACGACGACTACGGCTACGACTACGACTACGACTACTATTACTACTACTACTACTACTACTACTACTACTACTACTACTACTACTACTACTACTACTAATACTATTACTATTTCTATTACTATTACTACTACTACTACTACTACTACTACTACTACTACTATTACTACTTCTACTACTACTACTACTACTACTACAACTCGTACTAGTACTTGTAATACTACTACTACTACTACTTTACTACTACTACTACTACCACTACTACTACTAGTACTGTTACTACTACCTACGACTACACTTACACTTAACACCACCAATCCTTTCCTACTCATACTCGTCCTATTACTACTAACTACTACCACTACTACTAACTACTACTAACTACTACTACTACTACTACTACAACGACTACTACTACTACTATTACTACTACTAACGACTATCCCCTGCTACAACTACTACGACTACTACAAACGACTACTACCTACTTCTACTACTACTACTACTACTACTATTACTAACTACTACTACTATACTTACTACTACTACTTCTACTACTACTACTACTACGCTATAACAACAACTACTACTACTACTACTACTACTACTACTACTACTACTACTACGGCTACTACGACTCCTACTGCTACGGATACTACTATATTACTACTACTACTACTACTACTACTACTACTGCGATTTCTACTACTACTACGACTACTACTACTACTACTACCACTACGATTACGACAACAACAACAACTACTACTACTACCACTACTACTACTACTACTACTACTACTACTACTACTACTACTACTATTATTACTATTACTGCAACCACTACTACTAATTTCACTACTACTACTACTACTACTACTACTACGATTCCTACTGCAACTAACTACTGCTACTAACTACTAACTACCAACTACTATTACTAGTACTGTTACTACTACTATTATTACTACTACTACTCACAGTACTACTACTACTACTACTACTACTACTACTACTACTACTACTACTACTACTACTACTACTACTACCACTACCACTACTACTACTACTACTACTACTACTACTACTACTACTACTACCACTACTACTACTACTGCTATTACAATTACGACGACTACTGCTACGACTACTACTACTACTACTACTACTACTACGACGACTACTACTACTACGACCGCTACTACTACTACTACTTATAACTACTACTACTAACTACTGACGACTACTACTATACTACTACTACGATTACTACTACTATTACTACTAACTACTACTACTACTACTACTAAACTACTTTACTACACTACTACTTACGACAATTACTACTACTACTACTACTACTACTACTACTGACTACTACTACTACTACTACTCTACTACTATACGACTACTACTACTACTACTACCTACTACTCGACTACTACTACTCTACTACACTACTACTACTACTACTACTACTACTACTACTACGGCTACTACTACGTACTACTACTACTATTACTACTACTACTACTACTACTACTACTACTACTACTACTGCTACTAGTACTAGTACTAGTACTAGTACTAGTACTACTACTACTACTACTACTACTACTACTACTACTACTACCACCACCACTACTACTTCTACCACTACTACGATCCAGCAAAAGACGCGCCAGATCCCAACCGCAATAACTCAGGCGTAAATCTGCTCCTGTAAGGTGTCCATCGCAATTTCAGATAGCAATGAACAAGTATGGCAATTGTTTAATATGTTTTCTTCATTCGCTTCCTCCTCGATTGGGATCTGACCGTGCCTGGTGTTTTAGACGGTTGGGATCTGAACCGTCCGGTTGGGATCTCACGCGTCCTGTTGGGATCTGAACCCATCGCGCCCAGGACACGCGCGCGTACGAGCACCTGCGGCCGCTGATGCTGCTGCTCGCGGGGCACCTCTCCAAGAAACCGGCCACCAGAGGAGGAACATGTACCCATACCTTTCCTTCGTTGTCGCCCTGTTGGGCATCCCGGGAGGCGCTCGTCGCCGAGAGTGGATTCGCCTCGACATCCTGGTGACAGCGCGCCCCGGGAGAGGTCCAGGGAGTGGCGGTATGGGCACTTGTTGGCTTCCCCAGGCCAGCCTGGCGCTGTGGGATCCTTATCTCGGAGAAGGGAAGCAGTCTCACAAGCATAGACGTTCGGAAGAGGGGGAGGGGGGGCAGGAAGGAAGGACGGAAGGAAGCAAGGAGGAGGAGGATGATAGACTTTCGGAATTGTTGCGCGCTTGTGGGATCAGTGCCGGACCGCATTGGCGGCGCCTCCTGCGCCGCCCCCAGCGCGCTCCGCGCGCCAGGGAGGGGGTCCAAGCACTTCGCTCCTCCGAAAGCCCATGCTAGTGGTGTGCGTCTCTTCCTCTACCGTTTCTGCAAGGGCGCCATGGTGCGGCGCCTCGCTGGCCTCGGCTTCCGGAAGGTCCACAACGTGAACGAGGACTTCTACGCCGTGATCGAGTCTGGGAAGCTGCCGGAGCACGACTTGATACTCAGCAGCCCCCCGTACTCGGGCGACCACCTGGAGCGCTGCCTCCGATTCTGCGGGAGCTGCGGCAGCGCCTGGGCGCTGCTGCTGCCGAACTGGGTGCAGAGCCGGCCATACTTCCGCGAGGTGCTGGGCTCGAAGTCTGAGCAGGTGTTCTACATTCGAGGGAGGGAAAACGACATAGACATACACCTTTCGGAGTTCCGCGCGGATTTCCCGGGATCGGCGCTGGACCCCCCTGAGCACGCCAGGGACGGCGCCGGAGGCGCTGTCAGGGGGGCCCAGCGCCGATCCCAAGAAAGCCGCGCGGAGCGCCGAAAGTTTCGTTGATGCAGCTATCTCTGCCTATACATCTCCCCCGTGGACCGGTACACCTACTGGATGCCCCCAGACCTGGTGCAGGGGCGCTCGAGGCCAGAGTGGGTCGGGGACGACGGTGGCACCTCCCCCTACGACTCCTCCTGGTACGTGTTCCTGCCGCCCCGCATCCCTCGGAAGAAGGTCTACGCCGCACTCGAGAGGCACGAGTCCTCGAAAGTCGACTGGGTGCTGGCGGAGACGCTGAAGGCGGCGAGGTGGAAGGTCAAGAAGCTGCTGGGCCGCCAGGGGGCCCCCCCGGGGGCCGGCCGGCGCGATGAGCCAGAGGGAGGGGCCCCGCGGCAAGGACCCAAGCCGCGGGGCAAGAAGCGAAAGCGGAGCGACGCGGAGGCCACGCCGGCCGCGGCGCCCGTCGTGCCCGGCCGGCGCCAGAAGCACGCCAAGTGGGGGAACACCGTCGCCTTCGAGTGACGGCTCGCCGGCCTTTCCCGCGGCCCTGCGCGGCCTCGCCGTGCTGTGCCGTGGCGCGCCGCGGGGGGGTCGTGCCCGTGCCCAGGGACTGGGCGCCTGCAAAAGTGTGTGTGGTGTGTGTGTGTGTGTGTGTGGTGTGCTTGCGCGTGTGTGTGTGTGTGTGCTTGTGTGTGTGTGTGTGTTCGTGTGCGTGTGTGAATGCCTGTGTGTGTGTGTTCGTGTGTGTGTGTGTGTGTTTGTCTTTGTGTGTGTGTGTGTGTGCGCGTGTGTAGCCGGATAAAACACGACGAAGCATCAAACTGCGGAGGAGGGGGGAGGGGAGAGGAAAGGGGAGAAGGCGGCCTCAGAAATCGTTTCGCTGACCTTCGCTGCCGTCCAAAATCAAGAGTACACATATTCGCGAACAGCCCGGCGCCATTCTCCGCTATGATGAACAGCCACCCCGTGGGATTGCTGAACGGTCTGCGCATGTAAACGCATAACTGTGGCCCATTGAAGTCGTGGATGGCCTCTTCCTCGCTTGGCAGAAACAGTTACATCAGAGCTCCCAGCCTGGAGCACAAACGATCGAACTATGCACGGTGACGATATCAACTTGTCGAAATAAACGAACTGATTCGACAGAATGCGCAGGCTGATCCGGCTTTGGCGCAAGACTGCCCGCAACGCCTCGCTGCTGACGTGCGACAACATGGGGTGAGGAATACTGAGTATCCTGCGCAAGCGCCGTGCTTGATCGGAGTCGAGCTTGTCTCTGTCGGCCTGCCGCAGACACGAAGCCTCCGAGCTGTGCGTGAGCTTCGTCGCCACGCAGGCGCTGAAGAAGTACAACTTCCTCTGCCTCCTGACGTTTGTATGCTTCCAAGCTTCAGGAGGGGAAAAAAACACACACAGACACAATTCATCAGCGATTCCCAAGAAAATATATGGGAAAGTATGGGAAGTGGGGGGGAGGACAGAAATCCAGAAATCATGGACAAATATATGGGGGATATGTCTATTCGTGTGTATTTCTTGGTGTGTCCCAGGGCCCCCTCCTCTGCCTCCTGACTCGTTCGCGTGCTTCCGAACAAGCTGTCGCCAGGGATCTCCGAAGGCGGCGCGCGCCGCCCCGGAGCTCACCCTCCTGGCAGTGCGCGCCCCCCGTTCTGCCCATCCTCCGCGCGCGGGAGGCTGCCCAAGCTGCACCTCCTCCTCCTCCTCCTCCTCCCCTCCTCCTCCTCCCTCCTCCTCCTCCTCCATCCTCCCTCCATCCCTCCTCATCCTCCTCCTCCCCCTCCTCCTCCTCCTCCTCCTCCTCTCCTCCTCCTCCTCCTCCTCCTCCTCCTCCTCCCTCCTCCTCCTCTGGTGACCCCCGTCCTGCCGTCATCCGCGCGCGGGAGGCTGCCCAGCTGCACTGCCGAGGTTCAGGAGGGAGGGAAACACACAGACGCAATGAATTCAGAGCGTGAATTACCTACCCCGTTTTCGCTTCCAGGCAAAACCAAGTCATACCACGCGCCTCCTTGTCAAGCGGCCTGACCAGTACAGGCCGTAGTTTGGCATCGTTTGGTATCTCTTGGAAGCGAGGGTGGTCAAAAGCGAGGTAGGTTTGCTTTCCCCCTATTAATTGTCGATCCCCAGGAAAATACGGGGAGGTATGGGAAGTGGGGGGGGGGAAGACGGAAGCCCAGAACATGTGGGGAAACTATGGGGGATTTTTTTGTTTGTGTGTATTTGTTTGTGTGTCCCAGGGCCCCTTCAGAGGTCACAGCTTTCACTGGCGAGCCCTGTGGGGTGCAGATGTCCTCCGCGTGCCGGAGCTGTAGATGCAGCGTCGTGTCCGAATTCGGTTGCAAACCGTATTGGGGGTGGACAGAACCCCCAACAGTGACACGTCGATTGGTGAATTGTCCGTTATCGGTTCTCGAGAGGGCGCCGTGGCCGTTATTTTCCAGGCTTGCGCCCGCCAGGTTTGGGCCTCAGGTCGTTTTCACTAAACAACGTTTTACTAAAGGGGGGTCTGTCCATCCCCGACCGTAGAGGCGTGCTCGAGAGATTAAGCGGTCCAGGAAATACTGCAAACGCTGAATGTCATTTGTCAGCAGGGCCGTGTCGTCAGCATACGCGATGTTGGCCGACTGCGTGTCCTCAGGGCTGTGGCCGAATTCATCGATCACGGCTTCTTCAACATCATCCATCAGAACGCTCAGCATGATAATGAAGAGATATGGGCTGAGGGGGCATCCCTGCGCTATTCCAGAGCCCTGATCGTGCACCTGGCTCTCTCCTTCCATATCTTTCACGTCGAAGGTCCTCCCGTCGTATATGGCGCTAGTCATGTCTATGTAGGGATCCGGGATTCCAAAAGAAGCTTGCGCTATAGGGAGTGCTGCGTGGTCCAATTTGTCGAATGCTTTGGACCAGTCCAAAAGCACCGCAGAGGCCTCGCCATCCTTACAGACCCACGCGTTCTCGATGAAACGATGCAGAATGAAGATTGCGTCCGTGGTCCCACGCTTGCTTCTAAAACCGAACTGGCTGGGCCTGAGCTTGTCCTCCACGCCACCGTTTGCGAGCCTGTTCAACAGTAGTGCCGCCAACACCTGATACCCAGGTTGCCGGTCCTTGGACACGGATGCGATGTGCGTGGCAGAGGCAGGATATCTCAACATCTGAGGCCGCATTTTGCGGGGGCTGCGCCAGCAAGAGCGCGAGTGAGTTTTCTGTGCGCTATGTCCGCATGCTGTGTGACGCTAGTGCTGCAGAGTGTAGCACCTCGCTATCTCCCAGCCTCTGGCAAGAAGCGATGCCGTTTGCTGCCGCATGTTGGAGCACGAGCCGCGGGCCTTTGCCTCGTTCTGGTTTCGATACTCGTCGTGCGGAGGTATATTATACAGACCCCCGAAGTCGCCAAGCGCCAAGTGTCAATCTTCAGGGCAGCATGTTGCCGATTTGACGTCGCGCAGGCACATCGCGGAAGCGCGCTTTCAAGCTGGTCGAGATGTGCTTCACTCGTGCCGTGCTCATTGAGAACCGGCAAAACACCATAATCGTGTTCCTAAGCGCGGCAAGTCTTGACCGGGTGCTGCGAGCGCAGCATTCGATTGGCAGGGAGCCGCGGCCGCAATGATGGAGACTTGATGGGCTGCATTCACCTCAGTCCTCCCCAGCATCCTATCCTCATTTTCCCCCTTACCTCTCCTCCCCCCTCCTTCCATCCCTCGCTCCGCCCCCTCCCCCTCGAATCCCCCGCCCTCTGCTCGGGGACAGGTCGCGGAGATGAAGCGGGCGGTGTAGTGCGCGCCCACGACGCTGCAAGCCGCGCAGGAGCCCGACGCGTTCTTTGTTATGCCTCTGCCTTTCCTGTGGCTGCTCCCGTCCTCTCATGTTCGTTATGGTTCGCATCCTCTCTCACCCTTCTCGTTTTGATTATGCTGATCCCATCCTCCCGTTTCTTTGCTGCTGCTCCGCCTCCTCCACCCTTCCTTTTCCTCCTCCTCCTCCTCCTCCTCC
>CAUYUJ010016484.1:42500-158284 GCA_963575745.1 Prorocentrum cordatum | reverse complement strand
TCCTCCTCCTCCTCCCCTCCCCCTCCCCCTCCCCCTCCTCCTCCTCCTCCTCCTCCTCCTCCTCCTCCTCCTCCTCCTCCTCCTCCTCCTCCTCCTCCCCCTCCTCGGCCTCGGGGGGCCTCCGCCCCCTCTCTCCGGTGCCGCTCTCCCCGTCCTCCTCTTGCCCGCGTCGGCGACGGCAGCGCGCTCGGGACCCGCGCTCTGGCCTGCCTGCCGTGGCTGTTCCGCGGGTGCGCACCCGTCGCCTCCACGAATGCCGGCATCTCGGCGTGCGAGGAGGCACTGTGCACCAGCTGCCCCCCTTCTCCTGGCATCGCTCGGACGTGTGCATTTTTTCTCGGCGAGGGCCATCGAGGAGCATCCTTGATCAGTTGGCGAAGAAACCACGCACGAAACCGAAAAAACAGAGGGAATGGACGTCCGAGCGATGCCCCCTTCTCCCTCCGCGAGGGGCCTCGGGCGGCCGAAGCGCGCCCGCGGGGCAGCTCCGGCAGCCTTGTGGGCCTCAGGCCCCGCCCCCTGTACGGCCCAGCGAAGCCCAGGCGGCCGACGAGGCAGCCACTGGCCCGAACGGCCCAGGAGGCCTCCAAGACGGTCCAAGAGAGTCCCAAGAGGCCCCCCGAGAGGGCCCAGAGGAGCCAACATCAGTGATTTCTCATGGGCTTTTGAAGGATTTCGACTTGATCGCCTGTTCCGGCTTCCGATGCTACAGGATGGCCCAAGAGGCCCTCAATATCGCCCTAGGGCGGCCCAACAGGCCCGCAAGGGAGCACCCAGGCAGCCCAAGAGGGCCTCAAGGCGGCCCAACAGGGACTCGCGACGGCCAAGGTGGCCCCAGGAGGGCCCCGAGAGGGGGCACTGGACCTAATTAGGAATTTCCCGCCCTCCGCCCCAAGATGGCCCCTGAGACCGCCAGCAGGCCCCCCAAGAAGCCCCCCGGGAGCCCCAGGGGAGGGGGGCCCGCACGAGCCCCAAGGCAGGCCCAAAAGGGGCCGAGAGGCCCAGGACACCCCGCAGACCGCTCCACGGAGGCCTCCGCGGGACGAGAGCTCGGGGACCGCGCTGGCCGCCCCCAGGAGAGCCCCGTCGGCGACCCGAGAGGAGGCCAGATGCTCGGCCGGTCCCGCGCCGAGGCCATGGGGACAGTCGTGTGTCGGCCTCCTCGCGTGCCTCCCTTCTCCCTCCTCAGTCCACGCTGCTCGCTCGTCGCCGCGCTCTCTCGTCGCTCCTCGCCCCTCCCTCTCCCTCCTCGCTCCTGGCTCCCCTCCTCTTGCTCCTCCTCGCTCCTCCCGCCTCCCTCCTGGCCCCGCCCTTCTTCCTCGTGGCTGCTGGCGACGACCTCCACCCCTCCTCCTGCTCTCCCTCATCCCGGCTCGCCTCTCTCTCTCTCTCTCTCTTTCTCTTCTCTTTTCGACCGTAGCTTCCCTTCTCGCTCCTTGCTCTTCGCTGATCGCTCCTCGCTTCATTCCCCCCTCGACCCTGACTCATCGCTCCTTGGTCCTCTCACGAACTCCAGGATGCCTCAGCTGGCAAGGGTACCAAGACACAGCACCATGCAGTCTCAAGTAGCAACGGCGAACAGCAGCAGTCCGCAGCAAGCAGCGGCAGCACACAGCTAAAGTTCGCAGAAGCAGGAACATGCTGCAGGCAGCAGCACCCTGCAGCTGCAGGCAGCTGCAGGCAGCAACAGCAGAGGCGAACGAAATTCGGGCCTAACGTCATCACGAAAGTTTCTCGGCAACATCTCTGCCCTGGCCCCACGTGCAAACTCGGACAGAGTTCGTGGCCTGCAGGCCACGGCTCAGCCCTGGTCAGCTACAAAGCTGGGATCAGGGCGGGCCCAAAAGGCGAGCATTGACAGCGGGCTCTGGTGCTGCTGAGCGCACTCTTATCACTGGCACTCGTGGACGGTAGTCCACGGGTCAGCCCTAGTCTCTACTACAATGCAGGAGCACGTGCGTGCAAGAAGGGCAGGCAGTGGCAGCGGGCTCTGGCGCTGCTCAGCGAGATGTGGAAGGCGGAGCTGGAGCCAAGCGTCATCAGCTACAACGCAGAGATCGTCGCGTGTGGGGGAGGCGGCCAGTGGAGGCAGGCGTTGTCACTACTCGGCAGGATGCGGAAAAGCTCTGTGGAGCCGCACGAAGACAGCTACAACTTGGGCATCACAGTGTACGAGATGTCGTCTCGCAATTCGGCAGGATTCCCAGGATATATTCAGGTCGGTCTTTCGCGTTTTCGAACATCTTGAGAATCAATGTGCGTGTGGGACCCTGCTGGGCGACCACTGCGACTACTTGGACGGACATCCGTATTTTGAAACTAGCAGTGGCAGTCCATCGTGCAGGAAGCCGCTTTGGATACCATTGATGGGTCCGCCCTGGTTGGCCACAACGCTGGGATCAGCACATGTGAGAGTGGCGAGCAGTGAAAGCGAGCCGTGCCGTAGCACAGCGCCATGTTGGCTGTGAAGTTGGAGTCGAATGTCGCACGTTGCTCAGCGAGTTGCGGGATGCGAATTCAGAGCCCAAGGCGATCTACCCTATAACACCAGGGTAACCGCGTGCCAGAAGGAAACTATTTCAGAAGGCTCAAAACCCAGCCCCGGCCTGCCAGCCCGAGCGCGATCCAGGCTCCCCTCGGCGGGCTCCAAGACGGCCCGAGAGGACCCAAAGACAGCCCAAGATGGCCCGAGATACCTGCAGACGGTCCAAGAGGTTGCCAACATGGCATTCCGACGGCCCCACAAGGCCGCAAGACGGCCCAAGAGGGCTCCAAGGGCCACCCAAGAAGGGCCCCGAGAGGCCAGAATCAGTTATTTCCTGAGGGCTTTTGAAGGTTTCAGCTTTCTCGCTTTTTCTGATGTTCGACGCTGCGAGACGGCCCCAGAGCCCCCCAAAATGGCACCGACAGCTTAAGAGGCCCTCAGACGGCCTAAGAGGGCCCCAAGACTTCCCACGAGGCCCCCAAGACAGCCCAAGACGACCCCAAGAGGGCCCCAGGATGGGGAACTCGAAGTTCAATTTCGCGCCCTCCGCTCCAGGACCATCCCAGAAGCCCCCAAGAGGCCCCGCATAAGCCCCAAGACATCACCAAAGCCGCCTCCAAGAGGCTTCCGAGGGAAGATTCCCCAGAGTGCTCTGGGACCACGCCGGCTACCCAGGAAAATAAGGCGCTTATGCGCCTCTTATTTCCCCCCCTTCTTTGGATAGGCTCCAGTCTGAATGGGCGACTCGTCGGGAGCTCTCCCCGAGAGTGTCCCAGACAGGCCGACAATTGGGGGCATACACCGCCGTGCTTTCGAACTCCTCCCGAGCTCACGCAGCCCGCCCGCATCCTCCAACCTCCTTGTGCGACCACAGCCACCATAGAACATCGTTGGAAGCAAGGCCCCGCAGTGCTTCTTAATTTCCAGCCTTGGCCCTAACACGGCCTCAAGGTGGCTCAGTATCACTCTGGGACGGCACAAAACGCCCCCATGACCCGAACGGCAGCAGCACGGAACACGAAGCAGGCAGCAGAAGCGGCAGCACACGGCAGAAGCAAGCAGCAGCAGCAGCAGCAGCAGCAGCAGCAGCAGCAGCAGCAGCAGCAGCAGCAGCAGCGGCAGCAGCAGCAGGTAGCGGTCAGCAGCACGCACCAAGCAGACGTTGCCATCAGCAGCAGCCTGCAGCCACAAGCAACAGCGACACGCCAAGCATTACCAACGGCAGGCAACAACGGCAGCAATCAGAGGCACGCAGTAGCATCCGCCGAATGCGAGGATCGAGCTCAGCGTTGTAATTTCTGCCTCTCGGATTCATGTCCGCAGTATGTCGTGGACGGAATCCGCGGGTCCGCCCTAGTCTTTCCTACAATAATGGGGGGATGCGATAAAAAATCGCCCCCCCCCCCCCCTCGGACCTCCCAAAATGATTGAGGAGGCCCGCGAAACAATTCTTTTAATCGTCCGCCCCAGAAACTTTTTTTAATCGTTTCCCCCCATTACCGGGAACAGTGCGTGTGAGAAGGGTTTCTGCACCGAGTGACTTGCGGCAGCTTCGAGTCGTGGAAGAGGGCGCCTCGACGGCCCCCACGACGGCTCCGAGAAGCTCCAGAGGCCGCCCTGAGGGCCCAACGAAGGCTCCGCACCACTCGAGAGGGCGCCCCGACGACCCCAAGACGGCTCCGAGCCGCTCCAGAGGCCACCCCGACGGGCCCAGGGGTGCTCCGAGCCGCTCAGGAGGCCGCTCCGACGGCCCCAAGGGACCCCAGGGCAGGCCATGAGCCTCCGAAGACGGCCCCCGAGGATTCCACGGGACAGCTCCGAGACGCGCGAGTCGTCCCAGCCCCGTCGGGAGATTTGCATGTTTTGCATTCGTGTGCTCTTCGTCTCCGGCGCGCTCACGACGGCCACAGAGCCCCCCACGATCGGCCCAAGATGCCCCCGATATATCAGGGCCCCAAGACGGGCCCAGGACGGCCCCGGAGGCGCCCAAGACGGCCCAAGAGGCACCCAAGACAGCCCCAAAGACGGCCCCAGAGGCCCAAGACGGCCCAAAGACGGCCCACGACGGCCCCAAGACGGCCCAGAAGGCATCCAAGACAGCCCCAAGAGCCGCCCAAGACGGTCCAAGACGACCAACAGGCGGCACAAGAGGCGCCCGAGACGGTTCCGAGACGGCCCAGACGGCACCGACGAGAGCCCAAGAGGGCCTCCAGAGACCCCCTCGAAACCGAGCGGCTGACCGCCATTTGGATAGCTTTTCGGCAGCATTCCCGCCGCTCCCCTGAGAATATTCTCGGCCAGATTTCGCGGACGGAGTCCACGGGTCAGCCCTAGTCTCTACCACACTGCAGAGACCAGTGCATGCGAAGAGGGCGGGCGTGCGATAACCTTTTTCGGCGCCCCCGCGGCCCCTGCGAGGCCCAGCAGGCCCCGGTGCGCTTCCTAGATGGCCCAAGAGCGTTCCGAGACGCCCCGGGATGCCTCCAACAGAGCCCCAAGACGTCCCAGGACGGTTCAAGAGGGTCTCCGAGACGGCCCAAGAGAGCTCGAAGACGCTCAAGATAGCTTTCACACGGCCCAAGAGGCCCCCAAAACGCTCCAAGTGGGCTCCCAGAAGAAGCTCGACAGAGTCCGCGCAGGCAAAAATCATGCCACGACGGCGCCGGATGGCCCCAGGGCGGCTCCTGTGGCGCCCATGACAGCCCGAGAAGCAGTCAAGACAACCCCAAGAGCGGCCAAAGATGGCCCAAGAGGGCCTCCAGACGGTCCCAAGACGGCCCCACAGGCGCCCAAGACGGCCCCTAATTAGAGGCACCCAAGGCGACCCAAGAGGGCCCCAAGAGGACCCCAGGAGGCCGCAAGACGGCCCAACAGGGCACAGGTGCTTTCAAAATTGCTCGAGCCAGGGGGAGCAGACAAGCGCCGAGATGTACACCGCAGACCCACCATAGCCGTCTGTGACGCTCCGAAGGCTGTCCAGGCGATCGTGGAGCGGAAGGCGGACGAAGAGGAGGAAGCGCCCGTCGTCCAACTTTGAAAAGTCGGCCGGAGAAAGTCACCGAAGGCTTCGGGGTGACTTTTTCCTGGGCGGGGGCCCAACGTGGAGGCGCGCCAGGGGGACCTGCTGGTCGTGGACGAAGTCCACGGGTTCGCCCTAGTCAGCTACAACGCTGGGACCAGCGCGTGCGAGAAGGGCGAATGGTGGCAGCGGGCGCTGGTGCTGCAAAGTGTGATGCGGGAGGCGAAGCTGGATCCCATCGTCATCAGCTACAGCGCTGGGATCAACGTGTGCGAGACAGGCGGGCAGTGACAGCAGGCGCTGGCGCTGCTGAGCGAGATGAGGAAGTCGAAGCTGGAGACCGACGTCATCTATACTGCCATGCCAGGGTCGCCGCGTGCCCGCCGCGCGCGTCGAGCTGCCGCGCGCGGAGGAGGCCATGCGGGAGTTTTGGAACCCGACAGCCTGCAACAAGCGGCCTGGCGAAGTTCCTCTGCCGCCGCAGGGCGAAGCCGACGCGGCCGACGCGCCTGCGCATCGACCGATGCGCGACTCCGAGGAGATCGGCGAATAAGAGATGTCGCTCGTAGATGAGGCTCGCGGCTTGCGCGCCGCGCAACCACAGTTACAGCGCGCCGTTGCGCAACGGGCTCAGACGCAGCAGCGCCTCGGCGCAGCCGCGACGTTGGGCCCGCTGCGCGACGCAGCGCCAGACGGCGACGGCGCAAAGATAACAGCGACAGAGGACTAGCAGCAATGCTAACCGCACGAGACCTCTCCCCTCCCCCTCCCCTCCCCCTCTTTCCTTTTTCTCTTCTCCCGTCTCCCCCCCCCCCCGCTTCGGTGTTCCATCCTCTCCTCTCTCCCGCCCTTCAACCTTCCTGCTTTCCGCCTCCCGCCTCCCGTCCGCCTCTGCCCCCCGCCACCCCCCGCCTCTCCCCCTTTCTACCTCTCTCGCGCGTGCCGCCCCCCATTTCGGGGCTGGGAAGAGAAAAGAACGCTCCTCCTTGCTTCTACTCCTCCTACTCCTTGCCCTACTGTTCTTCCCTGTCCCCTCGAGCGCGAGAGGGAGAACGAGGGAGAGGGAGAATATGGAGGAGATGGTGAGCGACGGAGGCATTCAGGAGGAGGAGGAGGAGCGAGGAGGAGGAGGAGGAGGAGAGGAGGGAGGAGGAGGAGGAGGAGGAGGAGGAGGAGGAGGAGGAGGAGGAGGAGGAGGAGGAGGAGGAGGAGGGGGAGGAGGAGGAGGAGGAGGAGGAGGAGGAGGAGGAGGAGGAGGAGGAGGAGGAGGAGGAGGAGGAGGAGGGGGAGGAGGAGAAGGGGGAGGATAATTCCCCACGCCGCGCCAGCCGCGAGCCCGAGAGCCGAGCACGCCGGCGTCGTGCCGAAGAGCACCTCTGCCGGTGGAGCGCGGCAAGCTTGGCTCCCGCCCCGGGGAGGCCCCCCTCTGGAAGCCCGAGTACTCCAGATTTCGTAATAAAGGGAGGGGGGTCTCATTTCGGGGGGGGGTCTCTTCCAGGCTATCTTGGAGGGCCTGGGGGGTCTGGGGACGATGTTTTGGAGGGTTCTCCCACGGGGGAGGTCTGAAATGGCTTGTCTTGGAGGGTCCAGACCCCCTCCCTTTTATTACGAAATCTGGAGTATCCATCAGAGGTGGAAGATGTACCCATACCGCTACCCCTCCCCAGTTTTTCTTTTTTGGGGGGCCTCCTGGGCGGCCCTCGTCGGCACCGCTGGATTCGCCTCGAAATCCTGGTCAGAACGCACCCCAGGAGAGGTGCAGGGAGTCGCGGTAGGGGTATTGTTTGGTCCCCCCAATCAAAGCCGCCGACATGGTGTCCAGGGATCGCGTCACATCGCCGATGCATCGGCGTAACCATGTTGGCTTGAGCCATTTTGGTTCAAGCCATTTTAGCCCAACGTATTTTTGCCTCATGTCGCGGTGCCTTGTCTTTTCGGATGCTGGGCGTCGGTCGAGGGTCTCGAGAAGGGGCTATTTCCCTCGAAGCGTCGATCAAGAACTGCGGTCGGACAAAACAATGGAGCGCAGCATTGCGGTTGCTCCGCGAAGGAATTCGATTAGGTGTGCAATTTGTGCCAGGCCAGTACATTGCGACTGTTAGCGCATGCACAAAAGGCGGCCAATGGCAACACGCGCTGTCAGTGCTAAGTGAGATGTGGGAGGTGCAGCTGGAGCCTAACGTCATCAGCTACAGCGCCTGGATCAGCGCGTGCGCGAAGGGCGAGAAGTGGCAGTGGGCCCTGGCGCTGCTGCGCGAGATGTGGGAGGCGAAGCTGGAGCCCAACGTCATCTACACTACAACGCTGGGGGTCGCGCGTGCCAGAAGGGCGAGGGACCCAATGGCCCAACATCGGCACTGGCTTCTGAGGGGCCCCAGGGGGGCCCAGGACGGCTTCTGAGGGCCCCAAGACGGTCCAAGACTGCGCGAGACTCCCCCAGACGGCCCCACAGTGCCGGAAGACGGCTTAAGAGGGCTCCAAGAGGCATCCGACTTGGGCCCCGAGATGCCAAAATTGTTGATATCCCTCCAGGGTTTCAGCGTCCTCGCTTGTTCGGAGTCTACGCTCCGAGCCAGCCCCAGAGCACCCAACATCGTGCCAAGATGGTCCACGAGGCCCCCAAGAGAGCTCCCAGACAGCTCAAGAGGGCCCCAAGACGGCCCAAGAGGCCCCCAAGACGGACCGAGACGGCCTTAAGAGTTGCATTATGAGGGAGGGGGAACTCGAACTGACCGCTCGAGGATGATCCCAGAAACCGCCAGCTAGCCCCCAAGAGGCCCCCCAGACGCCGCAGAAGGCCCCACAGTGCCGGAAGACGGCCCAAGAGTGCCCCACGAGGCCAAAACCATTGATTTCCCCGAGGTTTTGAATTATTTCCGCGTTCTCGCCTTTTCGGTGCCTTCACGCTCCAAGACAGCACTGGGGCTCCCAAGATCGCGCCAAGATGGCCCAAGAGGCCCCCAAGAGAGCTCCCAGACAGCCCAAGAGGACCCCAAGACGGCCCAGGAGCCCCCCAAGACGGCCTTAAGAGGTGCCTCACGCGGGGGATCTCGAACTGACAGTTCGCGCCCTCAGCTCCAGGATGATCCTCGAAACCGCCAGCTGGCCCCCAAGAGGCTCCCCAGACGCCCCAGAAGGCCCCCCAAGAGGCCTGAATCGGGTCCCAAGAGGCCCTCGAGAGGCCGCAAGACACCCCCAAAACCGGCTCCAAGAGGCTTCCGAGGGAAGGTGTCTCAGAGAGTTCTGGGACCGCGCCGACCCCCCAGAAAAATAAGGCGCACATGAGCCTCTGATCTTCCCCCCTTCAGTGCAAAGGCTCCGATCTGAATGGGCGACTCGTCTGGGAGTTCTTTCTGAGAGTGCTCCGGACAGGCTGGCCATCGGGGATAGTCTCCGCAGTGCCTTTGATCTTCTTCGCCCCAACCCACGCCGCCCGCGCGCATCCTCCGACCTCCTCGGGTGGCCACAGCAAATGTAACACTGTTCGAAAAGAAGGCCCACCGTTGCTTATTGATTTTCAGCCTTGGCCCGAATGCAGCCTCAAGGTGGCTCAAGATCATCCTCCTGGGGCGGCCCGAAACGCCCACAGTGCCCGAAGGCAGCAGCACGAGACACGAAGCAGGCAACAACAGGGCTAGCGCAAGGCAGCAGCACACGGTACACAGCAGCAACAGCAGCGGCCCGCGGCACGCGCCAGCATTTCTACCACCAGCATGCCACACCGGTAGCAGGCCATAGCACGCAGAGGCGTGCGCCGAGTGCGGGGGCAGAGCCGCGCCTGGCGCTGCCGCGCCCGGGGGCCCCTCCGCACGCTGCGCCCCGCAAGGGGGCGTGGTCCACGGGTCGGCCCTAGCCTCTGCTGCGGCACTGCCGGGGCCCAGCGCGTGCAGGAAGGGCACACGCACACCGCTTGCGCTCGCCGGGCCCGCGGTGGCAGCGCCTCCGCGGCCCCGTTCGTCGCGGAGCGGCGCCATCCTGACGCCCGCGAGGGCCCCAGGAGGCCCCCCGCGAGGGCCCGCCTTCCGCGCAAGAGGGCGCCCGATCGGCGGCCCGAGCCGGGCTCGCAGAGGGCCTCCAAGGAGGCCACGAGAGCGCAGCGCCATCGATGTTCTCAGGGTTTTTTTGATGCCTCCTCTCGCGATCGCTGCTGCCGCCAAGAGACGCCCAAGCCACCCCGAGAAGCCTAGCAAAAATCGTCCAGGGGGCGCCCGGGGAGCTCCCCAGAGTGCCCTTTCGACGGCTCCAGAGACTCCGAAGACGGCCCCGGGGACTCCCAACACGGCCGAAGAGCCTGCCAAGACGGCCCCAAGGGAGGCCCAACAGGGCCTATCTGGAGCGCTCCCTCCCCCTTCCCGCACTTCCCGCAGGGCTTGCCCAGGGGCCCCCGCGTCAGCTTCGAGAGAACCGAAGCCAGGGCACGCGATGCAGTTCACAGAGAGCCCCAGACGAACGGACGATGTGACCCCCCTGCCGAACCGGGACACCCCACGCACGCGCCACCTTGCCCTCGGCGCCTTCACGCCTCACCTCGCCACCGGGCTCGCGGGTTATTGGCGGCGCGCAGAGGGGGATACGGGGGAGGGGGGAAGGCTTCTTAGAACTACCTCTGCTTCTTAGAAGGTGCGGGCCTTCTCTGTAGATGTGAGGCCGGCGCCTTCTAAGAAGCAGCCTCCTTCTAAGAAGCCTTCCCCCCTCCCCCCATACCCCCTTCTGCTCGCCGCCAAGATTAGTCTTTAAGCGTCGGCGAATCAGAAAAGATAACTGCCATGATCGGAAGCTTCTGGAGGTCCGCGCGGATGTCCCGGACCGGCGCCGGGCCGTCCCGGACCGGCGCCTCGGGCGCCGCCCCTGGCGCGCTCCGCGCTCCGCGCGCTGGGGAGGCCTGGCATCGCTCGGACGTGTGCATTTCATTTCTCGACGAGGACCTTCGAGGAGCATCCTCGACCACCTGGCGAAAAAACCACGCACGCAACCGAAAAAAACACAGGGAATGGACGTCCGAGCGATGGCCAGGAGGGGGGTCCAGCGCCGACCCCATAATTACCCCCGACGTCATGATTTTTTCATGACGCGACCCCCAGAGGTCCAGACCCATTCCCCGGGGCCAGTTTTTCATCCCGAGTCGTTTTTTGACGGTCCCGAGGCCCGGTGAGGGCCCTCAGAGGCCGAAAATAGCGAAAAACCTCCCGTCGTGATTTTTTCACGACTCGAGGAGGTCTGGGACCTAAGAAATCCGCGCGGACCTCTGCGAGAGTTCATGCCTACCTGGCGTCGTGCTTCCCTCCAGGCGGGGGAGTCCGCCCAGCGCCGGCCCTGCGCGCCAGGACGCATCGCAGGCCGCCGCGCGGGGCCGGCTCAGCCCGGCAGAGCGCCAAGACCTGGCGGCTCTCACCGCTTTCCGCGGCGCCCGGTGTCCAGACAAGCGGGAGATCTATAGGCGGCGCTCGCCTGGCCGCTCGGGGAGGGGGGCCGACGACCAGGGCCAAGCGCCTCTCCTCCTCCTCCCTCCTCCTCCTCCTCGCTCCTCGCTCCTCGCTCCTCCTCCTCCTCCTCCTCCTCCTCTCCTCCTCCTCTCCTCCTCCTCCTCCTCCTCCTCCTCCTCCTCGTCCTCTACTCCTCTCCTCCTCCTCCTCCTCCTCCTCCCCCCCTCCTCCTCCTCCCTCCTCCCCCCGCCCTGCCGTCGCGGGGCCTCGCCGACGCCGGTAGGCGGGGTGCTTCGCAGATTCCCTCTAGAGCTGGCCCACCACCTGTGGGTCGAGTGGACCCCCAGGGAGCCCACAGGCAAGTGGAGCAGGTGGAGCGACGCCACTGTGCAGCAAGTGGGGCAGGTGGAGGCGGGGTGCTTCCCAGACATCCGACGTCTCGATTTTTTCGAGACGTGGGCCCCCGACCTCCGACCACTTCCCTGGGACTGGTTTTTCATCCCGAGTCGTCTTTTGACGGTCCCGAGGCCCGGCGAGGGCCCCGAAAGGCCAACAATCATGAAAAACCTCTGTCTCGATTTTGTTCGAGACGCCCGATGTCTGGGTTCGCAGATTCCCTCGAGGGCCGGTCCACCACTGTGGGCGCTCTCCGAGCGCTCCCGGAGGCCGGCGGAGTCCCGCCCGAAGCCCGCAGGGCGGGGGGCAGGAGCGGCCCCCCCGAGGCCACAAGGGAGGAGGAGGAGGAGGAGGAGGGAGGAGGAGGAGGAGAGGAGGAGGAGGAGGAGGAGGAGGAGGAGGAGGAGGAGGAGGAGGAGGAGGAGGAGGAGGAGGAGGAGGAGGAGGAGGAGGAGGAGGAGGAGGAGCGAGGAGCGAGGAGGAGGAGGAGAGGAGGAGGAGGAGGAGGAGGAGGAGGAGGAGGAGGAGGAGGAGGAGGAGGAGGAGGAGGAGGAGGAGGAGGAGGAGGAGGAGGAGGAGGAGAGAGGAGGAGGAGGGAGGAGGAGGAGGAGGAGGAGGAGGAGGAGGAGGAGGAGGAGGAGGAGGAGGAGGAGAGCGAGGAGCGAGGAGGAGGAGGAGGAGGAGGAGGAGGAGGAGGAGGAGGAGGAGGAGGAGGAGGAGGAGGAGGAGGAGGAGAAGGTGCATTCCGAGAGAGCCCAAAAGCAAGTGGAGGGGCGCCACTTCCTTTTGTTGGCCCTCTTGGGGTGCACTCGGGGCCCTTTGGGAGCCTCCCGGGAGCTCGTGCCTGACTTCTGCCTGGAGCCCCAGGGTAGCTCTCAGAGGGCCCCGAGGGGCTTCAAGGGGAGACCCCCAGAGAGCTCCAAAGGGACTCCAAGATGGACCGCAAGACAGTGGCGTCACTCCACTCGCTTTGGGAATCTTTCCGGGCCCACTTCGGGCCCTCTCGGAGCGCTCCCAGGCGCCGCCTAAGGCCCGCCTGAAGCCCCAGGGTAGGCCCAAGCAGGCCCCAAGAGGCCCCATGCAGAAGGGCTTTCAGAGCGGCTTCAAGTGGATTCCAAGAGAACCCAAAAGCAAATGGAGTGACGCCACTTGCTTGTGGATTCTCTCTGGGCCCACTTGGGACACTTGGGGCGCTCTCCGAGCGCTCCAGGACGCTGGCTGAGTCCCGCCTTAAGCCGCAAGGTAGGCAGGAGTGGACCCCACGAGACCACAAGGAGGCTTCGAAGACGGCCTGAAGTGCATTCCGAAAGAGCCCCAAAGCAAGTGGTGTGACGCCATTTGATTGTGGAGGCACGCCCTACAAGCACTGCCCCCCTCAACGTCGATAGCGGTGACCACACCACAGGTGCAAAGTAGTCTCTACTACAATGCAGCCCACCGCTCGCCAAATGGTTAAGAAGTGGCCGCGGGCCGGCCCCTCCGGAGCCCTCCCCAGGCGCCCCAGCAAGCTCTGGTCGACTCCAGCGCGGCTCCGAGGCTGCCCCAGGCCGCTCCGAGACTCTCCGAGATGCCTCCCCAGAGGCGCCCTGGAAGCTCAGCAGTCTCCCCCTCGCGCCCACGATGGCCCAAGACACTCCAACACGCGCCGGCAGGAGCGTCTGAGGAGGGAAAAAAGAGGCATTTCCCCAGGAAAACGGGACACTCCCGAGACGGCCTTGAAGCCGCGAGGAGCTTCCCAAAGGAGCCCAAGAAGATCTCAGGAGCCTCGAAGGAGCCCCCCCAGAGGCGTAGGAAGGCCCCGCGAGAGGCCGCGCTCTGTTCGTTTTGAGCGCCCCTCAAAACGAACACCAAGAAGCTCTTTTCGGTTCCGTCCTGGCGCCCCGGAGGCCCCTACCGAGAGGGCCTTAAAGCCGCGAGGAGCACCCAAAGGAGCCCAAGAAAATCTCAGGAACTTCGAAGAGAGCTCCGAGAGAGGCCTAGGAAGACCCCGCGAGAGGCCACGCACTGTTCGTTTTGAGCGCCCCTCAAAACGAACACCTCGAAGCTCATTTTGGTTCCGTCCTGGCGCCCTCGAGGCCCCTACCAAGACGGCCTTGAAGCCGGGAGGACCTTCCCAAAGGAGCCCAAGAAGATTTCAGACGCTTCGAAGGGAGCCCGAGAGAGGCCTGGGAAGGCCCCACCACGGGCTGGGCACTGTTCGTTTTGAGCGCCCCTCAAAACGAACACCTGGAAACTCTGTTTTGTTCCGTCCTGGCGCCCTCGAGGCCCCTCCCGAGACGGCCTTGAAACCGCGAGGAGCCCCCGAAAGAAGCCCAAGAAAATCCCAGGAACTTCGAAGAGAGCCCCGAGAGAGGCCTAGGACGACCCCGCGAGAGGCCGCGCTCTGTTCGTTTTGAGCGCCCCTCAAAACGAACACCACGAAGCTCTTTTTGGTTCCGTCCTGGCGCCCTCGAGGCCCTTACCGAGACGGCCTTGAAGCCACAAGGAGCCACCCAAAGGAGCCCAAGAGGATCTCAGGAACTTCGAAGAAAGCCCCGAGAGAGGCCTAGGAAGAACCTGCGAGACTAGGCCCTGCCGACGCCTTCGACGCAACCGCATTTTTTGACGCCTTGCCGCAGGGTGTTGTCGCACTGCGTTCCAACGCTGCAGAGGGACAGGCGGGAGAACCCGAAGGAGAGGAGAATGAAGAGGAAGATGAGGGACAGGATGAGGGGGACGAGGATGATCAGGAGGGCACTGAGAAGGATGAGGGAGTCGGAGGAGGAGGAGGAGGAGGAGCGGAGGAGGAGGAGGAGGAGGAGGAGGAGAAGACGGAAACGGAGGAGGAGGAGGAACAGGAGCAACAGAAGGATAATGAGGTGGATGGGAAGCCATCCATGTTCTTCTCCCCGGGCTGCTCCATCGCGCCTCCGTTCCCAATGCGTTTTGCACATGGCCCGGTCGAGCCTCCTCATCTCCCATGCTCCCCAATCAGGCGGCGCCCAAGCTGCTCGGCGACATGTGGAAGGCGAACCTGACGCCATCCATCGTGATCGCCTGACGGCAGCGCCCCATCACTTCGCAAGTGGACGTAGTCCACGGGTACACCATAGTCTCTACTACATTGCAGGGCCCAGTGCGTGCCAGAAGGGCGCAGGCCCCAATGCACCGAAACCGCCCCGGGCTGGCCCCGGGCCGCCCAGGCAGGCTCCAGGACATGTCGAGAGGGCCCCCAGAAGCCCCCAAGACGGCCCCGGAGAGCCCCGGCACGCTTACAGATGGGCCCAAGACGCCCGAGATTCGCCCCAGACGGCCCAAGAGGCGTCCAAGACGCCCGAAGAGGCCTCCCAAGAGGCCTCCCAAGAGGGCCCCGAGCGACAGAAATCGTCGATTTCTATTGTGTTTTTCTATGTTTTCGGCCTCCTCGCCTCTTCGGCTTCCCGACGCTCCAAGACGGCCCAAGAAGTCCCCCCGACCGCTCCAAGACGGCCGAAGAGGACCCCAACAGAGCCCCAAGACGGGCCAGGAGGGCCCCAAGACGGTCCCAAGACGCCCCAGGACGGCCCCAGGACGGCCCAGGAGGCGCCCCAGACGGCCCAAGAGGCACCCAAGACGGCCCCAGGAGCGGCCCAAGACGGCCCAAGACAGCCCAAGAGGCACCGAGGCGGGCCTCAGGGGGCCCCGAGACGGCCCAAGAGGCACCCAAGACGGCCCGAGAGGGCCCTAAGAGCCCCCGGGAGGCCCAAAAGAAGGCCGAAGAGGCTCCGAAACGGCCCCCACGAAGCCTTCAGTGGCCTCAGAATTCCCTCCAGGAGCGGGGGAGCGGACGAGAGGCGACAGGCATATCGCAGGCAAAAACGCCCCAAGAGATCCCCAAACGGCCCCCACGAAGCCCTAAGTGGCCTCAGAATTGCTTCCAGGAGGGGGGGAGCGGACGAGAGGCGACCGGCATATCGAAGGCACAAAAGAACAATGTTGGACGCTCCGAGGGCCTTCGATGTTTCTCTGTTGGGGAGAGTCGTCGTAGGATCGACGATTGCCGACCGAGGGCATGGAGAATCCAGCCAAAGAGGAGAAGAAGGTGAAGAGGAGGAGGAGGAGAAGGAGGAGGAGGAGGTGGAGGAGGAGGAGGAGGAGGGGGAGGAAGCAGCAGGACCTCCGAGCAGCAGCAGCAGCTGAGGAACACAGGAGAGCAGGAGGTCCTGGAGGGTGTGGAGAGCGCCTTCAACTGGCCATCGTGGGCAGAGACCCCTCGCCACGTCGAGCTGATGTCGTGGACGGAGTCCACAGGTCTGCCCTAGTCAGCTACAATGCTGGGATCAGCGCGTGCGAGAAGGTTAAGCAGTGGCAGCGGGCGCTGGCGCTGCTGAGCGAAATGCGGGAGGCGAAGCTGGAGCCCGACGTTACCTAGACGACAATGCTGGGCGACATGCGTGCCAGTGGGGCCTGTAGGTGCTCCCTCGCCGGGCCCGCGGGCGCGGCGCCTCGGCGGTTCCGCTCCGTGGCGACCGCGCCCTGAGGGCCCTCAGAGAGCCGAGAGGGCCCCCCGCGGAGCCCCAAGAGAGCCCCAGAAAGCCCGAGCGAGCGCGATATCCGAGGGACCCAGCCCAGCTACACGAGAGCCTCCAGGAGGGCCGTGAGGCGCGAAGCGATCGATATGAATTGCGTTCTTCTGTGCTTTCTCTGTTGCTCGCTCCTGCGGAGCCATGACGCCACACGCGCCACCGCAGGCCTCCGCCTTGGGCCCAGCGCGGCCCTGCCGGCTCTCAGAAGAGCCCTGAGCACGTTCCCAAAGGCCCCCATGGAAGTCTTCAGGACCCCCCCCCCTCTGGGGCTCTGCCGCAGATTGCCACTTCGAGGGCGGCCGTCTGATGGGTAAAACCATACCCCAGACCTTTTGGGACGCGTCTCGCGCGGGGGGGGACCCACTAACAGCTTAGGATACGAGCCGCCAATCGCCCAGGATTGCTTCTTCAGCAACCCCTCTCGCACGGCGCGTGTCCCGGGTGGTGTGGGGTACGTTTTTTTTTTTTTTTTTTTTTTGTCGATCGACTTGGGCAATCTTGTCCTACTTCCCCCTGGCTATGCAAGTCTCCATGACCTCCCCCCCTGGGGCTCTACCGCAGATTGCTAGTTCGAGGAAGGCCTTCTTGATTGGAACAGATACCCCGCAACTCTTGGGATGCGTCTCGCGCGGGAGGGGTTCCACCAACAGCTTAGGATACGAGCCGCCAGTCGCCCAGGACTGCTTTTTCAGGAACCCATCTCACACGGCGCGTGTCCCAGAAGTTGTGGGGTATGGTTATCTTCGGCTTAGGCAATCTTTCCCTTCTTCCCGCTGATTATGCAAGCCTCCAAGACCCCCCAGGGGCTCTACCGCAGACTGCTCCTTCGCGGACGGCCCTCCTGCTTGGACAAAAAATACCCCACACCTCTTGGGATGCGTCTCGCGCGGGAAGGGTTCCACCAACAGCTTAGGACACGAGTCGCCAATCGCCCAGGACTGCTGTTTCAGCAACCCCTCTCGCACGGCGCGTGTCTCAGGAAGAGTGGGGTATGTTTTGTTCTACTTAGGACCTCTTTTCTCTTCTCCCCCTGACCATGGAAGCCTCCAGGACCCCCCCCTGGGACTCGCCAGCAGATTGCTACTTCGAGGGCGGCCCTCTTGATTGGAACAAAAACCATACCCCACACCTCTTGGGACGCGTCTCGCGCGGGAGGGGTTCCGCAAGCACCTCAGGACACGAGTCGCCAATCGCCCAGGACTGTTTTGTTCAGTAGCCCCTCTCGCACGGCGCGTGTCCCAGGAGCTGTGGGGTATGGTTTTCTTCGACTTCGGCAATCTTTTCTGTGTCCCCCCTGACCATGGAAGCCTTCAGGCTCTCCCCCCCCAGGGCTCTACCGCAGACTGCTACTTCGTGGGCGGCCCGCGCGGGAGGGGGGTCCTCAAACGCCTTGCACCTTTTGAGGCGCGTCTCGCGCGGGAGGGGTCCCGCCAACAGCTTAGGATACGAGCCGCCAAACGCTCAGTTTTGTTTGTTCTTTTCCAGCCCCTCTGGCACGGCGCGTGTCCCAGGAGGTGTGGGGTACGTTTTGGTTTAAAAAAGTCAGACTCCGCGTCCCTCTTCGGCAGTGCTGCTGCAATCGCCGATGTTGCTGCACCCGCTGTTGTTGCTGCTGCTGCTGGTGCTGCAGGCGAGGGGGCCGCGCTGTTGCTGATGCTGCTGAAGCTGCGCCTGCTGCTGCTTCTGCCAATGCTGTGTCCGCTGCTGCTGCTACTGCAAGCGCTTCCCTGGACGAACACCCACCTCACACTGGAGCCCTAAACAACAGCAGGCACCCCTTCAATGCTATGGCAACCGTGGGCGGTAGTCCACAGGTCAGCCCTCGTCTATATTACAATACCGGTAACAGTGCGTGCGAGAAGGGTTTCTGCACCTAGCGCCCTGACGGCCTCACGAAGGCTCCGAGACGCTCCAGAGGCCGCCCCGACCGCCCCAAGACGGCCCCGAGCCGCTCAAGAGGGCGCCTCGACGACCCCAAGACGGCTCCGAGCCACTTCAGAGGCCACCCCGACGGCCCCAGGGGCGCTCCGAGCTGCTCAAAAGGCCGCTCCGACAGCCCCAAGGGCCCCCAGGGCAGGCCAGGAGTCTCCGAAAACGGCCTTCGAGGATTCCCCAGGACAGCCCCGAGACGCAAAAATCGCCCCACTCCCTCGAGAAAACTGATATGTTTGGCATCCTCGTGCTTTTCGATTCTGACGCGTCCACGACGGCCGCAGAGAGTTCCCCACGATCGCCGCAAGATGCCACCATGAGAGCCCCAGACGGACCCAGGACGGCCCCCGAGGCGCCCAAGACGGCCCAAGATGCACCCAGACCAACCCAAAAACGGCCCAAGACGGCCCATGAGGCGCCCAAGCCGGCCCACGACGGCCCCAAGACGGCCCAGAAGGCATCCAAAACAGCCCCAAGAGCTGCCCAAGACGGCCCCCAGACGGCCCAAGAGGCGCCCAAGACGGCCCAAGACGGTTCCGAGACGGCCCAAACGGCACCGACGAGAGCACACGAGGGCCCCAAGAGGTCTCTTCGAAGCGCCGAAAAGAAGCCCCCAAGAGGCCCCCGGACGGCCCCCAAGAGGCTCTGAGTGGTTGCAGAGGTCCCTCCCACAGACGGGGAGCAGACCAGAGGCGAGAGGCAGAACGCAGGCCCCCCAAACACATGTTTTCGATGCTCCGAGGGTCTTTGATTGACGATCCAAGATCCAGGGCACACAGGATCGAGGCAAGGAGGAGGAGGAGGAGTAGGAGGAGGAAGAGGAGTCCTGCTGAAGGCGAAGCTCTCTCGGGCGTGTCAGGAGCGCCGGGCCCCCTCTCGAAGGCAGTGTTTAAGCCTCTTTGGGCCTCTTGGGTGGTGTGAGGGCCTCTCAGGTCTTCGTGTGGGCCTCTTCGGAACCTTTTGGGACCCTCTTGGGCCGTCCGGGCTCCTCTTGGGCCGTCTTGGGGCCACGTTCAGAGCTCCGCACGTCATCTGGACCCTCATCGAACGTACGTCCAGATGACGTGCGGAGCTCTGAACGTGGCCCCCAGACGGCCCAAGAGGGGCCCGGACGGCCCAAGAGGGTCCCAAAAGGTTCCGAAAAGACCCACACGAGGACCTGAGAGTCCCTCACACACCCCAAGAGGCCCAAAGAGGCTTAAACACTGCCTTCGAGAGGAGGCCCGGCGCTCCTGACACGCCCGAAAGAGAGGGGGCCCAGCGCTCCTGGCACGCCCGAGAGAGCTTCGCCTTCAACAGAACGCCAACCCAACGGCCTCCCCAACGCAGCGGAGCACGGTCGACCCAACAGCAGTTGTCGTTCAAATGTTGTTCAATCGCATGCCCTCCTGGAGCTCGCTTGGGCCCTCCCCGGAGATCCTTGCGAGCCTCCCCAACGCTCCTGGTGGCGTTGCCTCCCGAGCCCTTCCCCCGTCGCTCCTGAGACGCCTCGAGTGGGCTTCGACTTTGACGCACATCCCCGAGAGACTTCAAGACTGCCCCCGATAGAGGGTGTGGGCTCCAGGAACCGTTGTGCAAGCTTCTCGGCCGCCCAATCAGGAACCCTGGCATGCGCCCCAGAGGGACTCCAATGTAACAACAATCTTAACAAGAGGGCACGTCCGACCCAACAGCGGTTTCTGTCAAGATCTTACATAATGTCACGCCTTATTAAGGCTCTCTTGGGCCCTCCCCAGAGATCCTTGCGAGCCTCCCCAGCGCTCCCAGTGGCTTGCCCCGAGGGCCTCCCGAGGCCTTCCCCGTTCGCTTCTGAGACGCCTCCGATGGGCTTCGACTTTGACGCACATCCCCGAGGGACTTCAAGAATGCCTCCATTAGGAGGAGGGCGAACGAGCCGTGCGCTGGGGCCAAGCTGCTGAAACGGTGCAAGGGCTTGGTCGCGAAGGCGCGGTCTCGCTTCCGCCGCCCTGGCCGCCGCCGTGCTTATAGGTTTTTGGCAGGCTGTCCGCCGTCCCTCCGAGAACCATTGCAGAAAGATGTCGTGGACGTGGTCCACAGGTTAGCCATAGTCAGCTACAGCGCTGGGATCAGCGCGTGCGAGAAATGCGAGCAGTGGCAGCCAGCGCTGGCGCTGTTGAGCGGGATGTGGAAGGCGAAGCTGGAGCCTGACGTCATCTCTTCTAGAATGCAGCGGTCGTTGCGTGCGAGAAGGTCCTCTGTCCCGAAAGGCCCCCCGGGCCCTCTGGGGCGCCCTGCGAGTCCCCGGGGCGCTCTGAGACGGCCCCGGGGGGCCCCAAGATGCCCCAAGACGGCCCCAAGACGGCTCAGAGACGCTCAAGAGGGCGCCCGGACGCCCCAAGAGGACCCCAAGAGGGCCCCAGGATGGCCCCAGAGGCGGCTTCCAAGGCAGGCCAGGAGGCTCCCGAGACGGCGCAGGAGAACCCCCAGGAGAGCCCCAAGAGGCAAAAATCGCCCCATCCATCTCGGAAAACGTCTACCTGGGATAGCCGTTTGCACAGTCGACCCGAGGCGTCCCCAGGAGGGAGACGGCCCTGGGACGGCTCCAGGGACGCCCGAGGCGGCCCAAGAGGCACCCAAGACAGCCCCGAGAGCGCACAATGAGGGCCCAAGATGGCCCCAAGACGGCCCCAAGATGGCCTGAGAGGCGCTCCAGGCGGTCCCACATCGCCCCAAGACGGCCCCAGGGGCACTCCAGACGGCCCAAGAGGGCCCTGAGAGCCCCCCAGGAGGACGAAAAGAAGCCCCCAACCGGCCCCCAACAGGCCTTCGATGCTTCTCTCTTGGAGAGCGTCGACTACTGACGATCGAAAATCGGCAGGATGAAGGATCGAGGGAGGAGGAGGCGGACGCCCACAAGTGCACCACAAGCCGACAGGACCCACCGAGGTGTCTCGAGCATGACCCGAAGGAGGCCCCAAGAGGGTCCAGACACATCGAGACGGCTCCTAACGAAGATCGACGGGATGAGGGATCCAGGGCAGCACGAGGGGGGCGCCCAAAGTGGCCCCAAAGCTGGTAGGAGCCACAGAGATGTCCCGAGCATGCCCCGAAGAAGGCCCCAAGAATGTCCAGATACCCCAAGAAGGATCTCAACGCGCAGCCCAAGTAAGCCAAATGGACAGTTACTCCAGCGTCACATCGGGGATCCTCCCGTGCACCAGGCGCCTGAGCGGCCCCAGTGCGGAGTCCACACCATGGTGGGCAGATTCCGCGGCCGGAAGGCCGCGGTCCAGCCCTAGCCATCTCTCCTACAATGGCTGGCCCAGCACTCGCGGAGGTGCCGATCGGTGGCAGCGGACCGGCCCCTCCTGCCAGCCCCAGCAGGCCTCGGCGCGCTTCCAAGGCGGCCCAAGAGCGTTCCGAGACGCATCAGGGGGTCCCCTAGAGGGCCCCCAGACGGCCGAAGATGGCCGAAGAGATTTCCAAAACGCTCCAATGGGGGCTCCACGACGAGCCCCAAGAGAGCCCGAACACTGAAAAATTATCCCATTCCCAAGGGGAAACGCATATTTTCGCAGTTCCCGGGCTTGCTCTCTTCATAGCGTCCATGACGGCCACACAGGGGCCCGAGATGGCCCCAGGTCGGCTGCCGAGGCGCCCCTGGCGGCCTACGGGGTACCCAAGACAGTTTCAAGAGCGGCCCAGGACGGCCCAAGACGACTCTGGTGCCCAGACTGCTTCAGAGACGCCCACGACGGCCCAAGACAACCCCCAGACGGCCCTGGACGGCCTCCACACGGCCGCCACACGGCCCCAGAGGCACCCGAGACAGCCCAATAGGGCTTCCAGGAGGCCGACAAGAAGCGCTGAGAGGCTCCTCAACGAGCCGCCCCAAGATCACGGCCCATGAAGCACCGAAGACAGCACCAACAGCAGCCAAAGACGGCCTGAGACGGCGCCCGAAGACGGTCCCGAAATGGCTCCAAGCGCACCATGGGCCGGTGCCAAAACCCCGATTCTGGGCTGGCGGGCCGGTGGCCCAGAATCGGCTAGGGCCGCCACAGAGGCGCCCGCGTTGTCCCGGGACGCGCTGGGCGGGATTCAGGGCTGGCAGCGCGGCAGCCCAGAATCGGCCCGCCGACTGTGGGCTGGAAGGCTGGTGGCCAAGAATCGCCTCGGCCGACCCCGGAAGCGCGCGCGGCCGCCCAGGGCGCACCGGGCGGGATTCTGGGCCAGCGGCGCGGTGGTTCAGAATCGGTCCCGCCGATTCTGGGCTGGCGGGTTGGTGGTCCAGAAACGGGTAGGCCCGCCCCAGAGGCGCGAGAATTGGCCCAGGGCGCGCTGGGCGGGAGTCTTGGCTGGTGGCGCGGCGGCCCAGAAGTGGTCCCGCCGACTCTGGACTGGCGGGCCCTGCGGCCCAGAATCGCCTCGGGCGACCCCGGAAGCGCGCGCGGCGGCCCTGGGGCGCGCCGGGCGGGATTCCGGGCCGGCGGCGCGGCGGCCCAGAGTCCCAGGCCGGCGGGTCTGGGGCCCGCAATCGGCTGGGTGGGGCCCGCGGGGCGCCTGGCATCGGATGGGCCAGAGGCGCGAGAGGCAGCCCGGGGCGCACCGGGCGGGATTCTTGGCTGGCGGCGCCGAGGCCCATGGCACCGCCGACTCCGGGCCGGCGGGCCGGTGGCCCTGAATCGGGCCAGCCAGCCCGTGGTCGCCGCCGCCGCCGCCGCCGCCGCCACCGTCGTCGGCGTCGTCGCCGCCGCCGTCGTCGTCGTCGTCGTCGTCGTCGTCGTCGTCGTCGTCGCCGCCGCCGTCGTCGTCGTCGTCGTCGTCGTCGTCGTCGTCGTCGTCGTCGTCGTCGTCGTCGTCGTCGTCGCAACCGCCGCCGCCGCCGTCGTCGGTGTCGTTGAGGGCTTGAGGGCTTTTTGGGGGCTCCCAGACGGGCGAGCAGCGCTTCAGGCGCCCCCGCAGCTCAGCGATATGTGGAAGGTACACATGACGCCATTCACTCTGCTCGCCTTGCGGCAGCGCCCCTTCACCCCTGGACGTAGTCCACGGGTCAGCCCTAGTCACTCCTACATGGCCAGTGGATTCGCGTGCGAGAAGGGTTCACAGGGCCTCGTGTGCACAAAATCGCCTCTTTATGCCACCACGGGGCCGAATCGCTCAGGCCGGTCCCAGAGGCGCTCCAGAGGGGTCTCAGACCGTCCAAGAGCGCTCCAAGACGGCCTCAGTGGGTCCCGAGACGGCCCACGAGGGCCCGAAGCCTTCCGGGGGGGGGCTCCACGACGATCCAAGAGGCCGCAAAGACGCCCCGAGAGGGCCCCGAGCGCATGCCAAAGAGGCACAAATCGTCAAATTCCGATGGGTAAACGTACATTCTCAGCATGCCCGCCTTGTATGCTCCTGAACGGCCCGGGACACGCCAAGAGGCCTCCCAAATCGCCCCAAGAAGACGCCAGCGGCCCCTAAGAGGGCTCCAAGACGGCCCACAAGAGCCCCAAGACGACGCCAGAGAGCCCTGAAACGGCCTCACAGAACCCCAAGACGGCCCCAAGAGAGCTCCGAGGGGGCCCCAAGAGGCTCCCAAGACGGCCTCAGGCAGCTTCAAGAGAGCTCCAAGACGGTCCAAGGCCTCCGGGACGCCCCGTGACGGCCCAAAAAGGCACCAAAACGTCCCAAGACGCTCCCAGAGCAGCCCCCAAAAGCGCCAGAATGGCCCGAAAAAGACCACCAGAAGGACCACCAAGCAGGCCCAGAGACGCCCACAAAAAGAGCGATCGGTGAAGTAGAAAGCTCTTCTCACCAAGGCTCCCAAGAGCGAGACGCAGCGTAGAGAGCTCTCCCAGGCACAGCTCCCAAGAGCGAGCGGTGACGTCGGGACACCCTTCCGACCTCTCACACAGGAGCACGCACGCACAGCACGCAAGCAGAATAGATTTCCTGGGCTGTCCCCCGGAAGAGGCTCGGGGGACAGCCCAGGAACGGCCCCAGAGACGGCCCAAGAGGGCCCCAAGAGGCCCCTAGGAGGCCACAAGACAGCCATCGGGCCCCAACAGGCCCCCAGGAGCTCGAAAAGAAACCCCGAGAGGCCCACTAATCGTTCCCAAGGAGACGGCAGCGCCCGCCACCAGGCTTCGAAGAGGCAACGGGAAAAAGTCACCAGAGCCCTCCGGGTGACTTTTTTCAAGGCCCCAGGTGCTTTCAAAATTGACAAGCGGCGAGACGTACACCGCAGACCCACCAGAGCCGTCTGTGACGCTCCGAAGGCTGTCTAGGCGGAGGTAGAGCGGAAGGCGGACGAAGAGAAGGAAGCGGTCCAAGAGGGCCTCCGAGACGGCCCACCGCTTCAAGACGCCCCAGACGAGCCGCGGCAAACGAATTCATTGATGCTTCTGTGGTTTCTGAAAGATTTCCACCTTCTCGCCATTTCGAGCAACGACAGGCCCAAGACGGCCTTTTCGAGCCAAGACTGGCCCAAGATGACGTGGACGAAGTCCACGGGTTCGCCCTAGCCTAGTCTTCTAATCTACAACGCTGGGATCAGCGCGTGCGAGAAGGGCGAGCAGTGGCAGCCCGCGCTGGCGCTGCTGAGCGAGATGCGGGAGGCGAAGCTGGAGCCCGACGTCATCACTACTGCAAGTCTGGTCGTTGCGCGTGCGACAGGAGGGAGAAGGTCGCGAGATGCCCCCGAATCTCCGGAGCGCCCCGCCGCTCTCGGACGGTTCCAGAGAGCCCCCAGGTGGCTCCAAGACGGCTTCTGACGGCCACGCGACAGCTCTGGGACGCTCTGAGCGCGCGAGACCGGCACACGAGAACTCGAACGGAGCCCCAATGACAGCTCAAGACTGCCCGACGACGGGCCAGGTGCCTCATGACGGTCCCCCGAGACCCAAATCACCGGGTTTTGGAATGTGTTCCATTCGGGGTTGGACAGAACCCCCAACAGTGACACGTCGATTAGTGAATTGTCCGTTTTCGGTTCTCGAGAGGGCGCCGTGGCCGCCATTTTCCAGGCTTGCGCCCACCAGGTTCGGGCCTCAGGTCGTTTTCACTAAACCACGTTTCCCGATCCATGTTCTCGCCCTTTCGGGCCAAGAACGCCCCCAGACGGCTCCAGGGCCATCCGGGATCACCCTATAAGACGGCCCAGGAGGCCCCGCCAAGTGCCCCAGGACGGCCCCTCCCCCCGAAGATTGCCCGAGAGAGGCCCAGGACAGCCTCACAGAGCCCGCCGTGGCCCCCCAAGCAAGCCCCAAGAGGGCCCCAAAGCGGGATCCGAAACGGCCCGAGACCGCCAACGTCGGCCCAGGGCAGCCCGAGAGGTCCCCGAAGCGGCTCGGGAGATCGCCCGGATGGCCCGAGAAGGCCTCAGGAGCTGCCGAAGAGGGCTCAAAGCGGGCTCCCAAACGGCCCAGACCGTCCAACATGGCCCCCTGAAGCCCCAAGACTCCCAACATCAGCAGCCCCCCCCCATATGGCCCCAGGACGTCCCTACAAGCCCGCACCAGGGCCCAAGAGCGCTCCAGAATGGGAACGAGGCTCCAGAAAGACCCCCACGAGGCCTCCAAGAGCGCCCAGAGATAGTCCAGACGCTGGGCCTCCCGCAGCTCACAATGGGCCAAGAGCCTTCCCAGGACCACTCCTTTCCAGTACCAATGCGATGCCCCAGGAGTCTCCCAACCAAGAGACTCTGACACTTGCCAACGAGCTGTTAGCAGAGCGCCATCAGCCGCGGCACCCTTTGGCCGTCTCTGGAACCCCAGAAGCCCGAAAGAAAGCCGTGGACCCCGAACGAAGCCCCAGACCACTCCGAGGCGCCCAAGACCCTCCCAAGATACTCCGATAATTCCTACAGGGCACCTAAGAGAGCCTCCCGCCCTTGTGACTCCGTGGCATCTTTCAACAAAGCCTCTTACCCATGACAGGGCCCAACGAGCCCCCCCTCCCCGTTCAGCCCTTTTCTCTCACTCATCCTCCTTCCTCCTCCTCCAGATCCTTCTCCTTGGCTCCCCTTCCTGCAAGCTCGAATCACTCCTGGGGCCTTCACAGCGGATTCGGAGTAGCAAAGGGGACATGTAGACACTTCGGAGCCCCGGCAGCAGCAGCCGCATCCTTTGCTGCCTCTGAGGGCCTCCAAACGAATCCGATGACCGCCCTCGCTCCAGAGCTACTCTCTTCCTCCTCGGCCTCCTGCTCGCTATTATGCGCCTCACTCCCTCCTCTGCCACCCCCGCACACCCCAGCACGTTTTTTGCCCCCCCCCCCCAGACACACACACACACACACACCAGCGATGAGAGGTGGCAAGGGGGACATCCTCAGAAAATGGAGATCTCGGAAGATCTATTTTAGGGCACTGCATGTTAAAACTGAAGCTCTCGCTGCAGACACCCTCGAAACATGAAGATCGGGAGATGTTTCGCGACATTTGCCGATCTCCAGAAAATGGGCGTTCCCCCTGAGACATCTTGACAACACATAGATGCCGAACGAGCTGTGATTAGACACCGTATGTTAGAAATGTAGCTATCGTCGGAGACATCCTGGGAAAACGGAGATGTCCAGGGAGCTTGCGAATTCGTCGTATTCTCAAACATGAAGCTCCCGCCTGAGACATCCTCCAAACCATGCGATGTGCACTTAGCTGTCGTACGACAAGTCTTGGAGGCATTCGTTGGAGGACCCCCAAGACGGCCCAAGATGCAAAACATGTGAAGACATCTACGGCTGTTCAACAAGTTCACTCAAAAGTAACCGCATGCCGATGATAATAAAGGGACCCTCCCCCTTCAGTGTTTAGAGTTGATTATCGTCGCCCTATACAAAATTCAAATTGGGCGGCGAGCGCTGAGGCCGAACTTCATTATCACCTCGAAACGCTATGTTGAGATAGCAACATCAAGCGATGTTGATATAGCAACGTCAAGCGAAGCGATCACACTTTTTCAGGATGTGTCAAGCGAAACCAATAATTTTGGGAGGCAGACTCAAACGAAAAGAGCAATGTTCTTATTATTATTCTACTTTCCTCTTCTTCTTTTATAGTTCTATCTGTCCTCACGCTCGCCTGAACTTTTTTATCCCTGGGGTTGAGCATCCATGGAAAATGAAGCACATGAGCTACCCTACACGAGCACTTAAAAAACATCAATTTTCATAAAGCGTTTGTAAATTAAAATTGATAGATTTGGAACTTTGGATTGTTCCTTTCTTCGTCCTCTTCGTATTCTCATATGTTTCTTCTTTCTTATTATTCTTCTACTGTATTCTTCTTCTTTTATATTTCTCTCTGTCCCCACGCTCGCCTGAACTTTTTTATCTCTGGGGTTGATTATCCATGGAAATTGAGGCACATGAGCTACCCTACACGAGCACTTACAAAAAAAACAATGTTCATGAGAGATAAGCCATTGTTGAGGATATTTCTATGTAAACTAAACGCCAAGGATGTCTCAAAACGTGCTCGGATTGGTCTCCTCTTGATCATCTCTTACTTCGAGATTATGCTGAGGTCTGCTGGGCTACTTTTAGTATCTCTCCCTGAACCCCGAACTTTATTATCCCCTAGTGTTTATTCTCACGGGCATGAGGTTATGCGTTTCGCTCGGTACATCATCACCATATGCATCGTCGTCGTCTTTGCGTCGTCGTTGTCATTGCCATCGTCATCGTCTTTGTCGTCCTCCTCCTCGGCATTGTCGTCGTCGTCACTGTTGTCGTCAACGTCATCGTCGTCGTCATCATCGCCGTCGTCGTCGCTGTCGTCATCACCGTCGTCGTCGTCATCGTAGATGCGCCAGCGGGAGGTGCGCCTCGTCTGAACTCGCGCGGAAAGCAAACTCGACCTGACATGGGGGAACGCGAGGGGGGGGGCGTAGCGGGTCTGGAGGCGGATAGTGCCGAGACGCGCCAGCGGGAGGTGCGCCTCGTCTGAGTTCGCGCGGAAGGTAAACTCGACCTGACATGTGGTAACGCAAGTGGGGAGGTCGGGGGTCTGGAGACAGATCATGCCGAAACGCACCAGCTGGGGGTGCGCCTCGTCTGAGCTCGCGCGGAAAGTAAACTCCACCTGCCATTTGGGAGCGCGAGTGGGGAGGTTGGGGGTCTGGACATGGATACTGCCGAGGTGCGCCAGCGGGGGGGTGCGGTTCGCCTCAAGTTGCGCGGAAAGTAAACTCGACCTGACATGTGGGGAACGCGAGTGGGGAGGTTGGGGGCCTGGACACAGATCATGCCGAAATGTGCCAGCGGGGGGTGCGCCTCGTCTGAACTCGCGCGGAAGGCAAAATCGACTTGGGGAACGCCAGTGGGGAGGTTGGGGGTTCTGGAGACGGAAAATGCCGAGATGTGCCAGCGGGGGCTGCGCCTCGTCTTCCCTCGCGCGGGAAGTAAACTCCACCTGACATTGGGGAACGCGAGTGGTGAGATAGGGGGTCTGGACCCGGATAATGCCGAGATGCGCCAGTGGGAGGTGTGCCTCGTCTGAACTCGAGCGGAAAGTATACTCGACCTGACATAGAGGAACTCGAGTGGGGAGATGGCGTCTGCAGGCGGGTAAGGCCGAGATGCGATAGCATCTTATCGTGATGATGTTGCACGTTCTTGCAAAGCTCGTCGCATGCACGCGCTTCCCGCTCGGTTCTAAAGCCTGCCACACGTAAGCCCTGCCGCACGTTCGTGACTTGGGAAAGTTGAAGTGGTGATCATCTCTCCATTTTTTTTTTTTCTCTATCTCTCTCTCTCTTATAGATATATGTTCCTGCCACACGTTCGTGACTGGGGAGCGTTGAATAGGTGAGATTCAAATAGCCCTGCCACACGTGCGTGATGATGTTGCTGCTCAGCATCAGAAGACAGCAGCTGCGATTCCCAACTCTCCACCGCGACAATGGAGCTCGGCTTCGCCGCCCTCTCTCCCTCGACCAACTCCGTCTCAGCCGGAGGGAATCAACCCTCCGTGGTGAAGTTGGGTTATGATTCATTCTCCGGGGCTCTGGACTACATCAGCTACAGCGCCGGGATCGGCGCGTGCGAGAATTGCGCGCGGTGGCAGTGGGCCGTGGCGCTCTTGAGCGAGATGCGGGAGGCGACGCTGGAGCCCGATGCCAGCTATGTTCCAGACCATCGGGCTCCGCGCCTGCCAAGAGAACACGGTGCCTGCACTCGCCCGGCCCGCGGCGGCGGCGCCTCCGCGGCCCCGCTCGTGGATTGACGCCGTCTTGGCCTAATTCGGAGAGCCCCGCGAGTGCCCCGTGAGGCTCCCAGTGCGCTCCTCTGCGGCGCAAGGGGGGAGACGGCCCGAGAAGGCCCCCACCGGGTTCCACCAGGCTCCCAGAGGCCCACGAGGACGCATCGCGATCGATATTATTTAGGTTTTTGTTGAGACTTCCTCGTGAGGTTTTTGTTGAGACTTCCTCGTGCGATCGATTCTGCGGCCGAAAGACGCCCAACCCACTCCGAGACAAGCTGCACAAGTCGTCCGGAGGGCACCAAGGGAGCTCCCCAAGAGTGCCCCTGCGACGACCCCAGAGACTCTGAAGACGGCTCATGGGACTCCCAAGGCGGCCGAACAGCCTCCAAGAGAGGCCCAACAGGGCCATCTCTGGAGCGCCCCCCCCCCCCCCCTGCCGCCCCTCCCACGGCCAGCAAGCCCCCAACATGCCCCCCAGAGGCTCCAAGATGGCCTCCGGGGCACTCCCCAGATGCTCCCGAAACGCTTCCAGCAGCTCCCACGAGACGGCCCTAGGAGGGTCCCAGCTCACCAGAACAAGTGATACCCCACGGGCTCCTCGAAGGCCTCCAGCAGCTCCCACCGAACTGCTCCGATGGACTTTCAGAAAGCACCACCAGCTTATGGGAACAGACACCGCACCTCACACCTCTTGGGGCACCTCTCGCGCGGGAGGGAATGCAGAAAATAGCTGTCAGAGCCAGCTGCGGCCGCCTGGGAGCGCTTTTTCCGCGACCCCTCGCGCACCGAGCGTGTCCCAAGAGGTGTGGGTTGTAGTTTTTGTTCATATCTAGGGGGCCACTTGCGAACCCTACCCCTACCCCCCACGATTTCTGAGGGGGAGGGTGGGGTTCACTTTATTCAGGAGCTCCCGAGCGAAGTGAACCCCACCCTCTCCCTCAGAAATCGTGGGGGGTTGGGGTAGGGTCCGCAAGTGGCCCCCTAATATCATCTCGCGGCCCAAGAGAGACCCAAGCCCGAAGCTGCCCAAGAGAGACCCTAGACGGCGCGAGAGAGCCCGCAGGAGCCTGGGCTTACAGAGAGCTCAGGGAGGGCCCAACACCCCCAATGTAGCCCCAGACACTCCCCAGAGGCCGTCCAGACGGACCGCGGCAAACGAAATCATTCATGTCCATATGTTTTTGGAATGATTTCCGCCTTCTAGCCATGTCGGGCCAAGCCCAGCCCAAAACGGCCGCTGGGGCTCCCCCGAACGCTCCAAGGCCGTCCAAGAGGATCCGGAAAAAGGCCCCACAACCACCCAGGAGGGTTCCAAGATGGCCCAGGAGGCGCCCAAGATGGCCCAAGAGGCCCCAAGACGGCCCGAGAGCCACCCGAGACAGCCCCCCGAATGGCTTCCAGCAGGCCCCCAGCAGAGGCTCCAAAGCTGCTCTCAAGACACGGGCAGCGGACGAGAGGCGAGCGGCTCATCGCACGCCCGAAGGAGTTGTTTTCCACGCTCCGAGGGCCATGGCAAACAGGAGCAACTCGCAGGACCTGCAAGCAAACATCAAGCAAGTCCGACGAATTACAGACAAGGCGCTTAAATATGGACCGATCTGGGCTTGAGAGAGGCTCTGATGTCTGGGCCGTTCCTGATCCATGGGTCGGGGATCCCATTCGTGACCGAGGCTCGCCGTGGCCAGAAAAGCCCCCACATTTGTTATTTGGCGTTCCTGATGGCAGCGCGTCGACTGTACCTCTCCAGAGTCGAGGAGAAGTTCATTGATTCAATGTACCACATCGTCGGAAATATGGTTTTTAGGCAGGACGGTGCAGGCTAAACATATCACGCGCGCATTGGCAAAGAACCGGCAGCAAGCAACCGAGCGCATCAAGCGACAGCAGACACACACTGACACTCTTGCTTTCGTGGGCAGAGCGTACGGGCCAGCCCTCGACACTATGCAACCCTCCAAGCTTGCTCCAAGACGCCCCAGAAGGCTTCCAAGACGGCGCCAAGACGCCCCAAGCTGGCCCCAGAGCGGCCCCAGCGACGCAAAGACGGCCCAAGAGAGCCCCAAGAGACCCCGAAGAGCGGCCCGAGGGGCCCAAGACGGACGCAAGACTGACCGAGAGGCGCCAGAGACAGCGCCAGGACAGCCCCAGAGACCCTCAAGAGGCAAACAGAAGCCTCCAGAGGCACTGGCTGTTTGTGCTCTTGGAAGCGTCGTCGTAGAAACGACGATTGGCACGATGGAGCATCGAGGGGGAGAAGGGTGGAGGGACGTAGAAAGAGGAGGAGGATCCAGCAGCAGAGAACAGAAGCAACGGCGAGCAGCAGCTGAAGCAGCAACACGCGTTGACATCACCAGTGCCAAGCAGCATCCTGCAGCAAGCAGCTGCAGGCAGGTGGCAGCATCCACCACCAGGCAAGAGCTAGCACATGCACCAGCCCGCAGCAAACCGTTGCCGCAGGCGGCAGTAGACGACTGACCAAACGAAAGGCCGCAAGTGGCAGCAGGCATCGCTCAGCAACAGCGAGCGGCAGTAAACGGCACCGGGCAGGGGCAAGCACGCTTGCCCAGACCCTTTTGGACACCTGGAGCATATGTCGTGGACGGGGTCCACGGGTCAGCCCTAGTATCTCCAACGACGTCGACGAACCGACCACGACGGCAGCCGTATCTCCTTTCCCGTCCTCTCGGGCCCCCCCGCCAAGCGCGCATCGGCTTCTGCGACGACCCCAGCATGAACGTTCTCTACAAGCTCGTGGAAGCTCGTCGGGTCAGCCCCAGTATCTCCTACAACGCTGGGATCAGCGCGTGCGCGAAGGGCGAGCAGTGGCAGCGGGCGCTGGCGCTGCTGAGCGAGATGCGGGAGGCGAAGCTGGAGCCCGACGTCATCAGCTACAGCGCTGGGATCAGCGCGTGCACGAAGGGCGAGCAGTGGCAGCGGGCGCTGGCGCTGCTGAGCGAGATGTGTAAGGCGAAGCTGGAGCCCGACGTCATCAGCTACAGCGCTGGGATCAGAGCGTGCGCGAAGGGCGAGCAGTGGCAGCGGGCGCTGGCGCTGCTGAGCGAGATGCGGGAGGCGAAGCTGGAGCCCGACGTCATCAGCTACAGCGCTGGGATCAGCGCGTGCACGAAGGGCGAGAAGTGGCAGCGGGCGCTGGCGCTGCTGAGCGAGATGTGTGAAGCGAAGCTGGAGCCCGACGTCATCAGCTACAGCGCTGGGATCAGAGCGTGCGCGAAGGGCGAGCAGTGGCAGCGGGCGCTGGCGCTGCTGAGCGAGATGCGGGAGGCGAAGCTGGAGCCCGACGTCATCAGCTACAGCGCTGGGATCAGCGCGTGCGCGAAGGGCGAGCAGTGGCAGCGGGCGCTGGCGCTGCTGAGCGAGATGTGCGAGGCGAAGCTGAAGCCCAGCGTCATCTCTCCTACAGCGCGGGGGGTCGCGTGGGGGACCCCTTGGCCCGAAGTCGGCATATTGGCTTCTGAGGATGGCCCCGAGGGGCCCCGCGGGTCTACGTGTCCGGGGGACGCAGGTCGAGTATCCCGAATCGGAAGGGAAGGTCGAGGCGAATCGTGGCCCCTGCGGGAAGGGAAACGTGGTCGAGTATCCCGAATCGGCCTCCGCCTCGGTCGGCCCCTGGCGCACCTGGCGCGGCCCGGCCTGCCTCGCGGGGCGGCTCGAGCACGCTTCGGGACGCCTGCAGGGAGCGCCGAGGTCGGGCCAAGGGCCCCAACATGGCCCCACGACGGCCCCAGAGGCCGTCCAGACGGCTCGCGGCGGCCAGCAATTAATTATTGATGTTGCTGTGGTTTTGCCTGGTTCCCAGGTTTTCGCGATTTCGAGCCAAGATCTGGACCCCCCACGGATGCCCCAAGGCTCAAGAGGCTCCGGCAAGGGCCCCAAGAAGGCTCAGGAGTGCCCCGAGACGGCCCCCAGAGGAGCCCAAAACGCCCAAGAGAGACCGTAGACGGCGCGAGAGACCCCCCAGGAGCCCCCAGACGGGCCCCAAGAGCCGCCAAAGAGGGCTTACAGAGAGCTCCGAGACGGCCCAACACCCCCACGGCCCCAGAGGCCGTCCAGACGGTCTTCGGCGAACGTATTCATTGATTTTCCATGGTTTTTGAATGATTCCCATTGGGGAACGAACAATGACATAAACATGACAACTCGGAGGTCCGGCGCTGGAGCATCTTGGCGGCGCCTCCGGCGCCGCCCTTGGCGCGTTCCGCGCTCCAGGGAGGGGGGTCCAACGCCGATCCGAGAAATCCGCGCGGACCTTGCTTTTATGTTTATGTTGTCATGTTTTCTATGTGTTTTTTAATGTCTATGGTTCTGCCATTGCTTGTTGTTTTATGCTTATGTCATTGCTTGTTCCCCAACTCCATCCGCTCTGCCCACCCGAGAGTCCGCCCAAGTCGTCGGGAGGGGCGCCCAGCTCCCAGGAGAGCCTCCACGACGGCCCCGGAGACCTTCACGACGGCTGCGGACGGCTCGGGGGACGCCAAGACGGCCGAGCAGACCCCCAAGACGGCCCTACGGTTAAGTCGGGCCTGTCCCTCTACAGGGGGAATGTTCAAACATAGTAATAAAATAGTCAGGGGACGATTTTTGATTATTTTTTAGCATGTTGGGTGCATTTTGGGGGTATTTTTCATTTTTCGTCCCAAATCCCCTGTAGGGGGACACGCCCGACTTAACCCGACGGGAGGCCCAACAGGGCCAACTCTTGAACGCTCCCCCGCCTATCCCGCCCCCCACGCGGCCAGCAAGCCCTCAAGAAGCACCCCAAAAGTCTCCCAGATGACCTGGGACGGTCACCAGAGGCTCCTGGAAAGCCTCCTGCAGCTCCTTCGAAACGGCTCTGATATGCTCCTCGAAGGCTCCAGTCGACCGAATAAAAAACACCTCACAGGCTAAGGGAAGGCCTCCACCAGCTCTCTCTCAATGGCTCCGATCGGCTTTGAGAAAGCACCAGATGATGGGAACAAAAACAACAACCTACACATCTTGGGACACGTCGCGCGCGGGATGGGTTGCAGGACATAGCTGTCCGATGCAGCCGCGGACACCTGGGAACGCTGTTTCTGCGACCCCTCCCGCGCCGAGCGTGTCCCAAGAGGTGTGGATTGTGGTTTCAGTCGTGCTGCTGCTGTCTTGCTGCTGGGGCTGCTGCCGCTGTTGATGGTGCCCTGCTGCTGCTGCTGCTGCTGCTGCTGCTGCTGCTGCTGCTGCTGCTGCTGCTGCTGGAGCCGCTGCTGCTCCTACTGCCCATGCCTCTGGATCTGCTACCGCTGATACTGCTAACGCTGCGAACGAGGAGGAAGAGAAGGAGGAGGAGGAGGAAGAGGAGGAGGAGGAGGAGGAGGAGGAGGAGGAGGAGGAGGAGGAGGAGGAGGACGAAGACGTGCCAAGCACGAGGAGGAAGAAAGGCGGAGGAGGGGACGGAGGAGGAGGAGGAGGAGGAGGAGGAGGAGGAGGAGGAGGAGGAGGAGGAGGAGGAGGAGGAGGAGGAGGAGGAGGAGGAGGAGGAGGAGCTGCTGCTGCTGTTGCTACTGCCCATGCCCCTGGATCTGCTGCCGCTGATACTACAGGCGCTGCTCTGGGCGCCGTCAGAATCATCAAGCAAACAGCGCACCCCGCAGCGATGAGCAGCTGCAAGCGCACTCTGACCGCTGGCACTCGTGGACGAATGTCCACGGGTTAGCCCTCGTCTCTCCTACATGTCCGGGGAAAGCGCGTGCGGGAGAGGAAACGAATCAAGTATCCAAAGTCGGCCTCGGCGGGCCCCTGGCGCTCCTAGCGCGGCCCGGCGTGCCTCCGGGCGGCTCGAGCACGCTTCGGGACGCCTTCAGGGAGCGCCGAGATCGGGCCAAGGGCCCCAACATAGCCCCAAGGCAGCCCCAGAGGCCGTCCAGACGTGCCGCGGCGGCCAGAAATCGTGATTTTGCTATAGTTGTTCGGCTGATTTTCATGCTCTCGCGATTTCGAGCCTACATCGGCCCAAGACGGCTATTTGATCCCCCCCGAACACTCCAAGGCCGCCCAAGAGCTCCGTCAAGGGCCGCAAGACGGCTCTAGAGGGCTCCACGACGGCTTCCAGAGGAGCCCAAAACGGCCCAAGAGAGACCGAATAATTACGGCGCGAGAGAGCCCTCAGGAACCCCCAGATGGGCCCCAAGAGCCGCCCAGGAGGGCTCACGGAGAGCTCCGAGACGGCCCAACACCCACGATATAGCCCCTACACGGCCCCAGAGGTCGTTTAGATGGGCCGCGGCAAACGAAATCATTGAGATGTTCCATTGTTTTTGAAAGATTCCCATTTCCTCGCCATTTCGAGCCAAGACCGACCCAAGACGGCTGCTGGGGCTCCCCCGAACGCTCCAAGGCCGTCCACGAGGATCCGGAAAAGGCTCCACAACAACCTAGGAGGCGCCCAAGATGGCCCAATAGGCCCGAGAGCCACCCGAGACAGCCCTCGAACGGCTTCAAGAAGGCCCCCAGAAGAGGTTCCGAAGCTGCTCTCAAGACACGGGCAGCGGACGAGAGGCGAGAGGCTCATCGCACGCCAGAAGGAGTTGTATTCCACGCGCCGAGGGCTCTGGCAAACAGGAGCAACTCGCAGGACCTGCAAGCAAATACCAAGCAAGCATCACGCAAACGGCAAGAAGGTGCAGGCTAAACAAATCACGCGCGCATTGGTAATTAATGGAACGGCAGCAAGCAACCGAGCGCAACACGCGACAGCAGACACACTCTGAAATTCTTGGTTTAGTGGGCAGAGCGTACGGGCCAGCTCTCGGCACTTTGAAACCCTCTAGGATTGCCCCAAGACGCCCCAGAAGGCTCCCCAGACGCCCCAAGCCGGCCCCAGGACGGCTCCAGCGACGCTCAGACGGCCCCGACCCAAGACTGCCCATGAGGCGCCCAAGACGGCCCCAAGTCCCCCTCAAGACCCAAGACTGCCCCCGCGAGAGCCCAAGAGGCTTACAAACTGCTCCCGGAGACGTGAGGCGGACGACCGTTTTCAACGCTCGGGAGGCCGCCCTGCATGCTTCTGTTCGGGGGTGGGCGCTGTCGTAGGACCCGCGATTCCCTGACGCAGATCGAGAGGGTGATGCCACCCGTTCACCCCGCAAGTGGACGTAGTCCGCGGGTTAGCCCCAGTCTCTCCTGCATGGCGGGCAGACGCGCGCGCCGGAAGGAAGAAGCTCACACGTCAGTGGAGCCTTCCGGCGGGGCCCCGCGCGCTCCCGGACGGCCCCGAGGCGCTCCACGACGGCCTCGGGGGGCCTCCCCGCGTAGGCTCGAGGGCCCCCCGCGGCCCCAAGGCGGCGCCGAGCCGCCCGCGAGAGCGCCCCGACGGCCCGAGCGGGCCCCCCGCGGGCCCCCGGGGCAGCCCAGGGCCCCACGACGGCCCAGCACAGCCCCGCGACGGCCCAAGGGGCACCCGAGACGGCCCCGGGAGCGGCCCAAGAGGTGCCTACGCCGGCCTCTGTCGTCGGCCCCAACACGGCCCCAGGGGCACCCAGGACGCCCGAGCAGGGCCCACCCGTAGCCCACAGACGCCCCAAAGGCGCCCCGAGAGGCTCCCAAACGGCCCCCTCCAGGCTCCCAGTAGCTTCAGGATTTTTTCCAGGAGAGGGGGAGGGCAGAAGAGTCCATGGCTTCTTGAAGGATTCCCAGGCTCTTCGAATCTGAGCCCTGGAACGGCTCACCACGGCTCCAGGACCCCAGAAGCGGCCCAAGACGGCCCAAGACGGCCCAAGAGGCGCCTACGCGGGCTTCCGAAGGCCCCAGCCCGTTCGCGCAGATTTCGTGGACGGAGTCCACGGGTCAGCCCTAGTCAGCTACAGCGCTGGGATCAGCGCATGCGAAAATGGCGAGCAGTGGCAGAGGGCGCTGGCGCTGCTGAGCGAGATGTGGGAGGTGAAGCTGGAGCCCAACGTGGTCAGTTACAGCGCTGGGATCAGCGCGTGCGAGAAGGGCGAGCAGTGGCAGCGGGCCCTCGCGCTGTTGAGCGAGATGCGGAAGGTTAAGCTGGAGCCCGACGTCATCTCTCCTACAATGGCTACCCCAGCGCGCGTGGACGGGCCGATCGGTGGCAGCGGACCGGCCCCCCTCTGGCGGCCCCTGCGAGCCCCAGCAGGCCTCGGCGCGCTTCCAAGATGGCCCAATAGCGTTCCGAGACGCACCAGGAGGCCCCCAAGAGGCCCCCAGACGGCCGGAGACGGTCCAAGAGGGTATCCGAAACGCGCCCAGAGCACTCGACAACGCCTCCGACAGCCTCCAGAGGGCCCAAGAGGCTTCCAAGACTCTCCAAGTGGGCTCCACGACGAGCCCCAAGAGAGCCCGAACACGGACAAATCGTCCCATTCCTTATGTGAAAATGCACACTTTGGCAGTTCCCATGCGTGTCCTCTTCATAGCGTCCAAGACGACCATACAGGGTCCCTAGATGGCCCCAGGACGGCTCCTGAGGCGCGGCCCATGGGGTATCCAAGACAGCCTCGAGAGCGGCCCAGGACGGCCCAAAACGACCCGCAGACGGTCCCCAGACTGCTCCAGAGACGCCCAAGACGGCCCCAGACAACCCCCAGACGGCCTTGGACGGCCTCAACACGGCCCAAGAGGCACCCGAGACAGCCCAAGAGGGCTCCAGGAGGCTCCAGGAGGCCGAAAAGAAGCGCTGAGAGGCTCCTAAACGACTCCCAGAGGCCTCAAGATGACGGCCCAAGCAGCACCGAAGAGCACCAACAGCAGCCAAAGACGGCCTAAGACGGCCCGAAGACGGTCCCAAAAAGGCTCCAAGCGCACCATGGGGTTCCCCGGCCCTCCTGACGCTTGTTTGGCGCTCCCTGCAGGATTTGGCCCAAAATCCCTCGCCTTTGTTGTCGGTCTGGAGCTCTCCGCGGCCTATTGGGGCCATACCGTGTTTCGCTCTTGCAGCCCTTTCGGGGACCTTTTGGACCAGCATGGGGCCACTTTGGAGGCGTCTGACGCGATCTTGGGCCGTCTGAGGCCGCTTGGGGCCCACGTTCCAAATGGTGTATAGGGGCCATTTGGGAGGCGTCTGACGCGATCTGAGGCCGTCTGGGGCCGCTTGGGGCCGACGTCCCAAATTATATAATCATGGGGCTGGGGCCATTTTGGGGGCGTCTGACGCGATCTTGGGCCGTTTTGGGCCGACGTTCCAAATGATGATGATGATGATGATGATGATGATGATGATGATGATGATGATGATGATGATGATGATGATGATGATGATGATGCTGATGCTGATGCTGATGCTGATGCTGATGCTGATGCTGATGCTGATGCTGATGCTGATGCTGATGCTGATGCTGATGCTGATGCTGATGCTGATGCTGATGATGCTGATGATGATGCTGATGATGCTGATGATGCTGATGATGCTGATTATGACGATGACGCTGATGATGATGAGGGGGATTATGATGATGATGATGCTGATGATGATGATGGTGGTGGTGATGATGATGATGATGATGATGATGATGATGATGATGATGATGATGATGATGATGATGACGTCCCCCAAGAGTGAACAGTGCCATGAGCCATCTCGCCGCAGTTCCTCACTCCGAGTCCGGGCTTCGCATGGGGCTCTTCGGCCTCCCTGACGCTTGCTTGGCGCTCCCTGCCGGATTTGGCCCCAAATCCCCCTTTACTTTTGGTCTGTCACGAGCCTCCTGGGGCCCTGACGTACGGGTAAAAAATGTTGGGGGTTCAATTCGTTCCTTCCCTGGAGCCCTTGCGCCGTATTCTGGCCCGTCTAGGCTCCTTTTGGGGCTCTCGTTGGCCATTTGAGGCCGCCAAATCCCTCCCGGGCCTCCTTGGCCCTGACGTCTTTCGCTCTTGCAGCCCTCCTGGGGGCCTCTTGGGCCAGTATAGGGCCATCATCGAGCTGTCTTGGACGATCTTGGAGCAACCTTGGGGCCGTCTCGGGCCGTGTTGGGCCGACGCTCCAAATGGTGTGACGACGATGATGATGATAATGGTGGTAATCAGGATGGTGATGATGCTGATGATGATGGTGGTGGTGATGAGGATGATGACGACGGTGATGATGGTGCTCATGATGGTGATGATGATGATGCCCATGAAACTCATGATGATGATGCTGATGATGATGATGATGATGATTATGATTATGACTATGATTATGATGATGCTCATGATGATGATGCTGATGATGATGAGGATGCTGATGATGATGAAGGCTCCCAAGAGTGAACAATGCCATGAGCAATTTCGCCCCAGTTTCTCACTCCGGGTCTGGGCTCCGCATCGACCCTTCGGCCGCCCAGACGCATGTTAGGCGCTCCCTGCGGGAATTGGCCCAAAATCAATCGCTCTTTTTCTTGGAGCAATCTCGGGGGCCTCGTGGGCCAGCATGGAGCCATTTGGGAGGCGTCTGACGCGATCTTGGGCCGTCTCGGGCCACTTGGGGCCTACGTTCCAAATGATCAATGGGGCCATTTGGGAGGCGTCTGACGCGATCTGAGGCCGTCTTGGGCCGTTTTGGGCCGATGTTCGAAATGATGTGACGACGATGATGATGATAATGTAGATGACGATGACAATGACGATGACGATGATGATGATGATGATGATGATGATGATGATGATGATGATGATGATGATGGTGGTGATGATGATGATAATGGTGATGACGATGACGATGACGATGACGATGACGGTGACACTGATGATGCTGATGCTGATGCTGATGATGGTGGTGGTGATGATGGTGGTGTTGATGGCGATGATGATGATGATGGTGATGATGATGGTGATGATGATGCTGATAACGAAGATGATGATTCTGATGATGAGGATGATGATGATGATTAGATGATGATTAGATGATGATTAGATGATGATTAGATGATGATTAGATGATTATTAGATGATGATGGATGATGATGCTGATGATGATGATGATGATGATGATGATGCTGCTGCTGCTGATGATGATGATGATGATGATGATGATGATGCTGATGCTGATGCTGATGATGATGATGATGATGATGATGAGGAGGAGGAGGAGGAGGAGGATGATGATGATGAGGGTGAGCATAGTTCATGATGATGAAGTCCCCCAAGACTGAACGGTGCCACGCGCCATTTCGACCCAGTTCCAGACTCCGTACCCGGGCTCCGCAGGGGGGCATCCGCCTCCCTGACGCTTGCTTGGCGCTCCATGCCGGACACTTCGGGGATCTGTCCAGACAGGTCTCTCCCCCCGAATCGATGTCTGACGGTTCCAGCAGGGCCCGAAAACAGCCCCCAGAGGTTCACAAATATGACACCCCCCCTCGAATTTGGACCCTCCGCGCCCATCCTCGCACTTCGCTGATCCCCCATCGCTTCTCCTCCTCGATCGCCTCGATGTTCTCGATCAGAACTCCTCTCTCTTCGATCCCCTCCCTGCAACAGGTTGCGTCAGAACGCTGAAGTAGCGAGACGCAGCACCTTGCAGCATCAATCAGCAGCAGCGAACGGCAGCAGCGCGAAGCGGACATCAGCAGCGGGAGCGCACAGCAACAGCAAGCAGCAGCAGCAGCAGCAGCAGCAGCAGCAGCAGCAGCAGCCGCAGCGGGCACCAGCACGCACAAAAGCAGAATTGCCATTAGCAGCACCCTGCAGCACCAGCAGCCAGCAGCAGCACACAGCAGCATGTGCAGACAGCGAAATTCGCGCCACATGATCGTGCCAGCATTTCAGCAGCATGTTCAGCAACACATGCCAGTTCGTGCAGAATTCGGGGACGTAGTCCACGGGTCAGCCCTAGTCTCTATTATCATGCAGCGTTCACCGCTCGCCAAATGAGTCGAGCAGTGGCCTTGGACCGGCCCCTTCCGGCGGCCACCAGCGCGGCCTCGGGCCGTTGACCGCTCTCATCGGCTGCCATCGGATCGGCCCCGGGGCCCCGTCACGCTTGAAGATGGCCGAAGACGGTCCAAGAGGGCCTCCGAAACGGGCCCCGAGCGCTCGAAGACGCCCACGATAGCCGCCAGTCGGCCCCAGAGGCCTCCACAATGTACATTTCGGGAGTTCCCGTGCTTTTCGTTTTCGCAGCATCCAAGACGGCCACACAGGCCCTCAAGATCGTCCCGAGATGCCTCGGGAGGCTGCCAGCAGGGCCCCAAGACGGCTCAACACCGCCAGGACGGCTCCTCAGGCGTTTACCCCAAGCGGGGGCCAGGACAGGCTGGGAGCGCTTCCGAGGGGCCCCAGGGGCCCCGGCGCGCTTCCAGGATGGCTTCAGATCGCTCCGAGCCCCCCCCGGAGGCCCCCAAGAGGGCCCGAAGACGGCCGAAGACGGTCCAAGAGGGTCTCCGAGACAGGCCCCGAGCGCTCGATGACGCCCAAGACAGCCGCCCGACGGCCGAAGAGGCCCGCACAATGCTCCCAGCGGGCTTCAGAGAGAGCCCAGGAGAGCCCGAACAAGGAAAAATCGTCTCCGCCCCTGGGCACAACGTGCACTTCGGGAGCTCCCGTGCTTTTCGTCTTCGCAGCGTCCAAGACGGCCACACAGGCCCTGAGGTGAGCCCCTGCAGGACCTCTCGCGGGCCCCAAGAGCGGCCCCAGAGTATGACATGGTCGTGCCGAGCTCCTGGGCCCCCTTGGAGCCCTCCTGAGGCTCACTTGGGCCGCTCTGGGGCCGCACATTGGCCCCTCTGGGACCCTGAAGGCCCCAAGAGCGACCCAAGAGGGCTCCAAGAAGACACCAAGAGCGGCACGGCCGTGCAGTACTCCTGGGGCCCTCCTTGGAGCCCTCCTGAGGCTCACGTGGGCCGTTCTGGGGCCGCTCATTGGCGACCCTGAAGCCCTGAAGGAGGCTCCAAGAGTGCGCCAAGAGGGCTCCAAGAAGACCCCAAGAGCGGCCAAAGAGTATGATGGCATGGTCGTGCAGTACTCCTGGGCTCTCCCTTGGAGCCATCGTGAGGCTCACGTGGGCCGCTCTGGGGCCGATCATTGGCCCCTCTGGGGCCCTGAAGGAGGCCCCAAGAAAGCCACTCCTCCTCCTCCTCCTCCTCCTCCTCCTCCTCCTCCTCTTCCTCCTCCTTCTCCTCGTCCTTCTTGTCCTCCTCCTCCTCCTCCTCCGCCGCCTCTTCCTCCTCCGCGTTTTCTGTTCACCGTGCCGTCGACTGTCCCCCCTCGCGCCCGCGGGCCAGGCGAGACGGGCGGAAGTGCTGCCTGGCGGAAGTGCCCAGCGAGATGTGGGAGGCGAGCGCAAATCATGTGCCAATTCGTGGCAGCATGTCGTGGACGGAGCCCACGGGTCAGCAAGCACTGACCAGCCTCGAACGTACCCCTATCCCTAGATTGACACGCCAAAAGGCGACGACAATCTTAGGGATTCGCCCTCAAAAAATAAGGGAATCCCTAAGATGGGCATCGTGATGATGAGGTGCCCAGCATAGGGATAGGGATATGTTCCAGGCTGGTAAAGCACGGGTGCACACTAGTCAGCTGCAGCGCTGGGATCAGCGCCTGCGAGAAGGGCGAGCAGTGGCAGCGGGCGCTGGCGCTGCTGAGCGAGATGCGGGAGGTGAGGCTGGAGCCCGACGTCATCTCTCCTGCATGGCGGGAGGAGGCGCGTGCCAAACCCGCGGGGACTCATGTGCATAAATTTGCCTCACGGCCTCACCACGTGGTCGTTCCGCCCATGCCGGCCCAACAAGGGCCCAAGAGCGGCTGCAAGACGGTCCGCGAGCCCTCCACGACGGCCTCAGTTGCTGCCGAGACGGGCCTTGACGCTCCAACGACCTCCGAAGGTGGTTGCAAGACCGTCCAAGAGGTCCTGAAGACGTTCCGAGAGGGCCCCGAGAGGACGCCAAAGAGGTCATAATCTTGCGAAAACGTGCATTTTCAGCATATCCGCTTTTGGCGTTGTCACACGGTCCAGGACAGACCAAGAGGCCCCCCCAAACCCCCCAAGACGACCCAAGCGGCCCCCAAGAGAGCCCCAAGACAGTGCAAGAGGGCCCAAAGACGACCCAAGGGGGCTCTCAAACGGCCTGAGAGGGCCTCAAGACTGCCCCAAAAGGGCTCCAAGAGGGCCCGACGAGGTTCCCAAGAGGGCCCCAGGAAGCCCTCCAGAGAGCCCCAAGACGGTCCAAGGCCTCCAAGACGCCCCAAAGACCTCAGAAGGTGGTTCCAACACGGTCCAAGAGGCCCCAAAGACGCTCCAAGAGGACGCCGAAGAGGCAAGCCTTGTCATATTCCGATGAGAAACGTACGTTTTCAGCATATCCGCCTTTTGCGTTGTCACACGGTTCAGGACAGACCAAGAGGCCTCCCAAAACCACCCAAGACGACCCAAGCGGCCCCCACCCCAAGACGGTCCAAGAGGGCCCAAAGACGGCTCCAAGAGGGCTCCAAGAGGGACCGACGAGGCTCCCAAGAAGGCCCCAGGAAGCCCTCCAGAGAGCCCCAAGACGGTCCAAGGCCTCCAAGACTTCCCGTGACGGCCCAAACCGACCCCAAGACGTCCCAAAACGGCCGCAGAACGGCTCACAAGGGCCCTTGAAGGGCAGCAGAAAGTCCCCCACAAGGACCACTGAGAAGGCGCACGAACGCCAAATAAAATAGCGATCCGTACAGCAAAAATCATTTTAATCCAAGGCTCCCAAGAGCGAACGGTAACACAGTAAGCTCTTCAACCCGAGGCTCCCGAGAGCGAGCCGCAACGTCATAAACTCTGAAACTGGAGCCCGAAACTATGATCATCCCCTCAATTCTGGGACAAGTGTGTGGGCCAATCGCTTTCTCGGCCTCCAGCGGCGTCGGCACTGCCTCCGGGACCCTGTGGGCTCTGGGTCCCCAGGACGTCGCAGAGACAGCCTTCGGTAATGTCCGAGATGGCCAGAATTGGCCCCGACAGCCGCCAGACAGGGCCCCCGAGAGATCTCAAACGGTTCCAAGAGGCTTCCAAAAGGCCCCTAGACGCCCCAAGAGGCCTTGCAGGAATTGTCCAGACGACCGCGGCAACTGTACAGTTTCCCAACACCCAAAGGAAAATGTATTGTCTTTTGCTTCGCAGGCTTTTCGACGCGAGGCAGCTCCAAGACGGCTTCGAGGGAGACTCTTTCGCTCCTTGCGGGCCACCTTGTGCCCTCTGGGAGCCCCCAATCGAGCCTCCTGGGTTGTTTTCGGGGCCTCCTTGGGCCGTCTCGGGCCGTCTTAGGGCCCTCTGTGCGGCCTTTGACTGCCTCAAGAGAGCCCAAGGGCAGCCCCAGGGGGCTCCCAGAATATTACAGAAGGCTTCGGAGAGCTTCCAGACGGCCCGACACGCCCTCCAGAGAGCGCCACGACGGCCCAACAGACCCCCAGAGAACCCCGAGACGGCCCAGGACGGCCCCAAGAGGGCCCAACGAGGCCCCCTAATTGTTTCGGCCATAGGGACCCCAAGCACGGCCTCCAGATCCGGCAGCACACAAGACAGCAGCGGCAGCAATGAGTAGCTCGCAGCAGAAAACAAGCAGCCGCTGCATTGCCCGCGGCCGGCTGGCGGCCATCCCCGCTGCCGTGGCGTGCGGCCGAGAGTCAGTCTCGGGAAGACAATTGTCTGGCTACCAGCTACGCGCGCAAAACAGCAGGCAAGCAGGCAAGCGATCTCAGCTTCTGCCACATCTTTGATCAGGTTGCTTGCTATGTTGTCTGCAGGAAGGTCGAGAGCCACACTGGGCAATCTCTTAATGATCGCGCTGATCATCTGGACGATTGTGGTGCCTCTGGAAGCGTAAGTGGCCCGGTTGATATACATCGCTGGGCGAGCTCTTCGAGCTAGTCGTTGTTTTATTTCGAGGTCAGGCAGTCTCTGATCATGCTCATCATCACTGAGAAACCCTGGTCTGTGGATCGTGTCCCAGGCTTGCGCTGCTCTGGTTTGCTCTGTAGTGTTATGTTCTCCGGCGGCGTCATCGGCAACGAATTCGTGATGCGCAAATCGACGTCAACACGCTCGTCTACTGACTTGCATGCCTTTCGAACTTCCTTGTGCAGTTAGGGATCACCTTTTTCGTCTTTACAGCTGACTCTTTGTATAGTCCTCGTTGACATTTTGTCTTGAGGCGGGGACCATCTTTGTCTCCTTTCTCTCTGCGGCGTGGCTAGGCAACATTTCACAAGGTGCGCTCTTGTGAAGCATAGGCCGCGGCGGCTCCAACAGGCCTTGTGAACATTTCACAAAAGGAGCAAATGGTTGCACAATTTTACTCTTGTGAACTACACTTCCTATGTAGCATCATTGTGCCGGTAGGGGACAATACGTCTCACCTGGCCTGCCCTGTGTAGTTTCGCGCTCCAGGTAATCAGTGCGCTCTGAGGGCGACAATAGCGTCCGCCCTGAGCAATTTACCATTTCCCTAGGGGGTCCGATGCGCCTCCTAGGGCTCAGAAGTCAGGCAGCCCCTGACTATACCACTACAAGCTGTCGTGGACGTAAGTCCACGGGTTAGCTCTTGTCAGCTACAGCGCTGGCGTCAGCGCGTGCGAGAAGGGCGAGCAGTGGCAGCGGGCCTTGGCGCTGCTGAGCGCGATGCGGGAGGCGAAGCTGGAACCCAACGTCTTCAGCTACTGCGCTGGGATCAGCGCGTGCGAGAAGGGCGAGCAGTGGCAGCGGGCCCTGGCGCTGCTGAGCGAGATGCGGGAGGCGAAGCTGGAGACCAACGTCATCTTTCCTACATGGCCAGTGAATCTGCGCGCGGGAAGGGTTCACAGGGCCTCGTGTGCACAAAATTGCTTCGTGTGCCACCACGGGGCCGAATCGCTCAGGCCGGTCCCAGAGGCGATCCAGAAGGGTTCCCAGACCGTCCAAGAGCGCTCCAAGACGGCCTCAGTGGGTCCCGAGACGGCACACGAGGGCCCGAAGCCTTCCGGGGGGGCTCCACGACGATCCAAGAGGCCGCAAAGACGCCCCAAGAGGGCCCCGAGCGCACGCCAAAGAGGCGCAAATCGCCAAATTCCGACGGGAAAACGTACGTTTTCAGCGCCCGCCTTGTGTGCTCCTCAGCGGACCAGGACACGCCAAGAGGCATCCCAAATCGTCTCGAGAAGACGCCAGCGGCCCCTAAGAGGGCTCCAAGACGGCCCACAAGAGCCCCAAGACGACGCCAGAGAGCCCTGAAACGGCCTTACAGAACCCCAAGACGGCCCCAAGAGAGCTCCGAGGGGGCCCCAAGAGGCTCCCAAGACGGCCTCAGGCAGCCTCAAGAGAGCTCCAAGACGGTCCAAGGCCTCCCAGACGCCCCGTGACGGCCTAAACAAAACGTCCCAAAGCTCTCCTAGAGCAGCCCAAACAAATTTCAGAATGCACGAAATCGTCCCTTTATGGCGCCACCACGGGGCCGAATCGCTCAGGCTGGTTCCAGAGGCGATCCAGAAGGGTTCCCAGACCGTTCAAGAGCGCTCCAAGACGGCCTCAGTGGGTCCCGAGACGGCCCACGAGGGCCCGAAGCCTTCCGGGGGCTCCACGACGATCCAAGAGGCCGCAAAGACGCCCCAAGAGGGCCCCGAGCGCACGCCAAAGAGGCGCAAATCATCAAATTCCGATGGGGAAACGTATATTTTCAGCGCCCGCCTTGTGTGCTCCTCAGCGGACCAGGACACGCCAAGAGGCCTCCCAAATCGCCCCAAGAAGACGCCAGCGGCCCCTAAGAGAGCTCCAAGACGGCCCACAAGAGCCCCAAGACGACGCCAGAGAGCCTTGAAACGGCCTCACAGAACCCCAAGACGGCCCCAAGAGAGCTCCGAGGGGGCCCCAAGAGGCTCCCAAGACGGCCTCAGGCAGCCTTAAGAGAGCTCCAAGACGGTCCAAGGCCTCCCGGAGGGCCCAAAAAGGTCCCAACACGTCCCGAAACGCTCCCAGAGCAGCCCCAAAAAGCTTCAGAATGGCCCGACAAAGACCCTCACAAGGACCACCAAGCAGGCCCAGAGACGCCCACTAAAAGAGCGATCGGTGAAGTACAAAGCTTGTCTCACCAAGGCTCCCAAGAGCGATACGCAGCGTAGAGAGCTCTCCCAGGCACAACTCCCAAGAGCGAGCGGTGACGTCGGGACACCCTTCCGACCTCTCACACAGGAGCACGCACGCACAGCACGCAAGCACAACAGAATTCCCGGGCTGTCCCCTGGAAAAGGCTCGGGGGGACAGCCCGGGAACGGCCCCAGAGGCGCCCAACAAAAACTTCAAGGGAAAAGGCCCCCAGGAGGCCGCAAGACGGCCCAAGAGGGCCCCAAGAGGCCCATAGGAGGCCGCAAGACAGCCAACGAGGCCTCAACAGGCCCCCAGGAGCGCGGTCCAAGAAGGCTTCCGAAGCGGCCCACGATCGCTCGAAGACGCTCCAGACGAACCGCGGCACACGAAATCATTGATTCTTCGATGGTGTCTGAAAGATTTCCACCTTCTCGCCATTTCGAGCGAAGACAGGCCCAAGACGGGGCCCAAGATGACGTGGACGAAGTCCACGGGTTCGCACTAGTCAGCTACTGCGCTGGGATCAGCGCGTGCGAGAAGGGCGAGCAGTGGCAGCGGGCCCTGTCGCTGCTGAGCGAGATGTGGGACGCGAAGCTGGAGCTTGACGTCATCAGCTACAGCGCTGGGATCAGCGCGTGCGAGAGGGGCGAGCAGTGGTAGCGTGCGCTGGCGCTTCTGAGCGAGATGTGGGTGGCGAAGCTGGAACCCGACGTCGTCTCTTCTACACTGCAGCAACCTTTGCTTGCGAGAAGGTTTCTGTCCCGAAAGGCTCCCTGGGCCCTCCAGGGCGCCTTGCGAGTCCCCTGGGCGCTCCGAGACGGCTCCGGGGGGTCCCAAGATGCCCCAAGACTGCCCCAAGGCGGCTCAGAGACGCTCCAGAGGGCGCCTGGACGCTCCAAGAGGACCACAAGCGAGCCCCAGGATCGCTTCAGAGGCTTCCAAGGCAGGCCAGGAGGCCGAGGACCCCGATGAGAGAGAGCTCGAAGAGGCCGAAATCGTCCCATCCCCGATGGGACATGCATGTTTTGTCCATGTCCTTTCTTTTCGTCTGCGCAGTCTCCAAGACGGCTTTACTGGCCCCCAAGATCGCCCCAAGACGCCCCCAGGAGGGCTCCAAAACGGCCCGAGACGACCCCAGGACGGCTCCAAAGGCGCCCGAGACGGCCGCAGAGGCACCTAAGACAGCCCCAAGAGTACCCAAGAACGGTCCAAAGACGGCTCAGAGACTCTCAAGAGGACGCCCGGACGTCCCAAGAGGATCCCAAGCGAGCCCCAGGATGGCCCCAGATGCCTCCAAGGCAGGCCAGGAGGCCCTCTAGATGGCCCAGGAGGACCCCGAGGAGAGTTCGCAGAGGCAAAAATCGTTTCATTCTCGATGGGAAACGTATACGTGTCCCTCTTTCGTTGTTTTCGTTCTCCAAGACGGCTTTACAGGCCCCCAAGATCGCCCCAAGTCGCCCCCAGACGCCCCCAGGAGGGCCCCAAAACAGCCCCAGACGGCCCAGGGGCGGTTCCAGAGGCGCCCGAAACGGCCCAAGAGGCACCCAAGACAGCCCCAAGAGCGCCCAAGAACGGCCCAGGATGGCCCCAAGACGGTTCAGAGACGCTCCAGAAGGCGCCCGGACGCCCCCAGAGGACCCCAAACGAGCCACAGGATGGCCCCAGAGGTTTCCAAGGCAGGCCAGGAGGCTCCCGAGACGGCCCAGGAGGACCCCCAGCACCGCCCCAAGAGGCAGCAAACATTGTTCCGCTCCCGTCGGGAAATGTTCAGCTTTCCAGATCGCCCCAAGACGCCCCCAGACGCCCTGGAGGCCCCCAAACGGCCCCAGACGGCCCAGGGACGGCTCCAGAGGCGCCCGAGACGGCCCAATAGGCACCCAAGGCAGCCCCAAGAGCGCCGAATACATCCCAAGATGGCCCCAAGACGGCCCCAAGATGGCTCGAGATGCGCCCCAGACGGCCCCAGATCGCCCCTAAGACGGACCAAGAGGCACTCCAGACGGCCCAAGAGGGCCTCGAGAGACCCCCAGCAGGACGAAAAGAGGCCCCACACGGCCCCGAAGATGCCGTGGATGCTTTTCTCTTGGGGAGCGTCCACGACTGACGATCGAAGATCGACGGGATGAAGGATCCAGGGGAGGAGGAGGAGGAGGAGGAGGAGGAGGAGGAGGAGGAGGAGGAGGAGGAGGAGGAGGAGGAGGAGGAGAAGGAAGACACCCAAAATGGCCTCAAAAGCCGACAGGACCCACCGAGATGTCCCGAGCATGACCCCAAGGAGGCCCCAAGAGGGTCCAGACATACCGAGACGGCTCCGAACGACGATCGACAGGATGAAGGACCCAGGGGAGGACGAGGAGGGCGCCCAAAATGGCACACAAGCCGAAAGGCACCACAGAGATGTCCAGAGCATGCCCCGAAGAAGGCCCCAAGAGTGTCCAGACACCCCGAGCAGGCGGCCCCAATGGACAGTTACTCCAGCGTCCTATCGGTAGTCCTCCCGTGCACCGGGCGCCGGAGCGGCCCCGGTGCGGAGTCCACGCCATGACGGGCAGATTCCGCGGCTGGAAGGCCGCGGGTGAGCCCTGTCAATATCTCACGCGCGAGAGACATACACCTGACAACATACCGATATTCCTGTGACGGACGCTGAAATTGACGAGAAAATATGTGTCTTGAATGAAACGGCGATCTGTAAGTGTGTGTTTGGAATACGTCTTCCAACGAATGCCACCGCGGACAGCGCGCGCGAAAAGAGCGAGCGGTGGCAGCGAGCCAGTCCCCTCTGGGCCAGTCCGGAGGGCCCCCTGGGGACCCCCGGGGCCCGGGCCGCTCGCCGGGCGGGTTCTCGGAGCCGCCGCGGCAGCCTGCAGGAGGCGGCGCCAGACTGCCGAACGCGGCCCCCAGGCAGCCCAAGAGGCGCCCAGAACGCCCCAGGAGCGCCCCAAGAGACTCCCAGGGAGCGCTTCCCGAGGCCGCATTCGTTGATGTTCTGTGTTTTTATGCATTTCGCGTTCTCACCTTTACCAGCTGCAGCCGCCCAAGACGACCTCAAGGGTTCAAGGATCGTGCCAAGGTGGCATCAGAGGCTCCCAAGAGCGCCCCAGGATGACCCAAGAGAGCCCCAAGAAGGTTCCAAGACGGCCCCAAGACGGTCCTGGAAGGCCTCCAGGGAAGTCCCAGAGAGGCCAATCAAGAATCCCAGAGGTCCCCGCCAAGGCCAGCCCCAGAAGGTTCCGAGCTGGCCTCGCAGGGCCCCAAGACGGCCCCAGAGGGCCCCAAGACAGCCCAAGAGAGCCCGAAGATGGGCCCGCCTGACTTCTCCTTGTAGCCCCAGGGTAGCTCCGAGAGGGCCCCGAGAGGCTTCGAGGGGAGACCCCCAGAGAGCTCCAAAAGGACTCCAAGATATAGCCCAGAAGCAAGTGGCGTCACTCCACTTGCTTTTGGATTCCTTTCGGGCCCAGTTGGGGCCCTCTCGGAGCACTCCAAGGCGCCGCCTAAGACCCGCTTGAATCCCCAGGGTAAGCCCAAGCAGGCCCCAAGAGGCCCCAGAAGGGCGTTCAGAGCGGCTTCAAGTGGATTCCAAGAGAGCCCCAAAGCAAGTGGAGTGACGCCACTTGCTTGTGGATTCTCTCCCGGCCCACTTGGGGCGCTCTCCGAGGGCCCCCGGAGGCCGTCTCAGTCCCGCCTGATGCCACAGGGTAGGCAGGAGCGGGCCCCACGAGACCACAAGAAGGCTTTGAAGACGGCTTGAAGTCCATCCCGAGAGAGCCCAAAAGCAAGTGGAGTGACGCCACTTCCTGTGGCTCTCTTGGGGTGCACTTGGGGCCCTGTTGTTGGAGCCTCCCAGGAGCTCGCCTGCCTTCTGCCAGTAGTCCCAGACTAGCTCCGAGAGGGCCCCGAGAGGCTTCAAGGGGAGACCCCCAGAGAGCTCCAAAAGGACTCCAAGATGGACCACAAGAAAGTGGCGTCACTCCGCTCGCTTTGGGATTCTCTCTGGGCCCACTTGGGGCCCTCTCGGAGCGCTCCAAGACGCCGCCTAAGACCCGCCTGAAGCCTCAGGGTAGGTCCAAGCAGGCCTCAAGAGGCCCCAGAACAGCTTTCAGAGCGGCTTCAAGTGTATTCCAAGAGAGCCCAAAAGCCGGTGGAGTGACGCCACTTGCTCGTGGGGGCGCGCCCTACAAGCACTGCCCCCCTCAACGTCGATGGCGGTGATCACACCACAGGTACAGCTACAGCGCTGGGATCAGCGCGTGCGCGGAGGGCGAGCAGTGGCAGCTGGCCCTGGCGCTGCTGAGCGAGATGTGGGAGGCGAAGTTGGAACACGTCATCAGCTCCAGCGCACAGCGCTGCGATCGTCGCCCTGTTGCGGAAAGACGGTGCGACATGCCCGTCAGCTACAGCGCTGGGGAACAGCGCGTGAGTGAAAGGTGGGCAGTGGCAGCGGGCTCTGGCGCTGTTCAACGAGATGTGAGAGGCGGTGTTGGGATCTGGACGTAATCAGAACTGTAGCGCTGGGACCAGCGAGTGCAAGAAAGGGCGAGCAGTGGCAGCGGGCCCCGGCGCTGCTGCGCGAAATGTTGGAGGAGACGCTGCAACGCGGCCATCTACAGCCCTGTGGTCGGCGTTCTGCTGCGGGCAGACGGTACGACAGGTTGGGCATTTGCAACGCTGGGGTGTTGAGCGAGAAGATGTGGGAGGCGGTGTAGGTATTCGGACGTAATCAGAACTGGAGCGCTGGGATCAGCGAGTGCAAGAAAGGGCGAGCAGTGGCAGCCTGCGCTGGCGATGTTCAACGAGATGCGGGAGGCGGCGCTGGAGCGCAATGCCGTCGCCAATTGCAGCGCTGGAGTCAGCGCGTGCGAGAAGGGCAATCAATGGCAGCAGGCCCTGTTGCTGCTCAGGGAGATGTGGGAGGCCCAACGTCATCAGTTTCAGCGCTTGTGTCAGGGCGTAGGACAGGGGCGATCAGTGGCAGCGTAGTTAGGTGCTGCTCGGCCTGATGCCCGAATTAAGGTTGGAGCACACTGTCATCTTTATTAATCGCTCCGCTTATTCCGCCAGCCCGTTTCGCATCACTGGCTGCGTGGTGGTGTGGTCGTGCTCAGGGGGAACTGTAGGGCAGGAAAAACTATCCTCGAGGAGATCTTTGGAGATGTGGCTTCCACCTTGTCGAAGAGAGCGATAGACTACCCCAGGGGGCGCCAAAATGGTTCAAGAGAGCTCCAGCAGAGTTTCGAGACGTACCTGGGTTGTGGGTCCGAGTCCTCATGGATGCTTCATGGCGTCTCTTTGGAGGGCTCTGGGGAACCTCTGGGGAGTAGTTTTGAGGTTTCTTGGGAGCCTTGGGGGCTCCTTGGAGACCCCTTGGGGCTTCCTAGGGTCCTGTTGGGGGTCTTGGGGGCCTCTTTTGGGGCCGCTTGAGGGCCTGTTGGGGCCTCATGAGGGGCTCTTGGGGGCCTCCAGGGGCTTATTGGGCGTCTCTTGGGGTAGAGAGCTCGAAATATCCGTTCGCGTTCCCCTTCTGGGCCCCCTCTTGGGGCCATCCTGGGGCCGTCTTGGATGCCTCGTGGGCTGTCTTAGGGCCATCTTGGGCCATTTGGGGGCCCTCTTGGAGGCTTTACGGACCGTCTTGGAGCGAGCTTGGGACCTCTTGAGTCGTTCAGGGCGGTCGGCAGCTCGAAAAAGCGGTACCGCCAAAATCGTCGGATCGTCAGACAATTTTTTGCAAAATCCTTGATTGTAGTGGCCTTCGGCCAGTGCCGCCGATCCGGGTCGCTCGGATACACATATTACGCGGACACCTCACGCACGCACACGACCAAATGCACATACGGCAGACAAACATACAGAGACACACTAGGCGCACGCCAGACACTAGCACGCACAGACATTCGCAGACACGCACCACACACAGACACTCGCACAGGAGCCTGTCAGGGCGTCGAGGGGGCTTCTTGGGGGCTTTTGGGGGCCCTCTTGGGGCTCTTGGGGCCTCCTGGGGGCCTCGTGGGCTGGAAGGCTAGATTTGTTCCGCTTTTCGCCCCTCTTTTGGGTCCTGTTTGGGCCGTCTTGGGGGCCTCTTGGGCTGTCTTGGGCGGCTTTTGGGCCGCCTTGGGGCCCCCTTGGGCCGTCTTGGGACTGTCTGGGGGCCTCCTGGGCCGTCTTCGAGCGGTCTTGGGGGCCTCTTGGGCCGTCTTGGAGCGTCGGAAAGCCGAAAAAAGCGACAACCCCAAAAACATGAAAAAACAATGGAAATCAACGATTTTTGCCTCTGGGGGCCCTCGTGGGAGGCCTCTTGGAGGCCTCTTCAGACGTCTTGGAAGGCTCTTGGGCCGTCTTGGGGCCATCTTGGGCGTGTTCGGGCGATCTTTCGGGGTCTCGGGACTTTCTTAGACCGTCCTCAAAAGACTTTTGCGGCCGCGGCCACCCTTTTAGCGCATCCTCGAGATTAGAGCCTTCTGTAAAAGCAGCCCCCCGGGATCCGCCGGAAACTCGCACCCCCCCCCCCATCCCCCCTTCCCCGGCAGAGCCACCCCGGCAACACCCCCAGAGGCTGAGGCTCAGCCTCGAGGCCGTAGCTGAGACTCCTTGAAACTCACACGCCGGATCGGCGGATTTTTGCGTTTTCGGGGCCCGTCGAAGTCCTCTTGGGTCCCTCCTGGAGCGTCTTGGGCCGTCTTGGGACCAACGTGGGCCATCTTGGAACGCTCTTGGCCTGAGGCCGTGGGGCCTGCCATCTATTTTGCGCCTCAGTGCGGCAAACCGGGGTCCCCCGAGGCCGCGCCCAGGAGTTCCAGCATATCTGACCCGACCCTGCCGAGAACCTGCCCGGAACCTGCCAGGACTTGGCGGGACTTTGCCGGGATTCTTTTCGTCCGGGTACCCCCAGGGGCCGCCACGCGCGCGCAAACTAGAAATGTTCTGAACTCTTTCCAGAGATTTTAACACGCCTCTGGTCCGTTAGGCCGGCAAATTACCGCGACGGGATCGGCAGGTGCGAGGAGGGCAAGCAGCCGCAGCAGGCCTTGTCGCTGCTCTGCGCGGCGTGGGAGGCAAAACTGATGCCCGACGTCATTAGCTACAGCGGTGGGATCAGCGCGGGTGGGAAGGGCGACCAGCGGCAGCGCTCAGGGAGACGTGGAAGGCGAAATTGGAGCCCGCCGTCGTCAACTACAGCTCTGGCATTAGGGCTCGGGCGTTGCTCAGGGAGATGAGGAAGGCGAAGTTGAAGCCGAACGTCCTCAGCTACAGCGCTGGCATTGGCGCGTGCGGAAAAGGCGAATAGGGGCAGCGGGCCAAGACGCTGCCCAGCGAGATGTAGAAGGCGACTCCGGAGCCCAGCATCATCAGCTACAATGCTGGAGTCAGCACGTGCGAACAATGCAAGCGGCATTGGGCGATGTCGCTGCTTTGAGCCCAGCGTCACCAACTACAGCGCGCGTACGAGAAGGGCGGGTAGTGGCAGCGGGTCCTGGTGCTGCTCAACGAGACGCGGGAGACGAGGCTGGAGGCCAATGTCATCGGCTACAACTCTGGGACCAGCCCAGGCTGAAAGGTCGCATACTGGCCGCCCGTTGTTGTTGCGCTGCTGAGCGAGACGTGGGAGGCGAAACTAAAGCCCGACGTCATCTCTCTGGCGTCATCTCTCTCAGGCGGCGAGTCGCTAGAGCGGGTTCTAGAGATGCTCGGCCGCGGAGGCGGAGGCGGAGCAGCTGAAGAAGCGTGCGCCCGAGCTGTTGGCCGAGCCCCCCGAGGAGCAGAAGCTGTGGGAGGCGGCACGAAGTGACGCATCTGCCGCGCCCGCGTGGCACGTGGTAGGGCGTGCCGACGCGCCCCGACGGCCCTCGAGACCCGTGTCAGGAAGAGGCGCGGCGGCGCGCGCGGGGCTTCCCCGCCTCCCGGTGTCTCCTTCCCGTGTCTTCCCCCTCCGCCCACGCCTGCTGCCCCCCTTTCCCCCTGCGTCCTGATTGGCTCTCGATCCCTTGCGTCCTGATCGGCTCTCGATCTCCTCTCCTCTGTGCTGCCGGTCGCCTGCGAGAGTTTCCGCAGACACAGGCCAGCCCGACCCCAGGCAGCATCCTGACCTCTCGCGGAGCCACCCTCCGCCTCCCTCTCGTCGGTCTCTCCTCCGAACTCCAAACGTGCACATGTGACAGACGAGGAGTGGCCACGGGAGCTGCGGGCGGCGGGGGAAGCAGAGCTAAACACATCCCGACAGGCGTCCAGCGACCGCCCTACAATGTCCTGCCCGCGGCAGGCTACAGGGCTCGGTGAGTCGCTGGCTAACCAGCGGAGGACACGCCCCAGATTCCCAACCTCGGCGGCTCCGACACCGCCGCCCGTGGGGCATGCAGGTCGCCGGCGCCAGCTCCCAAAACATGTGCGGAGTTTCGGAATGCCGAGGGAGCCTGCAGCGGCTGCAACCGCTGGCCGAATGCGCTCGGAATAGCGATTTCGAACACGAGTCTCTCCGTGGCGGCATCGCCGATGAATCATCGATGGAGGGCGATCCATCGCCCGCATCATCCCAACAGAACGACGCAGAAAACACAGGTCTCATTGCGCTGACATTCGCGCGTAATTGTTTGCGTGAGATGGCGAATAAGCGCCTTCGTTTCCACTGCAGCGTGCCGCGCTGGCGGCCCGCGTCAGCCGCGGCGTAACGTTGCTGTGCCATCTCACGTGAGACGCTTTTCCTTTCGTCGCCCGACTGGGCGGCCTCCAGAGTCCGGCCAGGCGCGTCTCAGACCGCACAGCAGCTTCCAAAGAGCGCCCCGCTCGGTCTTCGAGGGCCGAGGGCACACCTCGCGCAGCACGGGCCAGAGCCGCGTCGGGGAGCGATCGGCCAGAGGGCCGCCAGCTTTGGGAGCAGCGGGCTGCGGATGGGCAGACCTCCGGCCCGTCGCGAGGACATCGACGAGTGCTACGCCACGCAGCACGGCCGCGCCGAGAAGCCCCCCCGGGCCGCGCCCGAGCGGCGAGGCGGCAAGGGCAGCACGCGGCCAGGCAGTGCCAGATGAGGAGCAAGGCTGGAGGATCGAGGGTCGGTTTGGCGTCGTTCGGGCGAGTGCGTTTTCCTCTCGGCGAGTGGCCATCGAGGAGCAGCTTGGGTCATCGTGCGAGCAAGGAGCGCACGACACCGAGCAGTGCACATGGGGATGGACGTCCGAGCGAGGGCACGTCGAGGAGGTCTCTGAGCGAGTTTGGGCGCTCCTGGAGGGTCTTGGGGTCTTGGGGTGTCCTGAGGGGTCCTCGTCGGTCGTGGTGGTGGTGTCGACCCGCCCCCCCCCCCCCCCGGGGTGACTCTCGTAGCACTGCGTGGGAAAGCTCTGTACTGGTACGGGAGGGGCGAGTCGTTTAGAGCAAAAGGTGGGGAGAGGCAGAAAAAGGAGGAGGAGGAGGAGTTGGAAGAGGAGGAGGAGGAGGAAGGAGGAGGAGGAGGAGGAGGAGGAGGAGGAGGAGGAGGAGGAGGAGGAGGGGAGAGGGGTGGCAGAAGAGGTGCAGGGAGCCTGGGCGAGAGGACGGAGGGAGGAGGAGGAGGTGGCGGGAGCTACTACCATGGTCCCGCAGTCGTGGATGAGAGTGCGGGTGGGGGCGTCGCTGGCACTCTGCGAGGCTCGAAAGCACATGTGAAGCGCCGCTCTTCTTCGCGCAGTGCCTGCACTCGGGTGTCCTTGCACCCCTTCCTCAGGGTACTTTGTTGGGCGTGCCAGGTGTTCGGCTGGCGCACAGACTTGGCATCGCTCGGACGTGTGCATTTTTCCTCCGTCGAGGACCATCGAGGAGCATCCTTGATCATTTGGCGAAAGAACCACGCACGAAACCGAAAAAAAACACAGGGAATGGACGTCCGAGCGATGGCAGGCAGATGGTTGGCGCCCGTGGGCGCCCCGGGGGCGCCCCGCGTGGTGGCTGGGTGTGCCGAGGTTTCGCCCGCTGCCCGCCCGTGGGCACCCCGAGGGCGCCTCGTGCGGTGGGTCGGCTGCGCCGATGTTGTCCCGCCTGGGGGCGGGCGCGGGTGCCTCTCGCACGCATGGGCGGGCGTGCCGAGGCTCCGCCCAGCGTGCCCGCCCGTGGGCGCCTCTCCTCCGCGGGGGGGGGCTGGCGCGCCGAGGCGTCGCCTCGGTGCCCGCCCGCGGGGCCGCCGTGAGTGCCTCGTGGGCGCCTCGTGCGCCTCCTCCTCCTCCTCCTCCTCCTCCTCCTCCTCCTCCTCCTCCTCCTCCTCCTCCTCCTCCTCCTCCTCCCTCCTCCTCCTCCTCCTCCTCCTCCTCTCTCCTCCTCCTCCTCCTCCTCCTCCTCCTCCTCCTCCTCCTCCTCTCCTCCTCCTCCTCCTCTCCCCCCTCCTCCTCCTCTTCCTGCTCCTCCTCTCCTCCTCCTCCTCCTCCTCCTCCTCCCTCCTCCTCCCTCCTCCTCCTCCTCCTCCTCCTCCTCCTCCCCCCAGGCGTCGCGCTGTCAGTCCTTGCCCCGCTCGTGGACGCTGGCCAGTTCGCTTCTCGGTGCCCCCTGTTGAGCTCTCGGCGCCGGTGCGGCCAGGTCTGCCCCGCCGCCGACAGAAAAGGAGTGCTCCCGGGCGTCGCCCGGTGCCCGCCCCTGGCCGGCCGCGGGCCGCGTCCGGGGGCGCCTCGGTCGCTGGGCGGCCGCATCGCCTGCACTGCGAAGTTTGTGCCACGCGGCTTGCACCACGGAGCTTGCACAGCATCTCTTGCACCACACAGCTTGCGTCGCAGGTATCGGCCTCCACCACACAGCCTGCACCACGTAGCTTGCACAGCAGAGCGTACACCATATATATATATATAACGAGGAACCCATAGTTTGCACCAAACAGTTTGCACCACAAACTTGCACCACACAGATTGCACCACATAGATTGCACCGCGTAGAGTGCACCACATCAGTTGTCCTCCCAAGAGCAGAATCGACTCTACCATCCCGCCGAGCCCAGGACTATCGACCCCCCTTGGGATCGCAGAGTTTACATAAGGCTATGCCACATCGTTCAGTCTCAAACCGTACTATCTTATCCCAACCAGCTTCGACACCCCTCACCCCGCTTAGGGAGCATGTGCGCACACATGTTAACCTAGAAATGCCAGTTCCCAATATTCCCTGGGACACAAGCGCCACAACGTCCACACGCGCGAGTACATGCCGAAACCTCTCCAAACGTATAGTTTCTGCAACCAGTTCAAGATAGCAGATCTGAATCATCCATTTGTTTATCATCAACGCGTTTGCAGCGTCTCTGTTTAATTCGAGGGAAAGCCCTATGCTTTTAGCAATCTCTCCCAGATCCCGCATTATCATCTTCACCACGCGGTGCACCTGCGCTGATTATGCATGTGCAGTGTGCGAATCCGTATCAAACGAAACCGTGCGGGCCGCATTCGCGCTTGTTTTGCGGGCAAGAACTGTATCCATATCCAGTGCGTCTTGGATGTTCTTGGAAGGGGCGCCACAAGGCCGAGGCGCACTGGAGATGGATAAACATGGAGCTTCTAAGGGGCAGATTTATCCATATCCAGTGTAACTCGGGTTCCTGGTGAAGGGAGCCCGAATCTCCAAGCTGCAGAGGATATGGACAAAAGTATGTCCCGCATGTTTGCCGACGCTTTCAAAATAGCGCTGCTCACGCACATATGGAGAACCAGTGGTTTTTCAACAGCGAGCCTGCCAGGACTCTTACGGGCTTCTGCGTGCGCGCGCACCTCCCCATCACCCTTACCAGCGCCAGCGTATCACCCCCGGCATCGCTTTCGTCAATCGCGCCCATTTCCGCCATCATCGCCACCATATCACCGACGCGTGGGCATCGTCGTCGTCATCGTCGTCACCAACATCGGCGCCGTCATTGGCATTGCCGTCGTCATCGTCAGCATGGCCACCACAACCGCTAGCATCAGCATCGTTGCCGCCGTCGTCGGCGTCATCATGATCTCGCGCCCGCCTGGGTCACCGATCCGCACTGATGCGCCCGCGCGCCAGGGCGGCCTTTGGGAAGCGCCGGGAAGTTGCCATGGGTAAGCGCCATCGCGGCCGCATCAGCTGTGCCAAACCAGTTCGTCGCTCTGCGCGCTGGCGTGCGCGCGCCAGCGCGGCTGCAGAGATGCGCTGGCTTGTGCCAGTCACGCATCGCGATCAGGACCAAATTCGTTTTGCCAAACGAGTGGCGGGTGGGAGGATCGGATGTTTTCGCAAGCAGTGAGGTGGACGATCTCACTTTTGGCATAATTCGTATCACCCTGCAGCGTATACCACACTCAGTGCACCATGTAGTTTGCAATTCCACGGTGACATAACTTACTCTCCGGGGTCCCCGCTGGCAAACGTTGGTAGCACCCCACAGCGAGCCCGCCGCAAAGGTAGCTTTTCAAGCAATGCGGGTCTGTCGTGGGTGGGTCGCGGGGCGGGTCGCAGATGGATCATTGGTGGGTCGCTTGGCGGGTCGAGGATGGGTCGCGGGGCGGGTCACAAGTTCGCACACCAATTCCAGCTCGCACCCCAACACCGCGTACGCGTGCCCATGCGTGTTTCACCTCCCGCCGTTCGCACGCACCACACCCTACACCGCACCACCCACCACCCACCGAATCAACTTCCGCGCCCCGAGCAAGCAACTAGGTGTGCGTCGTGAAATGGCGTCGCGTCATGACATAGTAAGCTGTGGAAATTCATCCAATGTCTTTGTGGTACAGTGGACACTGTGCACATTACAAAGTGTGCACCGCTATTTCTTGTTACGGAGACATTGGTTGTTTGCCCCGCCGATTTGCGATTGGAAATTCGGAATCATTTTAAGGGAACAGTTGTTCGAAATTTAGTGGCGGGGTGACCGTCTGCATCGCCTGAATTGGCCAACAGGATGGAAGAGTACGCGGTGACATGTAATAGACTCAGTGTGTTCTGTTCGTGGCGCGCTGGGGACAATTCCGGGTGGCAACGCTGTCGTGCCACATGTTGTAACCATGAAGAGGGTGAAACAGCGTGCTGCGGTAATCATCGCATGCTTGGATCAGTGTGCGTGATGGAACGCGGCACGCCGTGGAGCAGCAACGCGCAGTTTGATGTTTTGATCCACCATTTTGTATGGAAGTCTACTGCATTGGCTCGTACGAGTACGCTGGAAGCCGAGGTGAGCAGGCTACCTCCCTGGGAGAGTCAAATCATGCAGTGCGCAAAACAAGACAGAGGAGGAGTTCACCCGCTCCTACCTCCTCTGCTTCTGCTTCCTCCTCCCCGCCCGCCCTCGTCGACCTTCTCATGCTTCGTGATTTTGCTCGTCGACTGCGGCGGGCCGCGTGAGCTTCCCTGCTGGTCGCCCCGGAGAGGCGCCAGTGGAGACGGACAAGTACGCCTCTTTCCATTGAGGGTGCCCGTGGCGGGTCCCCTCGGCCCCGACGGATATGCAGCGCAGCCAGCCTGCGATTGTTAAAGAGGTATTGGGAGAAGCAGCTGTGCAATGTTGCACTCGCCCAAGCATCTTTCTCGTCATCCTTCTTGTCATGTTATCAGTGTTCCATGGTGCAGGTACCCACCTCCACGGGCCACGTAACGATTCCCCATCTCTCCCATTACAGCCCCTGCCACAACTTAAGGCACTGTTGTTGCCGCATGTGGTGTCGGGGGCGTGAAGGTGCACGTCAGGCTCAGAGGCTTCCGATGCGCGCTGAAAATTGTATCACATCCTGTGGAAGGCCAGGGCCAGACATGCAAAGTGATCTTGACGGTTGCACCTCGATGAGCTGCTCGGAATAGTTCGCCCAAGTGTAGCGCTGCTGATGCCAGCCCTGCTCTCTTCCATCACTGCCACCGTTGTGCCAACCGCCCTCTGGACTCCACAATGGCTCGGCACCCTCTCGTCTGGCCTCGCCTGGAGACCGCCCCCCGGCGAACCGAACCCTCCCGCGACGCCGCCCCACTCCGCGACGCGGGCGCGCGGACGGAGGAGAGCTTCCTCCTCCCCGTCCTCCTCCTCCTCCTCCTCCCCCTCCTCCTCCTCCTCCTCCTCCTCCTCCTCCTCCTCCTCCTCCTCCTCCTCCTCCTCCTCCTCCATGGTGCGAGGGGACGGTCGCGCGAGGGCCCGCCGCAGAGGGGCTCGGCGAGGCCGCGCCCGATCCTCTCTCCCGGGGCGCGGGGGCAGAGCCGCGGCGGGCCAGGGGCCGGCCGGAGAGTCCTGCGGGCGTCGGCCCCCGGCAGGCTCGTGGCGTGTGCTGCTGCCCACGGGGGGGGCACGGCGGCCTGCGATGCTCTCGGGCATCGCAGGGGCAGCGGGTGTAGGCCAGCAGTACGGGTCAGCGCCCTCGGCCCTCCTCCTCTCCCCTCCTTTCTCTCGCCCCCCTCGAGGAGGAGGGGGGGGAGGAGGGCCAAGAGGTCTGACCTGTACAGTTGTCCTTCAAGTGCGAGGTCTGTCGAGCGGGCCCAGGCACATTCACTTCAGCGGACGAGGAACGGCGTAGCACATAAGGATGTTCCGCCGCTGGGGGCGCCAATCCTTGGAAAGATGATCCCCCCACGTGCCGCCGTGGGGGTATGAGCTTTCCAGCCGGCTTCGGACAGTCGTCCCCGATGACTTAAAACAACATTTGGTTATATATATGTATATATTATGTATATACGTAGCACCCCGCAGTTGCGGATCAGAGTGAGGGGGCGGCGGGGACGTCTGCAGTCTGCGAGGCTCTGAAGACTCCCGCTGCAGCCGCCGAATTGTTACAATTTTTAATACGAGCCCGCCGTAGGCGCTGATTCTTGCGTTAAATCAATGGGAAGGTCGCAGGTGGGTCGCGGGGAAGGTCGCAGGTGCGTCGCGGGTGGGTCGCGGGTGCGTCGCGGGCGGGTCGCGGGCCGGGTCGCGGGCCTGGTCCTGGGTGGGTAGCGGGTGGGTCTCCCGTGGGTCGTTGTTGGGTCGCGGGTGGGTCGTGGGCCGGGTCGTGGGGGGGACGATGACAACAAACAACAATAGAGAACAAACAGCAAAGAAACACAACAATAGCAACAACAACATCGACGACAACAACAGCAACATGAACACCAGCAGCAGCAGCAAAAGCAACAACCACAACAATTACTGCAACAACAGCCATCATAGTTTTAAGATTGCTCGCTCCGATCTGCTCACGTGCCATCCAATACTTATACCCCAAACCTTCGATACCCGCCATCTTCGTCTTCGATCGTACCCCTTGGAGGGGTATATCTTCCTTACCTGCCACGTGCATGTAGTGTAGCCCTTAAAACAAGGGGAAAGAGGACGGGTGGAAGGGAGAGGGAGAAGGATGGAACACGAGAGAAATTAGCAGGATGTGAGCAAGGAGCAAGAACAAGTGGTAGAACCAGACGGGCAGATCGGGTGGGCAGACCCATAGCGGACGAATCGGGAAGGCGGGCCCAGGCGACCAGATCGAGCAGGCGGGTTGCTGAAGCGTGGGTCCTGCATGAATCGCGAGGAAGTCTCGAGCAATAGCGCGTTCCCAAGTAAATCGTAAGACAGGCCAAAGTGAGAGCGTAACTCCTGAGAGCCGATGGCGCATCGTTTGAATAAATGCGAGGAAGTCCCATGCGAGAGCGAGATTCCTACATAAATTGTGGCGAAGTCCCGCGCGAGAGCGCGATTGTTCAAAACATTGTAAGAAGTATCAGGCGGGAGCCGTTGTTGTTGTAACTCGGGGGCCCGGGGCCAAGTTTGACCCTGAAGATTTTCCCTTATAAAAGCAAGGTGCGAGTCCCGGGAGAGCACTTCAATTGGACAAATAGAACGGCTTGCGAAGGGTGGACCAACAACGATTATTCTGCAGAAGTGAGAATTCAACAGCAACACAACAGCAACAATCCACAACGCAGAACCTCACTTCAGCCACGCACCCAGGCACAATGAATGACCGTTCGGCACCCTCACTCTGAGATAACGAAATATTTAGACGACATGTACATCTACATGTATATGTGTATGTATGTATGTATGTATGTATGTATGCATGCATGCATGCATGCATGCATGCATGCATGTATGTATGTATGTATGTATGTATGTATGTATGTATGTGTGTATGTGTGAATGTATGAGTATATGCATATATATATATGCATATGTGTGTGAATGTCTGTATGTATGCGTGCGGGCGTGCATGCGTGCATGCATGCATGCATGCATGCGAACATGTATGTATGTATGAATGCATGGTTTTATGCATGTATGTGTATGACTGTACGCATGCGCTTATGTATGTATGTAGAAGTATATAGATGTATGTGTGCACGCATATATGCAGGTATGTCCGTATGTATATATGCATGTGTGTATGTATGTATGCATGTTTGTTTCTATGTCTGTGTATGTATGTATTTATGTATGTATGTGTATATATGTATGTATGTATGTATGTATGCATGCATGCATGTATGTATGTATGTATGTATGCATGCATGCATGTATGTATGTATGTATGTATGTATGTATGTATGTATGAACGTATGGCTGTGTATGTGTGTATATGTATGCACATGTGTCTGCATGCCTGTACGTATGCATGTACGTGCGTACGTGTGCATGTGTGTATGCATGTATGTTTGTATGCGTATGTATGCATGTACATATGCATGTATGCCTGCATGCATGCATGTATGTATGCATGCATGCATGTATGTGTATATATATATATATAGGTGTATATGTCTGTATGTTGTCGCTCGCGCGCTAAAGCGGCGGCCTGCGATGTCTGCGGCCTGCCTCGGGTCGGACCGCGACAGCTGCAGCCGTCTGTCCCTGCCCCGCCGCCGGGCACGACTCCTCGACTGGTCCTGCGCGAGGCGCCGGGCAGACAAGCTGCGTGTTTTTTTGCAGTGGGGGCCCTTCCCGTCGTGTCTTTTGTCACGGCGCGAGAGAGTCTGGGAAGGGACTCGGCTTCGTCCCCCCCCCTCCTGGCCCATATTCTGCAGCTTAGCCAGTTATGCTCCTCGGCGGGCTCCAGTCCTCCCCTCCCTCGGGCGGGTGGAGGCCCAGGAGGAGGAGGAGAAGCTCATGCGGGCTGGATTCTCGGAGGAGTTCAGTGTGTACAGTGGAGACCCATGCCAAGGAACACCCTGCTCGCCTCCAGGGTGCCCTGGGTTTCTTGGGTTTCGACGGTTCTGGGATGGAAATCGTGACGCTCCGACGCCAGAATTCAATGAACGCCCTGGGGATCTCAGGGTTGGGTCTCTTGTGGAAGGGTTCTTGTGGTCGGGCCCCTACTGTTCACCACGTCGTTTGGTCGGCGATGGCGCCAAGGAGTCCGGCGAAGGGCTTCTGTGTACAGACGCTCCAGCGTCCCGCAGGTTTGCCAGCTGGGGCGCCTATACACCGAGCTCCTTGGCCAGCCAAGCGACGTTGTGTGTACATCAAGCCCCTCCCAGTGCTGGAGTCGGCCTCGCAGTCGTAAGCCTTAGGCTGGTGCTCAAGCCAGGCACTCAGACCTGACGACAAGAGGAAGGCGCAGAGGCTGGCGCACAAAACGTCGGAGCACGCGACTGCGAGGGTGACGGCAAAGACACAACCTCGTCCAGCCAGCTCATGTCTGCATCGCGTTCGCGTCGCACTGCGATGCTGCTCGCCATCGCAGGAGGAGGAGCCCCGACCTCGCCCTCCCGACCTCCTCTGCCCCTCTCCCCCGCCCACCCCTTTCAGAGGTCTTTGCCCGCCTCTTGAGTTCGCAGGGGTCTCGGGGGTTCCTGGCGTGAGGCCGCAGGTGCAGAGGCGCGTGGACGCCCCCAGCGACCAGAAGCGACGCAGAGCGACCGAGAGCCCGCAGCCTCACAGAGCTCCGCCTCCACCCCCGCCCCGCCTGGACACCGCGCGGGGCTCCAGGCTCGAGGTGGGCCAGGGCGCAAGGACCCTGAGATCCGAGGCTGCCCGAAAATGGCCGCAGCGCAAGCAAACCTCACGGCTGCGAGCCCTGGACCATGCCTTCCTGCGCCCTTATTGTCGAGCCCGATCGAGCTGTGCAGGTCCCCGGGGCCCGAAGCGGAGCGAGAGCGCCCGGTGTGCACCCAGACATGCGATGTCCTGACTTTCAATACAGTCGGGCCGCTGAAGAAGGAACCCTTTTCGTTTGGGAGGGGCTCCGTGCTCCTTAGTTGTTTTGCAGTGCTCCTTGGGTCTTCCCGAGGTTTCCCATGGAAAATCTGAATTAAAATTATGGGAAAAAGGGGCCTCGTTCCTTATTTCTCGTTCCTTCTAGGTCAACGCCCCGACTGTAGACGGCCCCTGGAAGTCGCGACCGCTTGCCCGGGACCGGCTTTCACTCTGAGCCGTCTTTTTGGGCGGTCCCGAGGCCCGGCGAGGGCCCCCCGAGGCCCGAAGTGGACCTTAAACCCTCCCCCCCCGCCCTGTTTTTTTTTTTGACGCCGCGATCGCCCCGCTTTTTTAACGCCGCGAGCCTGTCTGGGCCAGGAAGCTGCAGCGCGAGGATCTCAGGGGATGCCGCGGCGGCCGGGGCCATGAGCGCGGCGCGCGCTGGCCCGCCGTCCGCCCGCGCAGGCGCCCCGCGGCCCGGCCGGGGGCCGGGCGGGGGCCGGGTCCCGGTGGGCCGGCCGTCGCGGGCCGCGACGGCCGCGGGAGGCGCGAACCCAGACAGCCGACGTCTCGATTTTTTCGAGACGCGGGCCCCCGACCTCCCGACCACTTCCCCGGGACCCGTTTTCCATCCCGAGTCGTTTTTTGTCGGTCCCGAGGCCCGGCGAGGGCCCCGAAAGGCCAGAAACTACGAAAAACCTCTGTCTCGATTTTTTCGAGACGCCCGAGGTCTGGGAAGGCGGGCAGGTCCCTTCCTACCAGGAGGAATGCCCAGATCATCTGGGACCGGCTCAACTCGGTAACGGATTTTTGGGTTCCCGACTTCAGGTCCTCGACCAGATCCCGGTTTTGACGCCGTCTCGATGGAATTGAAGCACGCCCTTGCTCATGATCTCTGAACGACCGGCTCTGCTACCTCGCTACCGGCTTTGGGCGGTCGCGGATGATCTGGGTGCCCAAACAGCGGGCGTCTCGAACAAGTCGAGCCGGAGGTTATTCCTAGCTTTTGGCCTTGCGGGGCCCTCGCCGGGCCTCGGGACCGTCAAAAAACGGCTCGGGAGGAAAAACCGGTCCCATGGGGAAGTGGTCGGGAGGTCGGGGGCCCGCGTCTCGAAGAAGTCGAGACGTCGGCTGTCTGGGCAAAAATACAAGAATAGTAAAACAAAAATAGTCTGGGGGCGATGTTGCGATGATTTTGGCATCTCTGGTTAAGTCGGGCCTGTCCCCCTACAGGGGGATTTTCGACGCCCAAAAATATTCAAAACATAGTCCAAAAATAGTCTGGGGATTATTGTTTGAGTATGTTGTTGCCTTTTACGGGCATTCTTGGGGTATTTCTTCATTTTTCGTCGACAATCCCCTTGTTTTACCAGCCTCGAACGTATCCCTATCCCTAAGATTGACACGCGAATTAAAAGGCGACGACAATCTTAGGGATTTGCCCTCAAAAAATAAGGGAATCCCTAAGATTGGCATCGTGATGAGGAGGTGCCCAGCATAGGGATAGGGATATGTTCCAGGCTGGTAACCTGTAGGGGGACACGCCCGACATACATCTCCAGGGCTCTGTTCCTGCCCGGCCTTGAGGGGAGCGCGGGGCGGGCCGGGCGCCGGCGAGGAGGCTCCGACAGCGGCCAGGCCTTCCTCAGAGCCTCGGGCCCAGACCCCCGCGCGTGGAGAGAACCCAGGCGTGCTCGCGTCGTGGAAAATCAGGAGGGAAAGAAACACACAGACACAATTAATCCTCGATTCCCCCAAAAAATATGAAAATATGGGAAGTGGGGGGGAAGACAGAAACCCAGAAAATACAGGAAAATATTGGGAATATTTTTATTTGTGTGTATTTATTATTTGTGTGTCCTGGGGCCCCTCCAGAAAAGCCAGAAAAAACAGGACGGGATTTTTGTGTTGGCCATTGTCGGCCTCGGGGGGCCCTCGCCGGGCCTCGGGACCGTCAAGGAACGGCTGAGGAGGAGAAGCCGGTCCCGGAGAGTGGGTCTGGACCTCCATGGGGGGTCGCGTCATGAAGAGTCATGACGTCGGGGGCCAGTGGGTGCAACCCTTAGGGGGGGGGCAGGTTCATGTCCTCAAGGTTTTTGGCAGACGTATACCATACCCTCCCCGCCCCAGTCAGATTCCACCGCCCGGGGCCATCGTCGGCATGCGAGGACCACGCCCTAGGGAGGTCAGCTTGTATACTAGACCCACGACCAGGACCCTCGCTCACCCCCCATGCAGGGCTTTTGGGGTATAGTGTGCAAACTTTTCCAGCAGATCATGGGGGGCGCATCGGCCCCCAATCGCCCACTCATCGCCGACAGGGGCCCGATAGCTCCCCCCCCGCTCAGGAGCGCGCGCCTGTGCCATCGGGTGCCTGCCGCCGATGTGTCGGCGATGTGTGGCCGAAGGCATCTCGATGTCTTCCCCCCTGGACCGGCCCCCACCCCTCTTTCTACCGTCTCCAGACATAAAACGCACAGAACTCGCCCTTCTCTCACAGGTGGGCTTGTTGGAGGGAGCCCTTCTCCCACAGAGGGGGGGCCACTAGACACACTGTCACCCTGTTCCGGCTTTTGGATTCACGCTGTCCCTCGGAGTCGGGGCTCTGACCTCTCTTCTTCGGCGGAGGGCCGCGGAAGGCCGGGCGGCGGAAGGAAAGCAAGGGGCGGTTTTGCTTGCGGAAGTTGTCGGCAACACAGTGCGCCCCCTCCAGAAGAAGTGCGCACCCTCAAGGGGGTGCAGGGTCTCTGGAGCGTGTCATGTGTGTTCTTTGTGGTTCTTCCCCTGACCGGGACCATCTTTCGTAGAAGGGCCTTCGCAGCGTGCCGAGCACACCCAGGGGTCCGAGTCTTCCGCAGTCACGCCATGGGGCGGTTGAAGTTCTTGGAAACAGCCCTCACGACCGATCGGGGCATCAAAGCTTCACAAACAGCGTGCCTGGACGATCCATGGTGCTCCCATAACCCGCGGCCCAATCAGCGAAGCTCCACAATTGGAGGTGTGGGGCGGCTCTTGGGGTACAATGGACCCATCGAAACTTGATAAATTTATGCCATGGGGAGCTTTCGCTTGTTCTGTCGCCTACAATGTGCAAGCCTTATGTGGACACCGTTTACCGAACTAATTCCTGGGGGCAGATGCACATTAAAGCTCCGTACATTGTGTTGTGGAAGTCTTGTGGATCCACACGGGCAGCAGCCCTCATGGAAGACTCTCACCACCCAATGATGCAGTTTTTCTTTGTTTATATACAAAGATTTACATTCACACATATATGTATATATAATGGATATACTTATATGTGTATACATATTCTTAATTCTGTATGTTCATTACCTGGACCCCCCCCCTAAACCAGACCACTCCCCCCAGGACACCCCAGACGCCCCTGCCCTCCATCCAACGAACGCCCTGGACGCCCTTTCGGAGTCCCGGCGGCCTTCCGGGTAGTTGGACGCCCCTGCCGATCGGAGCCCGCGGGCCCAGAATGGGCTCCATGACGGCCCATCAGCGCTCAAAGAGGATCCAATATGGTTTCAAGACGGCCCACGAGGCCCCCAAGACGGTCCAAGAGGCCCCAAAAGGGACCCCCAAGAGCCCCAAATCGTCCCATTCCCTGAGGAATCGTACGCTTTTGAAGATACCAGCTTTTTCCGCTTTCACAGCGTCCACGGCATCCCCAGAGACTATCAAGATCGCCCCAGGACGGCCTCCGAGGCCTCTATGAGCGGCCTAAGGCGGCCCAAGAGAGCTCCAAGATGGATCAAGAGAAGCCCAAGGCGGCCCAAGAGGGGCCCCAGAGGGCCCCGAGAACTCAGAACCCCAAGAGAGCCACAGGAGGCCTCCAAGAGTGTTCCAAGAGGGCCCCCGAAAAGCCCCTGGCCGGCCCAGCCTCCCAAAACGGCCACCAGAGGATTCCAGGACGGCCCAAGAGGGATCTAAGACGGCCCAAAACAGCACCCAAAGGAGTTCTCTGGTCCGGAAGGTCACCAGGAGTTCACACGCGAGCCCACACCGTTCCAATATAGCTTCCAGCAGTTCTCTTACATTCCACGATGCCGTAGTTCGCAGGACGGTGGTTCGAAAGGACTTCAGAAGCCCCACAAGCGTCCAGGACCCCTCAATGCATTCAGGAAGCGACCGCTCGTCAGGTTGCAAAAGTGGGCTGCCCCCCAGGCGCGTACATGTTCCACCGTTTATTTTGTCCCTGTTGTAAAATACGATGGCGTGTCGTCGTCGTCGTCGTCGTCGTCGTCGTCGTCGTCGTCGTCGTCGTCTTCGTTCGCCCGCTCCTTCCTCTGGACCTTCTCCCCGTTTCTCCCCCTCTTCCCCCCTTCCGCCCCTTGAGCCCCCCCATCACCCTGCTCCCTTCCCGTTCCCCATTCTTAGACAGGTGCCATCGCAACCGTTTGATGCTTCGCCGTGTGCCAGCACATTTGCGCGTGAACAAATCAGCCTTCCCTCCCCACTTCTGCGCGCAGGCGTGCAAGCCCGTCGGGCGAACGCAGTGTTAGCAAGGTCCAGGGATAGCAGAAAAATGAGCCAGTCGCCCGTCCAGACATCGACGCCCCCTCTGCTGAAACACGCGATGACTCATTACTTTTTCCGAGAAGCGTCCGGAACAAGGCGCATGGCGCGAAGCGCCAATGCAGTCTATGTGTATATACATACATATAAATATGCAGCTGCGCGTGTATAGAGGGTCGTATGTCTGTGGGTCTTCAGGAGCTCCCGTGGCTTTCTCGAACACGCAGGAATTATTGGCATATTCCGTGCCCCGCATGCATACGTACAAATATGTGTATGTATGTATGTGTGTATGTGTGATGGTATGAATACGCTGACCAGACAAGCATACGGCACGTCGCCGCGTGCCTAACGTGCAGCATCCACGAGTGTTCGTGACGTTCAGACAAACAGGATGCTAGCACAAGCGATGTCAAGACAGCAGGCCGACGCGAGTCTGATCGTCCTTGCGCCTTCTATTCCCCCGTTGTTTGAGTGTGTTCATCCTGAGAGGGGTTTGTCCGGTCCGCTTCTGCAGTGCACGTGTCACTGGCACTGCAGCTGCAACGTGCATCGCTGCGGCCTTCTATCGCGACCGACCGTTCGAGGCGTGAGGCAATTCTGCAGCGGCCGCGGAGGGCGTGCGAGAGGCGGTGCAGGAACGGTGCACGAGCTAGTTCCCCTGCGGGGCTCTCGTGGCGCTGATAAGCACGACTTGCGCAGCTAGGCGGACAAGAGGGCTCAGTGATCCCCCTCTGTGGTGAACGGCAACTACCAGCAGTGAGAGCAGACGCGCATGATGACCCAGACGCGAATGATGACCCTTTTCTTCCCAGGCGAGCTTCGTCATGCGTAGATGGCTCGTCTGGATTGATGAAGTACCCCTTGGTTTCCGTACCGTTGACGCTTTCCGGGTCTGCATCTTGGTTGTTTTGACTCTCTTCATGCCTGGATTCTACGCTTCCGCAGTTTCAACCCCCGGAGAGACAGGTCCCTCGTGCGGCACGGGCACATCGAGGCAACATCATTTGCACTCCAGTGGGGTTTTCCTCCTTCCGTCCCCCCTCTCACGAGCAGCGAGCATACTCACTCCTATGTTTTCGCCGTCCTGGGCTCCGAGGCGCGACCCAGTGGGTTCGAGATCCCATAAATACGTCCTGCGCAAGGCCTGCGCGCAACACCGCCCTGCATCTTTTGGGCAGCGGCCGAGGAGTCTGGACCTCGAGGCCGCGAGTACATGCACACACATACATCTGCGTATAGAGTCCGAGCTCGAGCTCGCGGTGCTCTGTGGTGGCTTCTCGAGCGTGCACATTGGAAATATGATCATGTCAGCTGACGCTGTCTGGCCGCTTCAGAGCGCCATTGCTATATATGTTTGTATATATAGATGTATATATGGATGTAATATACCGTGCCTGTACGGATGCATACCTTCATGCATGTATGTACTGTGTTTGTTTTAGATATGTACTATTTATGTTTGTGCGGTTGAGTGTGTATGAATGCGCGTGTGGGTATGTATGTGTGTTTGGGTTTCCCGCCCATGGCGGTCTCCTCCTCCCCGGTGGGGAGGGGGCAATTTTACAAACATGTCTTCGTGATGAAGAGGAAGGCCGAAGAGGACTGTTACCCCAGATTTCGTTTTAAAAGGGAGATGGTCACAACCCTCCCAGACGCGCAGTTTCCGACCCCCCCAGACCAGCCACGAAAGGGCGGTCTTTTGGCCTGCCCTCGTCGAAACTCCCCCCAAATGTGACCCCCACATGCTACCCCCGCCAGTTCATCATGGAATCCAGAGTAGTCGTCTCTGCTCCTCAACCTGGGGATCTCGAGGATCCAGCTTCCGTGCGGGGATCCTGCCAACATCTTGCGCGCTCTGGATGAGCTCCGGCGCCGCCGCCGCCATCTTCTCTTCCCTGCCTCCCTGCCTCCCTGCCCCCTCCCCCGCCACAGACTGGGCACGCGGAACAACCTCTTCACTTTCAACATCTTGCGAGAGCGGGCAGCGCAATGGAATCAAGCATTCTGGGTCGCAGCGGTGGATTCTAAAACGGCGTTCGACATAGTAGAGCACGACAGTATGTTGGAAGCGTTACTTCAACAGGGCGTATACTGGATATGCGATGTTTTCCGACGTTTGTATCATGACCAGACTTCTGTGGTCGGCAGCAAGTCTTTCAACCTCATTCTCGGCACAAAACAATGTGATCTCTTGATCTCACTATTGTTCAGCGCGTTGCTACAGCATGTTTTGGCACCGGACACCCAGGACTTGCAGCGCCGCGACCGGGGCGTCCAATTTGGTGCTACCGACAGATCAGCACTCACGAATCTCCGACTCGCCGGCGACGTCTTGCTGGTCAGCCAAACGATGCCCAACATGAAGGCCATACTCTCCGACCCCGTCGCCCCAGCCAGGCCGCGCGGTCTGGAGGTATACCCCACCAAGACCAAAGTCCTGACCAACAAGCCCCTGCACCGCGCACGCGTGGTCAGAGTTGCAGACATGGGCATCGAAGTGCTGCCACGCACCGGCACTTTCAAATACCTGCGACAGGTCATCACATTTTACGACGCCACTGCGACAGAGCTCAAACACCACATCCGAGCAGCGTGGGCCATTTACCGGCCACGACGACCTTCAGGATATGAACCGCGAGGAAGCGACACAGCCGGACGCCAGGCCAGCCAGACGACGACGTTGAGCCATGACCCGGCTACAGTCAAAGGCGCACACGACATGGTCAAACACGACATACCCGACGTACTACACATACAACGACGGACAGTTTGGCGATGGGCAACTACTGTGGCGAACCACCCCACGACGCGCTGGACACAGCGAGCATTGGGATGGGATCCGAACGACAACGCGAAGCAACAAAGGAGGCGACGGCTTGGAGGTCAACAGAAACGTTGGAAAGATGACGTCCAGAAGTTCCCACATATTCTGAATGGGAGTACTCAGGACGACGACGATGGAGTGCAGAGAGACATCTTGGCAGCAGTTGTGCCCCGACAGCACGGACACAATAACACCAACGACTTGTGATGGATCCGGGCTGCCGCGCATACTGATTTTAACGGGCGAAGAACGGTATAAAATGCCCTGCCGGACGCGCAAATGGCGCCCACGCGGCGCGAGCGCGGATCTGGCGTTGACTTCGCTTCACGCCTCCGCCCTCCTCCGAAGAGGAAAGCGCCAACGCCATGAGCGTAGAGCCTGTTTTTCTATTCTGGGCTGACGACGGCCGTCATCCGCGGGGGGGAAGGGGACCGATGACGTCACGTTTCGCGCCGGCGGCGTTTTGGAATGCACAGGAATGACCGAGGTCGGGTAGCAGCATCATGTAGGCGCCGATCTGCACCACAGCGTTTGTGCACACCACAGTGCCTGCGTGCACCCTGCGTGCACCACAGCGCTTGTGTACACCACATGGCTTGCGTACACCACATCAGCCTTGTGCAACATAGCACCAGAGTACACCACAGTGCCCGCGTGCACCACAGTGCCTGTGTAAGTACACCACGGCGCCCGCGTGCACCACAACAACCGCGCGCAACAGAGCACCATTGTTGTGTATAGAAGTTTTGAAGGATTTCTTTTGGCAAAATAGAACGCCTGTGGATTCCACAGCAAGCAGCCACTATACATGTTAGTATCATTCGTCGTATTATGTAAAAAGAATGCGACGATTAATATACAGAGAAAGTGGAAACGAACAGTTATGGAAAAACAAACGCCGCTGCAATCTACGAGTCACCCGAGTCCTCCCGCATCATCCTAAATTCCCCACCTGTGTCCCAAAAACTCCCGCAGAATTGACCGTCCGAGAACCAAGTGGACTCATTCAATACACCATTCTGCGGCGCACACTGGGATGCTCACGTGCGCTGTAGCGCCGACCCGCACGACGGGGGGAAGGGTGGCTGAGGAGGAGGAGGAGAAGGAGAAAGAGGTGGCGGAGGAGGAGAAAGAGGAGGAGGAGGAGGAAGAGGAGGAGGAGGAGGAGGAGGAGGACGGATGAGGGAAGAACGCTGCATTATATTATCGGCGTTTCCTGGGCGTGGTGTTTAGCTGTCCGCAGCGGATCCTCACCGACATCCTCTTTCTACGTGTCCTGTGCACACAGGCGCTGTGGTGTACTCCAGCGCTGCGTTGCACGCGGATGCTGTGGTGTACTGTGGTGCGCACAGGCGCTGCGGTGCACGCGCGCACTGCGGCGTACACAGGCGCTGTGTTGCACATGGTTGCACTGCGGTGTTCACGCATTCGCTGTGGTGTACACAGGCGCTGTGGTGCACGCAAGCATTGTGGTGTACACAAGCTCTGCGTTGCACGCAGCTGCTGCGGTCGGTGTACACACGCGTCGTGGAGTACACGCGCGCTGTGGCGCACGCAGGCACTGTGGTGTACACAGGCGCTGTGGTGTATCTCGCCACGTGCATGCTGCTCCTAGTTGGCCTCGGCCATCCCTGGGCATTCCACTACCGCGTGGACGCCACGAGCCGCGACGCCCTGCGCAGGGAGGTCGGGGCCTCCGGGCCCGGTGTGCCAGCAGATGCAGGACGCGGCCGCCACTGGGGAAACGCTGGGCGAGGTGCTCGCGGAGTACCTGGAGCCTCGAATTCCGGGCGCGGCGGAGAGGGGGGCCTCTGCTGGGCGCGCGTTGCCCTCCAAGGCTTCCGTCGCATGGCGCTTGGGCATTCTCGGATGCCTCTGCCGAGGCCGGAGTTCGCCGCGCTGCTGGGGGCGGGGGTCGCGTCGCCAGGCGTGGACTTTGGCATCGACCTGGCGATCGCGCGGGACGGCGACCGTCGGCTGCCGAGCGTCCCCGTGAGCTTACAAGGGCGGTCGTTCATTCCGTCGCCAGGCTCAGGCGCGACCTACTGGCGCCTGCCGTTGTGCCCCGCCGAGACACAGGAAAAGAGCGAGACGGGCCACGAGGGCGAGGGGTTGCTGCTGGGCGGCGAGTTCAACGCCAGGCTGGCGACGCAGCCGCGGCGGCTGAAGCGCGCGGCGGGCGAGACGGACGGCACGTGGCACTTCGGCGGGGTTCCGCGCGAGGTTCAAGCGAGCGGCCGCTGCGATTTGGCGGGTTGCGCAGCGTCCTTGCCAGGCGCGGCGCGGGGCGCCAGCGACGGTGCGCTGTGCCAGCGGCGCGCGCTGGCAGAGATCCAGGAGCGGCTGCGCCACCCGCGCCGCAAGAGGAAGCTGCTCTACAAGGAACGCGCGCGGTGCCTGGCCGAGCTCGCCGAGGTGCCGCCCAAGGTCAGGGCGCGCGGCGAGCTGGTGGAGGCCCAGGTCACGGCGCTCATGGGTGGACGCCAGGCGCTGCGACCGCCTGCCGAGCTGGCCGCAACGACGCGCTGAGGCAGTGGATCGCCGGCGCCAAGCGTCTGGGGGACACCCTCGTCGGCGACCTCGCGCTGTCCGGGGCCGCGCCGCGGGCGGGCCTGACTGACGCCATGCGTCGTGAGCTCGGTAGCGCCCTTATATGGTATCTTGACTTGTTTGCAGGCGTCGCCCGTGCCCTTCGCAGATTGTATTCCGCGTGCCTCGCGATGGACACTCGCCGAAGTGAGCTTGCTTTTCGACTCAGCATCTAAACTGTCTGCAGTACGGTCGTCGGCTGGATCTCCAGCCGCGCTGAGCTTTGTGATGTCAAATGAGCTACAGGAAGAGATTACAAAAGTAGTGAAAAAGTACCGGCAACTTAGTGCAAGCATGTTTTCCGAAGTAGTGAAAACTTAGTCCCCGAAATCTGGCCACTAACGTAAACAAAAACAACCACGTGTATACACTAGTGTGCTTATTTTTGACACTAGTACAGCGGTAAACGCACCCGAACCAACTTTACCGCGTGGCAGCTACCGTGAAGCAGACGCGGATAAACAACTATCCCAGTACAGAGCTTAGTGTGGGCCCCCCATCTAACCCCCCCTCCTCCCTCTCATCTTCTTCCACTCCCCGTCATCATTGTTATTACTCTTCCCCCCCCTTCATTACCATCCTCATCGTCATTGCCATGTACCTCTCCTCCCCAATCGCCACTGGCCGCCCGACCTTTGAACGCGCGATCGTTTTTCCAGCGTGCGTGTCGTCATCTGCCTCCGCCCCCCCCCCAGTGTCTTTGTATTCACCCCTCGCTGGCGTGGGCGAGGGGTGAATGCAAAGACAGTGGGCGTTGGAGGCGCGCGAGGGCGATGCGAGGGACGGCGAGGCGAGGAGCCTGTGCCCCCTGCTCGTATGGGTTCAAATGTGGATCCCTGCGAGGGACGGTGAGGCGAGGAGGCGAGGTGTTCAAATATGGATCCCTGCTCGTATGGGGGCTCCGTCGATGGCTCTAGCGACCATGTTCGTATAGGGGTACTCCCCATACCTGCGCACCCCTCGCACGTTTCGTGGCCCCGACGGGAGCTCCACTGAGGGCCCGAATGGCCACGTTCGCATGAGGGGTCCACGTCAATTTCGGCACGCCCCTCCCACGCGTCGCTGCCACGTAGTGGCTGGCACACCCAATTGCCTTAAACAAGATAGGTCGGAACTAGTGTAAGTGCAGGCTCTGTTTGAGGAATGTGCATAAGTGCGTGAACTGCTAGTTGCTATCCAACTGCCTGCGGCGAATCCAGCCACCGTGCCAGAGCAGCAGCGCGGCGTGAAAGAGGCTGAGTTAAAGACGCATGTAGTTGCTTCTCTGGGGCACCTTGAGGGCCTATCGGGAGCCTTTGGGGTCCGTTCGGGGAACTTCTGGTGGCGGTCTCTAGGGGAACCTCTCGGGGGCATAGTTTAGGAATAGATCCCCACATGGGCTCACACTGGACCCCGAAAGCCCCATTAACATCCATGGGGAACCTCTCGGAGGCATAGTTTAGGAATAGATCCCCACATGGGCTCACACTGGACCTCGAAAGCCCCATTAACATCCATCTTCAGCTCATCCGTAATGGTTTCCAGCAGTGCTCAATCATGGCTGCGCAGCACCCGTTCGCTGCGCTGGCAGACGCTGCTGCTGTCGAGGCAGTTTCGCCGTTCGCTGCGCTTGCAGACGCTCCTGTCGAGGCAGTTTCGCCGTTCGCTGTGCTTGCAGACGCTGCTGTCGAGGAGGCAGTTTCGCCGTTCGCTGCATTGGCAGACGCGGCTGTCGAGACACTTTCGCCGTTCGCTGCATTGGCAGACGCTGTTGTCGAGGAGGTAGTTTCGCCGTTCGCTGCATTGGCAGACGCTGCTGTCGAGGACACAGTTTCGCCGTTCGCTGCATTGGCAGACGGTGCTGTCGAGGAGGCAAGTTTCGCCGTTCGCTGTGATGACAGTCTCTTGCATGGACTGCCCTCGTCGCACCGCAGGGGTCGCAAACGGAAGGCTGACCTAGTAATCGCCTCTGCCGCTCCGCTCGGTTTGGCTGCTGCTGCAAATCAATGCCAGTTGGACGCTGCCGATGCCATGCATGCACATGCTGACCACCAGCTGCGAGTGCGCCGTCAGGTTTTGTTGGGGCCAGTGCCGTCGTGTCTCCGACCGAGGGCCCAGTCCAGCACCGATTGCACCCAGAGCATGCCGCAGGATGTAGTGCGATCGCTTCTGACTGGGTCAGGCGCCAATCTTGTCCAACTGGGCCATCCTGAAAAAACTCTGTCTGCGGCTCTGACCACCGTTGCAGGGCAAAGTTGCGAACTAGACAGTGCAACTTTGACCTTCTCGGAGTTCATGTACGAGCGTCCCCGTCTCAGCATCGTTGCCTCTACCGCCAGTATGAGCGAGCAACTCCATATGGCCCGCGCCGCTTTCTTGGCCAGAGAGATCAGAGTTGCTAGCGCTACGTTGCTATGCTCTTGGAGCGAGAGGAGATCGTTCGAGATGTCGATTGCTCGCGCTGTGGAGCGAGAGCAGATCGATGCTGTCTTCTTCTGCGAGGCTGGCCGCATGGACGAAACCCCGATGAGCACGAGAAGCCATGCTGCAACTACCCCGATTGGGAACCTCCGTGCAATGGAGAGCCAGTCGTCCCAGCAGATCGTTCAGAAGCCTGTCATCGACAATGCTGATCTGAGGGCATATGTGTCCCAAGCGCCAGATGGGGGTGGTACTTCGAAGATTCTCCATGTGGAATGCAATTTTGGTTATGTGGTTGCCTGGCGGAGATCATCAGGTCAACGAATTGTGTGTGCTCTGTTGTTCAGGCAACCTCGTCGGCTTTTCGTCGTGGACCGCACGACTGCTGTGAACTTGCGCATGGCACTGCGCAGGGCTGATTCGGCGAGCCTGGCTTTGACAGTTTTCAAGAGGAAGTCGAGGATTGTGTGCAACGACAAAGCTGGGAGCAATCGGCTGTCTGAGCGGGCCCATGCGCACGACCGTCGCTATGCTGGCTTCGGTGAGACTGCCCTCTTCGACTGCGAGGTGCACGTGGCAGCCACCATACATGCGCATGTGTTCCGCCGTATTGACGATGAAGTTACCGGCCTGGTGCGCGTGGCGCTGAGCTTGGCTGGCCACTCGAACATGGGGAAATTCAGGAAGATTGTGGAAGCCACTGTGCTCAGGCGCGTCCGCATCAAGCTTGGCGTCTTGAGTCCAGAGGCGCTGTCCTGGCGGACTCGTGCGATGTATTTGTTTTGCGGTCAAGGTCTCAAAGCTGCGCAAAGGTTGATCTGTCTTGGCATCTACCCAAACGGCGACTGGAGGAACCGCGTGGACGTCGAGCTGTATGTTACCCAGGCCGATCTGATAAAGTATGGCGAGGATATGCTGAAAAACATGTGTGCGCATGGGGTGTCTTATAGTTTGGTTGGTGCTGCGCCTAAGGACTGCTGGGCCGAATCCGCCGACCCTGATGGGATGTCGTTCGCGCGGGGCGTTGTTTCCACAGCAACACTTCGCCAGACCCCACGAGGGGGTCACGACGGGTAGAAGGGCACTGGGGTGGGGAGATAGGGGTAGGACGACGACGACCCCCAACGAGACGGATGACGACGACAAATACTGCAACGACAACGATGGAGGGGGGGGCGGACGGTGGCGGGCAGGACGAGGGGGGACAGGAAAAGGAGGGCAGGGCGACAACGACGACGACAACGACGGTAGGGGGAATGAGGAGGAGGAGGAGGAGGAGGAGGCTGAGCAGGGAGGACGACGACAAGGACGCGGACATTGCAGAGGATTGGGAGGACGAGAGGGAGGAAACTAGCGACAAGGACGATGACGACGAGGAGGGCAACAAAGATGAGGAGTGGAGGTTCAACGGGTTCTGGGCAATATATTTGGGAAGTGTTGTCTGGTGTGCGTAGGGGCCGTTGGGAGCGGGGGCGTGCAATGCGCCCCCAGATGGTAACGTCCAATATGGATAGTGAGATCCGTCAGCGACGTGCATGCGCATTCCCCAATTAGGCACGAGTCCACGCCCAGCGTACCAAACTTGTTCCTGATTGGAGTCGTGCTGGTGTCCTCGGGGAGGGGCTCTCAAGTCTTGGCCCCTGAGTTGCAACGCCCCGTCGCTAACGAATCGAGTTTAGATTTTGCGTTCAAGCAGGTTTACGAGCGCAAACGCTGGACTGGCATGGAAGCGTCTATCGAGTCGTTGGGCCGTCTGTCTGCATGCCATGGTCTGCTCGAGGAGTGTCATGCTGCATTCTGCAAGTCTTTCCACGCCACTGGCGAAGCTGCAAATGGGTTTCCTGAAGCTTCGGCTGATGCTGATGGCGAAGGTGGGCAGGGCGGCGCTGCTGCTGATGGCGTCGGCGCTGAGCCAGGGGGTCCTGCCCCCGACTCATGGCAGAAGGAGAATGCACTGCACAGGAGGCTGGGCATGAAATTCATCAGTGGAGATCCGTTCGCACGTTTGGTTTTGATGCGTTTGTGCGTTGAGCCGCTTAGGCTCCTGTTGGCAGACAAGTTCGCGCTCGCTGCAGACGAGTTCGAGGCGGCGCAGAGGGCAAAAGAATTGGATCAACCACCAGGGCCTGCTGGGGCAGGTCTAACATGTCGGTCTTATCGAATTCTCGAGGCTGCTACCAACGTTCACGAGGAGCGTGCGCTTGCTAAACTGAGATTGCTTTTCAGACAACCCGATATGTGGTCGCTGATGCCAGTTTCCTCCCACCTTGAGTCCCACTGTGCTTTGGCGTTTCGGATCCTGTCAGCAGCGGGCGCGCTACTGGAAGAGTTGTTGATGAGCGTCCATAGGAACTACCCATATCGCTTATTCGTGGCTTTACTGGACGGCGCTGCGCTGGATGATGTGCTTTCCGACGCCCCTTGCATCCGTGATTTCTTTTCAAGAGATTGGTTGGAGCGGCATGATTTGCGGACGCGCGAGGGCAAGGTGTCCCTGGCGCTGATGGCGATTCTTGCTCGGACAGAGATTTCGGAGATAGAGTGCTTGCATGGCTCCCTGCGACGGCTATTATTCTCCATGGGGTTACAAACCCACCTGCCGTCCTTCGAGCAGGCTTCTGCGAGATGGATGTCATCGAGGTGGGGGAAGGAGGAGCGAGATCCGAGCAACTTTCGCAACCGAGCTGCTGCCGACGACGCCACCTCTGGACTCCCGTCCGAGACCGAGGGCCAGGCGAACCTGCAGAGTGGCCCTGCGCCGCGGGGGGGAGGGGGCGCGTGGAGAGCGTTTATCCACGCTGAGACACGCGGGACTACTGGGCGACCTGATTTGCGTGCACTCGCCGAGCAATACAGACAGTTGAATGCAGAACGAATTGCCGAGTTGAATGCGTTGGGGAGGAAGGCTACCACGATGCACAGCCTCAATCCAGACATGATGTCATTTGGTCCTGCCCAGAGTGATGCTGATGCTTTTCTTCAGGCTCGCGCCGACGCTGCTCAGGTTCAACAGCTAGCCCAGAGGCCTACTGCCGTTCAGACCTTCGATCTGGCCATGTCCGTTGTGAAAGAGAGTGAAGGTTTCAGATCAACACATGGTCTTTCTTCGGCGTGCCGCAGAGTTTGGGCAGTGACTAAACAGTCGAAGCTTTTGGCGGCTGAGCGCACTCACAAGTTGCAGACGTATTCGGATGTCGATGCTCGAGCCGCCGCCAAGGAACTGTCTGATATGCTGGGGTTACCGGACAGCCAACGCATTGATCTCTTCCCAGTGCCCAACCGCGCCTTTCCTTTATTCGAAGTGCAGAGCCACGCTAACAAACGTGCATCAAAATTGGTGGCAACTACCTTCCCGAAGAACGACTCATCACCATCGTCGTCCGCTTGCCGTCAGCTTGGCATGGGCCTGGAGGCATTCTGGCACGCTCAACATTCAGACCTGAGGCAAGCAGATGCAGACCCAATACCACCGCGCGTGAAGGTCATGCGAGAGTCGCTATGTTCGCAAGCTGGGTTTTGCGTATGCACTGGGACAGGGAAGAAAGTCAAAGCTCTTCGAACCAAACTGCTACAACAATTGTCAAGCTGGTTCCCTCGAGCGGACTCCGCTTCCAGGAAGCACCTGCAGGACGGCATGTACGCGCTACGCATTGTCGGGTGCCCTGTCGGTGAGGTTGACGGCGGCGACGGGGCAGGAGGACATTTTCTCGGCCCAGGCGAGAACCACTTCTGGGTTCACATTGCTGCTATGTACCTTTCCCCATGGCGACCGCCCCTGCATACGATGACGCCCTGTGGTGTCGAGGAGGGCGGTGTTATTGTATTGCATAGCGATTTGCAGTGGCTGACCTTGTGGGACTTCTGTGAGGCGTTTGGTCGGGACGACTTCGTTTTCGGGATGGACGTTTGGGAGATCTTGCATCGCAGGAAAGCTGCTGCCCAATTCGACCCGCGCAGAGTCAGCGTTCGCAGGCTCGCGTCTGGACGAGGCGAGTTCAAGGTGTTTTATTATGAGAAAAAGACGAAGGCTCGACCGAGCCGCAGGGCCCTTGCATTGCAAGAGCAGGCAGATGAGCTAGACACAGTCGACTTGGCACTCGAGGAGGCTCATGAGGACGGCGGCGATGCAGGGGTTCCCGACGATACTGGTGGAGTTGCCGATGTGATCGATCACGCTGCTGGCGACGTGGGCGGTGAGGAGCCTGACCAGCCTGATGAGCCTGAGGAGCCTGACCCCCCTCCCGACCACGGCGGCGATGGTCCTGGGCCTCCAGGTGGCGGGGAGCCTCATCCAGGGGATCCACCGCCAGCCCCACTTGCGCCAGATCCACCTGAGCCTCGACCGCCACGTGCCATCGGTGGCGAGCGTGCGGCAGGCGGCCACGTCGTGGCTGAAGCATCGTGCATTATCCCTGGCAGGGGCAGGATTGCTTTTCATGTGTCGAAGAACGCATTCGAGACGACGTGCCAATGTGGCCACGCTGGCAAGTGCACTAAGACTCGGACAAGAAACAGGAACCCACGACACCCACCTGCTGGGCGACCGCTGGGGTATTTGGTAGCCTGGCTATTGCGAGATGTCGGCGACAAGCCCGCTCACCAATGTATCGATATTCGGTGGGGTCAGGGGGCTTGCCCAAGTTACGACGAGCGCCTTGCTGCGCGGATCTGGGCTCGCAACACCTTCCCGAGTTTCCAGGCGTTGGAGGAGCTCGAGGGCGACAGGAGGGACGGCGAGGGCGAGGAGCCTGTGCTGTGCTGTTGATATAGGCAGTGTAATGCCCGATGAAAAAACACAAACATTATCCTGTAAGCTCACCCTTTAAGCGTTTCAAGTGAGGATCCGTGTTCGTAGAGGGCTCCGTCGATGGCCTTCACCAGGTTCGCATAAAGGGGCCTGCCAATGCCTGCCCACTCCTCACACGCCTCCTGGCCCCGAAGGGAGCTCCACCGAGGGCCCGAGTGGCCACGTTCGCATGAGAGGTCCACGCCTATTTCGACACGCCCCTCACACTTCCGCTGCCGGGGAGGTAGCCAGGTTGCCCACCCAATCGCCTTAAGCAGCCTAATCAAGCACTCATGAGTGCAGGCACTGTGTGAGGCCTGTGCATGCAAATGATGACACATTCGTTGCTACCCAGCTGTCCGCGGCGATTCCCACCGCCGCGCCAGGGCAGCAGAACGCATGCATATGTTAATGACGCGTGCATGTGTGTCGCTCTGGCATCTTGAAGGCTGATCGGGGGCCTGTAAGGTACTGTCGGGGGGGGGCATATGGTGGTGGTCTCTAGGGAGGGCTCTGGGAAACGGTGTGGGGGTCTCCTGGGCCTCTTGGGGGCGCGCATGGATCGCCGCGCGCGGCTCACGAGGGCCCCGAACGTGCCTCCAGAGGGACCGAATACTGCCCCAAGATAGCGCCAAACCAATTCGAAGACGGCGGAAGCTCGCGCCGTTTGTCAGCGCGAGCTGTTTTGACAACGCGAGCTCCCTCACCATGTCGCAATGTGGCACCGCGGGGGCTCCGAGAGGGTCCGAGAGGCCAATGTGAAGTGCCCAATATTGTCCCACGAACGCTCCAAGAAGGCACCGCGAAGGCCTCATGGCCAAGAATCGCATGCCAAGATAGGTTCCGAATGCCCGCGAATGCCAACCCACGAGGGCGTCAAGGCAACCGCGCCTTTCCTCAGACAAACATGTCCAATCAACTTCCTGGGGTATCATGGGCAAACCTGCACAGGAATAGGTGTGACCAGGAAGCCATATGAACAAACACAGAACACGAACGAGCCCCTCAACACCATTCACACACCCTTCAAGCCAAACATCAATCACGCTACAATGTGCACGCAACATGCCTTCCAGCCAGCGTCACATACACGACGTGCACACGCTATTGGTGCCCGTCGGGTCCTCTTGACAGCCCTCTCGGGGTCCTCCCAAGCTTTCTTGCAGACCCTCATGGGGCAACATTGGGGCCCAACTTGGGGCCTCACGAGGGCCAACATCTGGCTCCGAGAGGGCCCATGAGACCACCCTAGAAGACTCCAAAGGGACGCCCGCACCAGGGGAAACGGCAATCAAGGTGCTGTGCGCAACGTTCCCCATCTTGGATGCCTCTTGGGATGCTGATATTGCCCTCACACGCCTTCTCAGAACAGGCCTTGTTCGTTACACGGTGCCCGTTCCTATGTCTGTCAATTGTTCAGAGATCGTTGCAGGCGCGTATGTCGTATTATCCTCATTGCAATTCTGGTCGGTGTAGGGTTTGGCTCAGTACGTTTGCAGGGCACCACTGTGCGATTGCGGCAACACCGCATAGTGCCACTTGCCAATGGAAAAGGTTGATGTGGAGAGGTATCCAAAAATAGTGATTTCATTAGATGAGCTGCCTCCAGGCTACCTCAGGAAAGAGATTCTTAACATTCCTTTCCAAGTGGAGATCCGCTCCAAACGTGAGGTTCAATCGAATGCAGAACAACGAGAGCTGTATCATCTGCTACAGGGCAAACCAAACATCGACCCAGAGCGGGATGCGAAACGGGCGAAGTGTTCCAGCATAGTTCCTCAGCAGCTTCCTGACCCGATCGCAGTCATCGATAGCCCTCCTCCTGATCAACCCGACGGCCAAGACGGTTCAAAAGTTTCCCCTAGCAGTGCGGATAAGTCAGCTCTTGATGATGCAGGACTTGCTGCCCCACCGAATGCCAAAGCGACGCCGACATTGCCAGGTCACAGCATGTTGCCATCGGAAGTTGTGCTACGATCCTCATCTGCCGCCTCGTCGACAGCAGGGGGGCCTCCTCAGCACGCTCCAACACCAGCAGCAGCATCAGCGAGTCAGGCCATCAGCAACGTGGACAACCACACCCTGGACTACAACTACATGTCGCCTGTGATGAGTCGGCTGCCCCTGCCGTCCTTCAAGCGAGTTGTCGCTAACCTGTCCAAGGATGATGACAAGGCGGCCCAGCGTGATCTGTTTGAGGACAGTCGTGGTCGTGGAGTGACGCGTCAGGACACGCTGGTTGAGGAGGGGACACAGCCACCATTTGACCAGATGGCTTTGGAGTCGCAGATGGAGGATTCGATGCATTTGTGATTTTGCTGTATGGTAGGTTCAATGTTGTTCTATGCTTGTGCGCTGCAACGGTGCCACCCGCATGGGCGGCGTGCTGAGACTTTCGTGCGCAGGCCAATGAGGAGCCACTGGCGCGAAGTAAAACACACAATCCAAACTGCCACTCCGACCGCCGACCCCGCTGGTCCATGTGAGGGGCGTGCTGGCATGGGCGTCCGCCACCACCGCTCCCCCCGCCAATGGGTCCCTGGGTTTTCAGGGCCATCGGGCCTAGGATTGCCTAGGGCCTAGGAGCTCCAAAGTATCATGATGTGTCTGGGGTCAATGCTCTCGGGTGTTGTGGGGTCTCCTGAGGGCCCCCTGCCCCCATCCCCTCCAGGGCACGTGGCGCGATGCGACACCAATGGGCTTTCTAAGACATCGGCGGGGAGGGGGGTGGGAGGGCGAAATCATCAACGCTTGGACTACACTTTACGTTCTACGCAAACTATATGCGGTTCAGATGCGCGGTGCGTGCGTGGCTGGAAATGGGGAAGACGTTAATGACTAAGGCGGGGGTGGGGGTGACCTTACGCGCTTCTGAAGCCCGTATGGGGCTGGCTGGCTCACCAACGCATCCACCGTCAATACATGAGGCGTTCGCTCGAGACGTCATCGCACTTGGCAGCAATCACTGGCGCGCGCGGTGGGTTGCCCGTTGGGTGTAAGCTTAGCCGCGCGTTCTCCTGCAACTCCTCCTTGGTTCTCCTCCTCCTCCTCCTCATCCTCCTGCTCCGCCTCCTCCTCCTACTCCTCCTCCACCTCGTCCTCCCTCCCCCCACGCAGACTCCCGAAACGAGGACTCCTTCGCGCGAGTCGCCCACGTGCTTTGCAGACACGGTCGGGTCAGACCCACCCCAACGAACCCTCAACGCGTGATAATACAGTAAGCTAGTTGTTGGGTTCGTCTTACCTGGGCGCAGAACCAAACGGTCCACAGCAGACCGATTGACTCATTAAAGGTTGCATGGCACAAGCCTCTTGGTTTTGCGTCGGCATCAATACTCAATCGACACCGCCCTCGTCCACCCCACGCTCCGCCAATGCAATTATAGCGGGTTGTTCCTGATATTCCTTAAGTGTTGCCTATTCCTGGCCGCCCCCCTCCCCCCCGCAGTCCAAACAATGATCACAACGCCCATCCAACGGACGATGTGACGCGCGCAGATCGTCGCACTCTAACGCTGGCACACATTAGGTATGTGCTGCGCATTCCCGTAATGTCCACCCTGTGTTGCCCCACCCCTTGTTCCTGCTCTTTAATTAGCGTTACGCTAGCCGCCGCTTCGCATAACTATATGTGTTGGTCGAGCCTAAAATAACTATCTATGCTGGTCGCAACAAGCTGCACAAACAACAATCAACCCCACGTGGGCGTGTTGTATGACTATCACGAAACATGCATACTGCTGCTTGCCTGCTTGTCGGATGCCACTATGGCTGCGCAATGTCACTATCCTTGCACATGTATACTGCAAGCAAGCGGTTCAGTGCCGCCATCGCTGTGTAGCGGCGGAGTGCCCACATGGCTGCACTGCGCCACTGTGCTTATGCTGCATGCTGTTACTGGCTGCGCAATGCCACTATCATTACATCTTACATACTACTAAACCTCCCTACCTCCCTATCCACCTCGCCCCCCCCCCCCTTGCGCCGCGAGGTGCGGGCGGCGATGGGCGGATCAGCCGTTGCTGCATCCAGGGCGAGGCCCTGGCCCGACTGCGCCAGCGCCAGAGAAGCTCTGGCGCGATCTCGGGCGGCGCAACCGTCGCCGCCCGTCGCGGGCGCCCGAAGCAGCCCGTCACTAACCCGTCGCTAACCCAACGGGCGCCCAGAGCCGACCGTCACTACCCGTCACTACTTTCACCAACCCACGACGTGCCCGTCACTAGTCGCCACTACTTTTCGACGGCCCAGGCGGCGCCCGTCACTAGTCGTCACTACTTTTCGACGGCCGAGCACATCGCCGTTACTAGTCGTTACTATGTTTCACTACACGTTACTATGTTGTCACTAACCGTTACTAGTCGTTACTATGTTTCCACTACCCGTTATTATGTTTTCACTAGTCGTTAGTATGTTTTCACTAACCGCGTGTAGCCGTCACTATTTGTTCACTACCGACATTAAGTTTTCACTATTTTTCATTACTTTTTTTCAGTATTTTCGTCACTACGTTTTCACTAACCGTTACTATGTTTTTCACTAACCGTTACTATGTTTTCACTAACCGTTACTATGTTTTCACTAACCGTTACCATGTTTTCACTACCAGTTACTACCCGTTACTATGTTTTCACTACCCGTTACTATTTTTTATTACGGGGCCAAAACCCGTCACTAACCGTCAGTACTTTTCCAGGCGCGGCGACGGGCCGTCACTATGTTCAGCCCGCGGCGTCGTCGTCACTAGTGCGCGGTGACTAGTTTGGCGGCGCGACTAGTCTCCGGGTTTTGGTGACTAGTACCTGGCAGCTGGCCTGGCGAAACGGTTAGTGCCTGGGGGGGGGGGGTTGGTGCGCGCGCGCGAACTCCCCCCCCCCCTTTGGCGGCCGTGCGCCAGTGCCAATGTCCTGGGCGCTGCACTTGCGCGGCGCAGAGGGCGCCCCTGCGTCGGAATTTTGCAGAGACCCCCCTCCCCCCCGCTCCCCCCCCGACCCCCCCTTCGCCTGGGGTGTATAAAAAACGGGCGCATCCGCTATTGACGCACGCGCGCGCCCAATGTTCGGCCACGAACGTGCGTTCAGTAGCAACCGTCTGCTACACCCGCGCGCCCGATGGGTTGCCGAGGGGCTGCGTGCACCCGCTGGGTCACGTGGGAAGTACGTGCGCCCGAAGGGGTTCATGGGGGCCCCCGACGGGTCCCATGGACTCTGGTGGGTCCAAGAGGTGATTGAAAAAAGTTCGGGTTCCTCGGGGGTTACAGAGATTTCCACGGGATGCCTGGCGTCCCCTGAGGATTCCTGGAGTCCTTGGTGTTCCTTCGGGTTCGCGAAGGTGGCTGGGGGTCCCTCGGGATTCGTGAAGGTTGGTTGGGTTTCGTGAGTATTGACGGGGGTGGGCGGTGATTCCGGAGGGTTGCCAATGACTCCTCGGGCCCAGGGTTCCACGCGGTGTCCAGGAGGTCCAGGGTTCCAACAAGAATCCGAGACGGGCACTTCGTGCGTTTCCATTGGGGTGTCATGTGGTGCCATTTTGGCGTATGTTGCCCCTTCGGGTTACCGCGGCATCCCTCGTGTTCCTGGTGATGCGTGACAATTCCGAGGGATTCTTCAGGGTTCCCGAGGTCCCAAAAAGGGTTCCATACGATTCCGAACATGATTCCAAGGGGTCCCAGAGGCTGTCCTGAGCACCCCTCGGCGTTCGCTTTTATTCCTTTGGCATCCTGAGGAACATTGGGCGCTCGTGCGGGACCCCGAAGATTCCCAATAGTTCCAGAAACGCGTCTCAGAATTCCAAAGGGGAGCGGGTGCCATATGGACTCCGTCTCCTCTGCCCCTAGTGGCGCTTGGAAAGGCGCGGGGCTGCGCGTGGGAGAGCGCGCTGACGCGCGCTGGAGATTGCACTTGTTGCGCCCACTTCGGTTGGATGTTGCTGCCTCGCCCGTGGCCGTTTGGGCAATGGGCGGAGCGTCGGCGATGTCGCACCACCCGCATTTGATTGGGCTGATTGCTTCTCTGGTGTTGGTCTGTCTGTGGTGTGATAGATTGATCGTGCCACGATCCCTTTCCATATGTTCTGTCAATGTCCGACTCCGAGCTCGGCGTGCCTTCACGTCTTCTCATGTACCCGCTACACTAGGGCCCCGTAGGGAGTATTGAAGGTTCCTGATCGTGGCACATTCACATGCGCATACCTATATAGTCCAAACATGTATTCAACACATGCCCTTTTGTCTGAAGTGCATTCGGATGCCTACCTGTTCCTTAAGGTTAAGAGGGTCTCTACATAACGGGTCCGCGCGGCCCTTGCAGCGTTTCTGAGGATCCACCAGGATACCCAAATAACCCTAGCGAATCCTTGAAGGTGCCCCGAGACCCCCAAGGATTCCTGAGGACATTGGGGCCCCTGAAGGTTCGTATGGGTTTCTCAAGGTTCGTCTGCATTGTTGAGGCTCTGAGGGGTCCACATCATCTCAGACAAATGACTAGGATGATATCTGAATGATCCAGGAGGATCCCTACGGATTCCTGAAAGCACAGATTTCCTCGTGACCACCCCAGGGTTCGAGTCGAGAAACGTTCCCGAATGGTTCTATCATTTGTTTTCAAGGTTGCAACGGGTTGCCCAAGGTGCAGGAGAACTTATGATATTCGTGTCGGTAACTAGGGTGTTCTGAGAATCCGTGCTGGTTACGCCGCATACAATAGGACTCGTGAAGCTGCCTCGGGACTGCTGACGTATTCCAAGGGTCCGCGAGGACCCCTACGGCTGAGGACATATGAGGATAAGTCAGGTGTTCCAAGAAACGCCAGCTCCTCATGCTGGTGTCTTGAGGTTCTCGAAAGGGGGCGATGCTAACGTTGAAGATCTCGTGGCATGCGGTGTGGGCCTGACGTGCGTGTGTGTGTGTGTGCGTGTGTGTGTGTGTGTGTGTGCGTGTGTTTGTGTGTGTGTGCGTGTGAATGTGTTTGTGCGTGTGACCGCGTGTGTGTGTGTGTGTGTGTTTGTGTGTGTGTGTGTGCGTGGGCCTGACTGTGGGCCTGACTGTGCGCTACATGCTCTCTGGAATTTCGCATTCCCACCCGGCCAGCGCACATGGGCTCTCATGAGAGGAGCTTAACTTTCAGTAGCGGGGAAAAGGGTTTGGAAAAGCTGCGCCGCACCAAGGCCTCCAATTACAGGGTACTTCATTCTTGCTGCGGGAGGCGCACTAGTTTCGTTCGCGCCACATTATGTGTGCGTTGATTGGGCTCCCCGCTCGAAAAGGAGCCCCCCTCGGGGTCCGACAACCCGCGCCCATGCGGGTGGCGCCTTTATCTCCGTGCTTGTCTCCACACCTCCTCCCTATCATAGGTTTGAGCATGTGATGCTCGTTCTTCAAGGGTCAAGGGAGGGGGAAATAGACAAATACACGAAACAACGTGAACGTCAATTCCAGGATAAGTTGTGAACTATGGGGGGTGGTCTGATTACTGTGTTGCTCCTGCCAGTGTGTGATATGCATTATTCGCTGACCACGGGGCTCAAATGATTTGAGCGGCCACTTTCGAGCCTCCTCCCAGCCTCAGCAGCTGGTCGTTCCCAGTGCAGTTTGTCAGTTCGCACTGCAGTTCCGAGCCCCACCATGAAAACAGTTTACATGCTGACCAAGCAGCTCACGAAGAGCAGGATCCAGATGCGTCTGATGAAGTGTCAGATCAAGTACATGGGAAAACGCATCAGGGATTTGAGGGCTCGGATGGAGCGCATAGAGGAAGCAGCCGCTCAGGGCATCCAGCATGATGATCAGAACGCTGCGCACGGTGAATCTGCGATTCAGACTGTGAACGATGAGGTTCGGGCTCAGTGGCAGGCCGAAGTGAACGCAGCAGCTGCGCGGCCTTAGGCCGAGTTTCCTTCTCGTTCCTCTCAGGCTGCGTGTGCAGCCGTATGCCGAGCTGCTCAGACTGTTTTTTTCGGCTTTCAGTTCATAGCCAGCGTTCGGCGACCAGGCGGACTCACCGAACAGTGAAGGTCTGGAGGAACGCTTCATCATGTCTATGCATCCATATCCTCCCTCCTCCTTTTCTCTAGACCCGTTCAAGCCCTACTTTGGTGCAAAACAACAACAGGTGGGTGCAATTAGTCCTCTATGGTTTTCGCGAGGCTCATGCACGCCCTCTATGGTCCCTAGTGAATTGCAACAACAGGTGGGTGCTCTTGGGGGACAGATACCATAGTTAAACTGTTAAACATAAACATAAGCCTTAAAACTTAACACGTAACACAACAACGAACACACTCACATACACACACAATCATACATGCAAGCACACAAACGTTCACGGCAGAACGACCTCACCCAAACACGTGCGTGCACGTCCGTTTCAATGGAGGCTCCTCAAAATTGCCCCCCCCCCTTGAGGCACACCAAGGCCCCGCGATATTTCCGCTGCTAGGACAAGATAAGCCAACCTGCCACCAGACTGGACGCACTGCGTCCCTCCCTCTGGGCGGAGCCTTAGGCCTCCGAAGCCAGGGGCCCCACCAGACGGGCACAGGCGCGACCCCAGATCAGGAACCTGCATGGTTGAGTGCCTACGTGCCTAATCAGGGAATCACTTCCAAACGTTGCCTCACACGCCTGCGCAGCGTGCTCGTACCCCACAGCTCGCTACGCGCTGACCCCCTATGGAGATGATTCGTGACTATAGGGCGTTGGTTCGAGGCCCTCTGGCACGCGACTTCAGTTTTTACTCTTCAGCCTCGACCATGCCCCCTGCCAAGCGCAAAATTGCGCGTCCTGATGATGAGAGTGTCGGCCTTGGCAGCAGCTCTTTGCTGGTTGGCGGTGCAGAGGCGAGCGCAGATGTCATTCCCAAGGCCAAGGCGCCGAGGAAGGCGGCTGCGCCAAAGGCTGGCGGTGGCCTCCTGACCGCAGCATCGCGCGTCTGCAGCAGCAGGGGCCGAGGCGGTCGCGGCAGGGGCAAGCTCCCAGCGGCCTCAGCAATGGCGGTGACGGACGGCGAGACCAGGTGCAGGTGTTGCTTGGCCGTGCGCCCTGAGCTCGGAGATGACGACACTGCAGTGCAATGGTGCTCTCAGGAGGTCCAGGGCGAGGAGGACAAGCGCAGGGACTGCGAGGCGGTCCATGAAACAGTGAAGCCAATGACGTGGTCCGACTTTTGCGCCAAGTACCACGAGTCACCAACGTTCAAGGAGGACGTGTCCAAGGCCGCGCGGGTGCACCGCGGAGAAGATGAACCACAGTTCGCTGAGGATCGGGGCCGTCTCTGCACTCCCTGGCCCAATCCCCCCCGCGCCTATCTCGCGCCCCCGCCCCCCCTACCAGGGTGGAGGCGGTGGCGTGATAGGCGCAAGGGGGATTTGTCTGGACTTCGGCCTCGCATAGGAGACCTTGACCGAGACCAGAGGGGCGAGCACCATCCTGGAACGAACGGTACTGGCCCTCACCGCTGCCGACATGAAGGCCGCGCAGGTGCAGGATCCAGAGAAGACGTACCCGACTGTGACCATCCCCAACCTGAAGGGCGCCCCAACCACGTGGTTCCTCGCCCAGGACCCACGCATGCCATTCCACACGCTGTCTGTGAAGAGGGAGGTCTGCCATCAAAGTGCAAAACAACTCGTGGATAGCACGTCCGTCCTCTTCGAGGGGCAGACCGCCCAGCAGCTGAACAAGTACAGGAACGAACATATGGACCAGACAGGTGCGACAGTGTTGTACGGCAGCATCCCTGCGTTGCCTGGCGCATTGGTGGAAGGCCCGCTCAGGATGATGCCTGCCGGCCTCGGCGCAGCAGGGGGCAGCGGATTGACCGCTGCGGCGGTGGCCGCGCTCGGTGGCAGTCCTGACAAGACTGGGCCAGGCTCAGTAGCAGCGTCAATGTTCTCCATGCCGCCTCCGTCCACATCGCCTGCCGCGAAGAATTTCCCATTGGCAAGGGCGCCGTCTGTTGCGTCGGCTGCGTCCTGGATGTTGCGAGCGCCTCAGGGTGGTCATGATGATTGCAGTCGGTCTGGAGGCGAACCACCTGGGCTCGTAGAGAAGAAGTCTGGGGAAGATATTCGGAAGATGAATGCCCACCAGAAGGCTCAATACTGGACTGGACGCATCAGTGTCCACAGCGCTTTGATAGGCGAGGTTGATCGGAAGAGTCTGCGACAAGGGGCTGACCACATCGAGAGGAACGCTGGCACTTCCGACGCTACGCTGAAGGAGCTGATCAACGTGTTGGAGGCCAAGGTGCGGTTGGCAACACTAGCAGAGACCATGTCACCAGATCAGGTTGTCACAATTACCGACGAGGAGACGTACCGCGCGAACATCCAGGCTCTCAAGGGTAGCGAGTGTGAGAGTGGTTGGCCTACAGTTGTCGAGGCTGGCATGGTGAAACGGCGGCTGCTCCTCTTGAGGGGCAACATTGAGGAGTCCCTCCAGTTCTTGCGGGTCATTACGCCGTGGACCGCTGACGTAGACTTATTGATCTTCGACCCTCTCCAGCCGCTGCTGTGCGCCTGCGGGAACTCTGAGGCGCAGAAGGCTTCGCTGTTCAGCTCCTTCTTAGTGCACGACTTGGTCAGCCAATGGATCGAGAAAGGCCCAGGCGAGATTCTCAAGGTCATGTCCCTCGCCGAGCAGGCAATCGACCAACTGATCGCCAGCCAGGAGGGCGCTGAGCTCAGCGAGTTGTTCACTTCCGTGCTGCTGGATGCCATTTCTTGCCTTCGAGCCGTGCACTCCATTTTGGCTCCGAAGATCACCTTCCAAATCTTGAAGGATAAGAACATACGGGCTACCAAGAGGATGAGCGAAGTGGCGAAGAACCTCCAGGACACTAGCATCTTGGCCATGGTCGGGCGGCTCATCATGAAGTCGGACTGCTACATGGCACGAATGCTGGCGTTGTATATGGATTCGTCGGATGCCTTGCGCAAGCACTCCACTGACCTCCAGAATGCTTGGTCTTTCGCAAAGGGCATACCGCAGGAGGCGACGGCCTCACAGACCACGCACGATGAGTTGGCAAAATATCTAGCTGCCTTCGGCAGTCCCCGCCATCGTGCCAGCGCAACTCACTGCAACGCTGCAGCTGCTGGTGATACTAGGTACTAGACGTGTGGAATGCGGTATGGGCGTATCGTGGGACGTCTTGGGGGCCTCGTGGGCAGTATCGGGGCACTATTGCGATGTCTTGGGGCTCCCTGGGTGATGCAAGACCTCTAGAAGTCCCCTGCTGGTGCTCTTGGGTCAGCCTGTCGTTGTCTTGAGGCCGTCTGGAAGCCGAGACGACCTCCTCAGAGCAAGTCCTGGAGGAGGCGCTGTCTTCCGATGATGCGAGCGATGAGGAGGAGAGGGGAGGGGGGGGAGTCCCAGGAAATCATTGAATGCACCTTTAACCAGACAGCAAGCACGTTCTAACGCGCCCCAGCGCGCCGATGGCACGGTGGCGGGTCTGGGCATGATCGTGGAATGGATGATGACGCTGCGCAGCGATTATGTTGATGATTTGTACGAGCTGCTCAAGACCAAGATCGCGGACCACTGCAGCGCAGTTCTGGCCCCCCGTGGAGAGCAGGGCGACTGTGGCGAGATCCACGCCATTCCCCTTTCCAGCATCGCATCCATGATCGGAAAAGCATCGAAGATTTGGCCCCTGTCTGAGAAGTTCCCCCCCTTGAAGGCCATCCTGGCCAAGGTGGAGGCGCTGCATGGCCAGAGCGAGCGTTGCAAAACTTTGGTGGCAGCCGCGATCGGGGCTAAGGAGCATGTCGCCGAGCGAGCCGCCAGCAAGCAGTACGACCTCGATCCTGATATCATGTGGGTGCTGTACGACGCCGTCGGTCAGATGGACCAGACGCCTATGGCCTCGTACCCTGACGAGATCAACCAGCTCTGGGAGCTTGTACTTGAGAAGCTGGTTTCGAGAGTAACGCTGCAGTCGACGTGCTCCAAATCAGATTGGTTCGCGCTTCTGTTGAAGCTCGAGCAGCTGTTCTCAGATACCGATCCCGAGCACGCCACTTACATGGGGAAGGTCCGAGTTGGCAAACATGACTTCGCCGTCCGCCGCCTGCCCCTGGGACTCGTTGATGTTCGTTTGGAGGGGTGGGCTCTGGTGGCTGTTGGTGATCTTGGCGGGGAGGGGCTCTCAAGGGTTTCTTGGACCTCTGGGGGGCCCGAGAAGGCTCGAAAGATTTCGCGCGGTGTACGCTGTTGCTCAAGAGGGCTCCGCGGGCGCCCCGAGAGGGGCCCAAAATTACCCCGAACAAGCCCCAAGACAATCCGGCATGCGCCAGAGCTCGCGCTGTCAAACCATGCGCGGCGACAGCGCTAACTCACCTGCAGTAAGGGGGCCCGAAGGCCCCGCGATGTCCCCCAGGGGTGCCCCGAGAGAGGTCCAAGAGGTGCTTGATATGGCCACATGAGGGTTCCACGATTGCCCAACGGGGGCACGTCGCCCTGGGCGGGTGCTAGGAACGTGACGACCTCCCTAAAGAAAGCGCGCCCACCCCCTTTACTGGAGTGGGGTGGACAAACCTGCTCCAGAAGAGCGGTGACCAGAAACCTATAGGAAACGCGCGAGAACCTTGCCAGACTGAGGCACGGACGCGTGAAAGAAACAAACATGTTCCAAGATGGCATGGGAGGGCTCCGCCAACACCCCAAGACACCTCCGAGAAATAGAACACGGTGCACACCAACTGGTGTACCTTTTCCGCTGAGACGCGCGCCCTTTTGGAGCCCTCTGGCGGGCTTGCATGGGCCTTCTCGGAAGCGGCCTAGGGCCCTCTGGTGGCTCCGCGCCAGGCACCAGGAAAGCTTCGAGATGGGTCCACGAGGGCCTGCGAGGGTCCCGATGAGGGCCGCCAATAGGGTCTCATGGTCCATGGCGCCCATGTGGGCTCCATCTGGGACACCTTCTGAAGCTTTGATCGGGCATGGGTTGGGCATCTTTGCAACACTTGCGTTGGCGTGTGCTGCGTTGCGTTGCGTTGCTTTGCGCTGCTATGGTTTGCGTTGCGTTGCGACGCATCGAATGCATCAATCTCCGATTCGCCCGCTCCGCTAGTTCAATTCGAACGCCAAATACATACCAACTGCATACATGCTGCGTGCACGCACATCTGTCCCGCGTTCGCGTGGCCCGTGCCGCCCCGCTTGGTAAACCACGCGTGTGCGAAGTACATGCTGCAATTCACGATTTGTTGGAGTGTCCGAACCATTTGCACGATGTCCGCTGTCAATGGTCGGCGGGGTATGGGGTTGCGAGGGCAATGCGAGATGTGATGCGCTCGGCGGCCGCGCATGGGGGGTGGTCGGTGGATCGCCAGACAGGGTCACGAGATTGCAGCCATACTGGACGAGATCATGTCATCGGGCGGCAACGCAAATGACAGATTCGCAGCAGATGCAGACCTGACCCGTGCCCTTCGTTTATCGGGGTGCCTGAAGTCGTATGAAGCGTTGCGCCCGACCGCTCCTGCGCTGCCGTCCACTTTGACTTGGACCGATGCCGATGCGATCAAGGCATCCGCCAGAAGCTTGTTCCAGGAGTTGTATCATGCAGGCGTCTCTGCAACGAGGGATGCCGTGGCCAACGCATCCATGGAGCTCGAGCAGGTCGCTGGCGGGGGGGTCGACGGGAAGACATGGTACGACGGCCTTGCCGACAACGCGTTCAATACCAACTATGACGAGTGGTCGAAAGCAGCAGAGATTGCAACGTCAATGGATGTGAAAGGGATTGGTGTCAAGGTGAACGCCCTCAGCTCTGTGATCAAGACGCACGCTGCCTTCGTCGAGTGTTTCGAAAAGGACGAGGAGCCCGACAAGGAGTTGCAGGCTAAGAGCCTCCGTTTGATCACGCAAGCCACAGTTTCCAAGATCTCTGGAACGGTGCTGTGGATCTTCAAGACGTGTAAGTCTGATGATGTCCAGATGATGGTCAAGTGCGAGGCACAGCATAAGCTCCTCAAGGCGGTGCCCGACTGGGAAAAGCATACCCACCCGAGCATCAAACATATCATCAAACAGGCATCGAGCTTTGATTGATCTCGCCCTGTTACTGCTGCGTGTGCCCAGAATGCGCTTCAATGCCCGAGCGCCGTGTACAGTGACACTGCCGACGCAGCACGGCCACATTGTATTGTTGGCGCGACCAGTGGTCACACTGGACAGGCGCCTGGGATCCCTTCGAGATGCTAGTTGCACAGCGTGCGCAGTTTTCCAAATGTTGCGGCCAGCCTCCCCATTCATCAGCAGAGTTGTTTGGAGATTACACGTGGCGCTCCAGAGCCGTTGGGTTCCGACGTGCATCGATGCTGAAATTTGCCAGCTCTCATGCGTTGACTTGATATGTGCATTCCAACGCAAATTGCTTCGAACGTTCTCGGGGTGTCCATATCATAGCAATATTCGACACAACCGTCCCCCCCACGCTCCAGCATAACACACATGGTACCCAATATGTAGCAACTTGCCTTTGAAATAATATTGGGCTTCGCCTGTCACCGCCTAGTATTCCAAGGCTGGAGCGCGTGTGCTAGGTCTGTTGGCGGGGTGTTGGCCTGAGACATCCTCGTCATTGGTGAGTGCTGCCGCTATTGGCGCGCAAAGAACTCGGCGGTGCGGAGGCGAGCCTGATCACGTGTAGTATCCATATTGGCCCCATTGTCCTCCTCAAAGCACGGTCGTATCTTCTAGGTCATCGTGCGTATGCTGTTGGGTCACATCGCGCATGTTTCTTGTATCAGATCCTTGGTAACAGACGCAGCGTTGCAGTTGCAGTGGTAGCCGTAGTTGTAATATTACTAGGGGCCCTGGCATCGGCGGCGCCATAGTCGGCCCCTACCCAGAAAGGTGACGATCCCTGCTGTGCCAACCTTCGAGGTACAAGAGGGGGGTGGCAAAGACACCCGATATACAATGACTCCCAACCGCGACGCCCTCTTGCGACACTCCAAGTCTTTTCGACGGTCTTCAGGGCCCTCCCCCTGAAAAGCGCGATGCCCCCCTCCCCCTCCCCCCTAAAGCGGCTCCGAGGATATGGCACCTAGGGCCAGTGCTAAACAACTTTCCCACACCTCGACAGACACATGTAGGGTTTCCCTTGGGACCACCTTGAGCCCCCTCTGATGGCTGACAGCCCTTCAAGCCTCCACCATCGAGCCCTCTCCAGGACCTCTCGGGGCTTTGCGCGCATCTACGAAAGCTTTCCTCTGTCCTCCACAGCAAAACGCAATATTCCTAAGGCGGCGCCGCAGCCGTGGCATTCGGGGCCATTGTATCACATAGTTGCTCGCGCGCCAACTGCCAAATCCAATGTTTCCCTTGGGTTCCCCCCCCTTCGAGGCCACCTTGATGCCTTGCACCCGCAGCGCTCTCAGGGTCATCTGCTAAGCCCTTCCCCCCTTGGTTGTCCTGGGGCCTGTGGGTCTCTTCGGGGACCTGCTCAGACTTCCTGCGAGCTCGACGGGCGTTCGCGCGAGCCCCCCCCCCTTCTTTAGCACTTAGAGGTTTTGCCTTGCGTATCTCGCGCAAGCCCTAAATGCAACCAACCAGGCCACCCTCGGGGCCCAACGCAGGCTTCTTTATGCAGCGCGCCGCATAGTGCGATAGTGGTACTGTGGAGCACACAGCGAGCATTGAAGCCGTGGTCCGTGGCAAATGCACACGACAGTTCCCTTGCGCCAGTGTAAGGAACTGATCGGACTGAAACGCCATGGCCGTGCTAACGTGAAAACACTAGGGGGCGCGAGTGTGTTCATTCATATGGTTTGCTCGAGCAGAAAAAAACTTAGTCACTAAGTTTCCGACACTACTTTTACACTACTTTATTTGTTATGCACTACTCCGCGATTATATTTTCACTATGTTTGCGCTATGCCGCGAAAATGCCCGACACTACTTTTACACTACTTTTTCACTACTTTTGCACTTTGGGTCTGTAGCTCCAAACAAAGTCACAAGTTGAGCTCGCAGATGTTGTAGCGTTTCCTTGCACGACCTTCGCTGCTGCTCGCATGACAATTTGCGCGCGCATCCACCACTGGGTGCCAATCGTGTGCGGAAATCATGTAAGTAGCTACGCATGACAAGAGCCAGTGGTGGCTCGCCTCAGTAGACACGCTCGCTGTAGAGACGCCGTGTTTGACATGTGCCACTTCGGAACACTTTGGAAGAAGCCCACTCGCCTGCGCTCGTGGAATTGTGTGCCACCGCCCGCTGCACTGTGCGCGCGTTGCCTCAGCTCGGGAGGCGTCTGTGCGCGGACTGGCCAGCCCCGCCTTACTCCCCAGGGGGCCGGTCCAAGCGGCGTGGGGTGGAGCCGAATCGCAGAGACGTCGCCTGGCGGGCTGGCAAAGCAGTCGGCTCGCTGGCTCAGGCAGACAGAGTATTGAGGCAGTGTTAGACCTTTGATTGAGGCGTTTAGCAGATTGTTGAAGCATGCGGCCTTTCAGGGCGCAGAATGGGAGTGGGCCGAAGCGGCCGCCTGTCAGCTCGCAAGCAGGAAGCCGTTTTTTTGAACAAGCCTTTTTCGTCTGGTGGAAGAGTGGCTGGCATGTGTAGCTCTGTGAGCGGTATTGCTTGCCCCGTCTCGGTCAGTGCACGGGTGAGGATATCCCGACGCCGCGCTGGACCCCAAGCCTTTTTTTCCTCGTCCCCTCCTGCCACCTTCCTTTTTCAATTGCAGAAGCGCATCAGATTTATGACAAGGGCCGAAGGGACGCCTGTCAGCTCGCAAGCAGGAAGCCTCTCGTTTGAACAAACCTTCTCGTCTGGTGGACAATATGACGGCGTTTCCTTTCTCCCTCCCCTCACATTCCCTCCCTCCCTCCTTCCTCTCACTCCCCTCAACCCGCCAGACGGACGCCCTCGGGGGAGCCGTCGCAAGTCGCAGGGTCGAGCCACACGGACGCTTTTTTTTTCATTCCTCCTCTCCCTCCTCCCTTCCTCCCTTCCGCTTCCCCATCGAATTTTACGGAGGTTTGCCTCACCAGGCCTCGATGTCCCCTCGACATCTTCCCTCACGAGACGGGCACATTTCATTTCTCGGTAGAGCCCCCCCAGCCAAGGGCCCTTGCAGAGCAAGCTCGTGCTGCTCTCTGCCACCTCGTCAGAGTCCCGAGTTCCCGAATCCCCTCCCCCGCCATTCCCTCCCTCCTCCTCTTCCTGCTCTCTCTCTCTCTCTTTTTTTTTGTTCTCTCTCTCTCTCTCTCTCGCGCAGCAGCGTCGGCCGCCCCCGATCCACGCCGCCGCGCCGCCGCGCGCGCTGGCTGCGCCGCCCCCCCGGTCCACGGGGGGACCCAGCTTCCGAAGCAGGGGGGGAGAGAGGGGAGGGGAGAACGGCCACCTGCCCGTCTCCTCCTCCTCCCCCTCCTCCCCCTCCCCTCCCCCCCCCCTCCCTCCTCCTCCTCCTCCTCCCCCTCCTCCTCCTCCTCCTCCTCCTCCTCCTCCTCCTCCTGCCCGTCTCCTGCCCCGGGGCCCAGGGGAGGGGGGGGGGGGGATTCGGGGCCCAGGACGCGCGGCAGGGCCGCTCACACACCGTGCCTCGCGCGGCTCCCCCCCCGGCTTCTCCTCCTGGCTCCGCCGCGCCCCCCCCCCTTGGCCGAGAGACGGCACGGGGCTGGGACCCCTCGCGGCGGGTCCCGACCCTCTCGGGCCTCGTCGGATCCCTGGGGCCACCGCCGGGGCACGGCATATGTCAGAGGACTGGCCACCGTGGTACTCCCGGCCTCGCTGCAACGCTTCGCGCGGGAGAGTGGGCGGACGCCCTCCTCCCAGACCCCCGACGTCACCATTCTCTCAGACCGTGGGCCCCCAGAGGCGTGGGCCCATTTCCCAGGACCGGTCTTTCGTACCGGGTCGTTCTTGGACGGCCCCGAGGCCTGGCAATTAACAGGGCCCCCAGGGGCCGAAAAAACAGAAAAACTTTCCATCGTGATTTCTTGCTCCCCTCCTCCCTTGTCATGACATGCTGTGCGGTGTTGTGTTCTGCGCCGCTGTGCGATGCCATGCTTTGCGTTGCAGCGCTTTGTGATGCAATTTTTCACTGCGCAATGCCACGCCATGCTATGGCATGCTACGCTCTGCCGTGTTCTTTTACGGCATGCCGTGCCGTGCTCTACCATGCATCGCGCACCCTCTCGTGATCATTACCCTGCTCGACATCCGACTGTGCTCGACATCCGGCTGTGCGAATTGAGAGGACATCTACGCCCACGCCATGGCAAGGGATGGGAGGGAGGCGCAGGACGTCAGATATGACGCGAGCGCACCTAGCTTGCCCCCTTCCCCCTCCCTTCCCACCCTCGCCATCCCATCCCCTCCCTCCCCCGACCCCCGCCTTCACGATTTTTCCACGGCGCGGCCCCCAGAGGTCCGGACCCACTCCCTGGGACCGCTCTTCCATCCCGAGCCGTGTTTTGCGGGCCCCGAGGGCCGGCGAGGGCCCCCAGAGGCCGAGAATGGCGACAAGCCGCCCGTCATGATTTTTTTGCTCACGCTTCGACGGGGGGTCGGGGTCCCGCCGCCGCCCTCCTCCTCCTCCTCCTCCTCCTCCTCCTCCTCCTCCTCCTCCTCCTCCTCCCCCTCCTCCTCCTCCTAGCGGCGCCCTGCGGCCCCCCGCCGCGAGGCGCGCCGCCCACGCCGCGCGCGCGGCCCGGCTCGGGCCTCTCGGCCGCGGCGGCGGTGGCCCTCGCCCCCGTGCCGGGCCCCAAGGACGCCGGCGCCGCTCCCGTCGCTCTCCGCCCTCCTCGCTCCTCCGCCTCGTCCTCCTCCTCCTCCTCCTCCTCCTCCTCCTCCTCCTCCTCCTCCTCCTCCTCCTCCTCCCCCTCCCCACAGACGGCCGACGTCTCGACTTTTTCGAGGCGCGGGCCCCCGACCTCCCGACCTCAAGCAGCGGCGAAGCGTCCCGGCTCGCCGATAGTCCCACCAGGCAATGTTCTGAGAACCTTTGGTGGTTTCCACGAGCTGTTCTTAGAGCATGTCTGGCGGAGTCTGTCTTGTTTTAGAGCATCGGGTCGATGTTCTAAGAGCACTGCTGGTGTTCTTGGAACATTTTCGGGTTCCAACGACATTTCGTCGTAGGACTATTGGAATGCCGGGACGGTCGGTCCCTGCTCAATTAAGTCTGGCCTGTCCCTCTCTACAGGGGGAATGTTCAGAAACAGTCAAAAGATTGTCGGGGGACGATCTTTGGATTATTTTTAAATATGTTTGAGCATGTTTGGCGTATTTGTTTTATTTGTTGACCAAGATCCGCCTGTAGGGGAACACGCCCGACCTAACTCTAGGCCCCCTAGGTGGGCTCGTAGTACACATTGTTCATTTCTGAGTCTTCGAGTGCTTTGATGTTTTGGGGGGTCAGGATCCTTTCATTTCGAATTGTTTTATCCTGGGCTGCTTCCTAGCCACCAGGGGGCCAGAAACAGTCAGAAGCGAGCACAATTAGAAACGAGCACGGTTGGAAATGAACGACGTGTAGGTGGGGGGTCGGAGGGTCGCGCCGCATCGCCGATGCATCGCCGATGCTGCTCGATGCGAAGCCCGATTCTCTCAACGCCGGGGTCGCCGATGCATCGCCGACGTGGCTGGTGCATCGCCGATGCATCGGCGATGCATCGCCGATGCATTGGCGATGCGACGCGATCCTCCGACCCCACCTGCTCGGACCCCATCTAGGAGGCCTCTAGTCGGGGGCGTCCACCTGTACTGGACCCAGACCCCCTCGAGTCACGAAAAAAAATCACGGCGGGAGGTTATTTTGGCGATGTTCGGCCTCGGGGGCCCTTGTCGGGCCGCGGGACTGTCAGAAAACAACTCAGGACGAAAAGCCAGTCCCAGGGAATGGTCGAGACCCCTGGAGGTCGACGTAATAAAAAAATCGGGGGTCTGGGGACCCTCGATCTGGGGAACCTCCCGGGGCCCACCTGAGGGATCTGTTCGACTCCAGTTCGGCTCCATTTCGACGCCTGTTCGACTCGGGTTCGACCCGAGTCGACGGGCGTTCGGCGCAGCTTAGACGCACCATTGGAGCGAGTGGCTCCAGGAAGGCCCCCAGAATGAGCATCTTGAGTCCACGAGGAGGGCGTCAGAGGAGGACCAGTGGAGACAGCGGCGGTTGGACTTCGGGGGGCTCCCTCGCCGCCCCGGCGGGACGCAGCTCAGAAAACCGGTGCAAGAACCCTCTTTGCTTCGATTCGCCTTGATCCGAGGGTACAGTGGGGGCCCATGCCAAGAAACGCCCTGCTTGCCTCCAGGGTGCCCTGGCTTTCTTGGGTTTCGATGGTTTCGCGATGGAGATCGCGACGCTCCCACACCAATTACTCGACGCGGGGCTCCCCATATGTGCATCACATTATCTTGGTACGTCTTTCTCTTGATATCTGTCAATGAGCGCCTGTGTGCGAGGGCGAACCGCTCGCTCGAGACATTCCCACCGTCTGCAAGCATGAGTGCGACCAATAGCAAATCTGAGAGCGACTGATTCTGAGTGTGAGTTAATCTGGGTGCGATTGAGTCTGGGTGTGATTAGATTCCACGTGTGGGTATACGTGTGGGTATACGTTTGAGTGAGAGCATATATATATATATATATATATATATATATATATCCTCCTATTCCTCCTCCTCCTCCTCCTCCTCCTGCTCTTCCTCCTCCTCCTCCTCTTCCTCCTGCCTCCTCCTCCTCCTCCAAATCTGCTCCGAAAGCGAAACATGTTGGAAGAGAAAATGGCCAAACCGCCTGAGACATCCCCACAAAATTCCGCGAACGAGACCCCGTGATAATGCCCCCGCCGCTCCCCTTAGAGTGCTGAGACGAGCGAATCGCCTGAGACATCCTCCAAATCTGCTCCGAAAACGAAACATGCTGGAGCATAAAATTACCAAACCGCCTGAGACATCCCCACAAAATTCCGCGAACGGGACCCCGTGATAACGCCCCCCGCCGCCCCCCTTAGGAGTGCTGAAGCCACAGAACCGCCTGAGACATCCTCAACATCAGTGTGTGTGTGTGAGTCATCTGATGAGTGGACCGAGTCTGAGTGGTGAGTTGTTCTCGGGGCCGTCTCAGTGATGACTGAGTCTGAGTGATGACTGCGTCTCAGTGATGAGTGCGTCTGAGTGATGACTGAGTCTGAGTGAAGCTGAGCATGAGGGAGTCTGAGTGGTGAGTGAGTCTGAGTGATGAGTGAGTCTGAGTGATGATGAGTGAGTCTGAGTGATGAGTGACTCTGAGTGATGAGTGAGTCTGAGTGATTGATGAGTGAGTCTTAGTGATGAGTGAGTCTGAGTGATGAGTGAGTCTGGATGATGAGTGAGTCTGAGTGATTGAATGAGTCTGCGTGATGAGTGAGTCTGAGTGATGAGAAGGGAGGAGGAGGTGAGGGTGAGTTCCTCCGGCGCGGTCCGCCAATAATTCTCCTCATCATCGTCCTCCTCCTCCTCCTCCGCCTACTCCTACTCCTACTCCTCCCCTGCCTCGTCCTCCTCCTCCTCCTCCCCAGTCTCCTCCTCCTCTCTCCTCCCCCTCATCATCATCATCCTCCTCTTCCTCCTCCTCCTCCTCCTCCCTTCCTCCTCCTCCTCCTCTTCCTCCTGACTCCTCCTCCTCTTCCTCCAAATCTGCTCCGAAAGCGAAACATGTTGGAAGAGCAAATGACCAAACCGCCTGAGACATCCCCACAAAATTCCGCGAACGGGACCCCGTGAAATACCCCCCCGCCGCCCCCCTTAGAGTGCTGAGACGAGCGAATCGCCTGAGACATCCTCCAAATCTGCTCCGAAAACGAAACATGTTGGATCAGAAAATGGCCAAACCGCCTGAGACATCCCCACAAAATTCCGCGAACGGGACCCCGTGAAATACCCCCCCGCCGCCCCCCTTAGATTGCTGAGACGAGCGAATCGCCTGAGTCTGAGTGATGACTGAGTCTGAGTGATGAGAGAGCATGAGTGAGTCTGAGTGATGAGTGAATCTGAGTGGTGAGTCTGAGTGATGAGTGGTGTGTCTGAGTGAGGACTGAGTCTGAGTGATGAGTGAGTCTTGATGAGTGAGTCTGAGTGATGAGTGAGTGGGGAATCAAAAACCCCATCTTTGGATATGGGGAATCAAGAACCCCATCTTAGGATATGGGGAATAACTTACGTGTGTGTCTGAGTGATGGGTGTGGTGTTCTGTCCTGTTCTGTGTCCTTCCGGCGCGGTCCGCCAATAACAAGAACCCCATCTTTGGATATGGGGAAAAATCAGTGGACGTCCTGGGGTCTCAGGGTTGGGCTTCTTGTGGAGGGTTTCTTGTGGTCGGGCCCCCACTGTAATCAACGGGCGAAGAACGGTATAACATAAACTTTTTCGCCGTCGGGTACACCTGCCCCAGGGCGGCTGGAAAGTTTATACCCTTACGGTGGCACAGTAGGGGTATAAACTTTCCAGCCGCCCAGGGGCAGGTGTCCCCGACGGCGGAAAGTTTATTTTATACCCTTCCTCGCTCGCTTACATAAGGACTACGGCCAGGACCCTTTGGTCAGAGTGTCGCGCCGCGGGATCTGGCCCACCACGCCTCGGGCGCGGCGCGCTGCCGGCTCGCAGGACGTGGTGTGCCGCAGGGACCGCCGCTGCGACATGCCGGGCACACGTTGCTCACCGTGGGGCGGTGTGGATACCCTCGTCGGGGCCACGATAGCTCCCAGATGTCGTGGCCCCTCGTGTTCTTGTTCTTAGTAATATTCGTAGTATTGGTAGTAGTCTGATTCCTCTTAATGTGTTAGTGCTATCTCTTATGTTTCTCATTCGTCTTCCTCGTGTTCTTGTTAGTCGTGTTAGTACTACTTGTCTTGTGCTCTGTCGCCTCTCGAGACCAACCGGGTACGACGTGTCTTCTCCGGCTAGCATCACGAGCCGCATGGAGGTGTTTGGCATTGTCGCGGTCAAAGACACATCAGGGATTATCTTAGTATAGTTGCTATTGTACTTATTATGAATGTTCGTATGATTAGTAGCATCATGCCTATAGTAATGATGGTGTTCATTCCCATGGTTAGTTTATCACTAGTGTTGTTAGTGTTAGTAGTTATGTTCGTGTTGCGAGTATTCTCTTCATTACCATCGCCATCAACAGCATCATCCTCATCATCTGTACCATCAGTATCATCATCATCATCCTCATCCTCATCCTCATCATCATCATCATCATCATCATCACCATCATCATCATCATCATCATCAGTATCATCATCATCACCATCACCAGTATAAGTATTAGTAGTAGCATGTGCATTCTTTTTCTGAACATTAGTATTGTTCCCCACATGTTTCGTGGGGTTCTCGTTTTCTTCCCTGTCGCGGCGCACCCGCGTCTTCTCACCTCCCCTCCTCCTCTTCATTCCTCTCCTCAACCGCGGTCAACACATGCACGGCAAGTACATGAGACACGCGTCTACATACAGCCGCACGCATGCAAACACTCGCACACACACGACGCATGTTCACTGCATCATACACCCAAGACGTCTGAACAATCCGCGAGGGTCGTCCAGGGCACAGCAGGCATGGCAGATTCTCGACACCATAGGGGGTGCGCAGGGGGTGGTTTCTCACCGCGGCCGCTATCCGTGACGGTCGTCCAGGGCATAGCAGGCAGGGCATATTCTCGACACCAGAGGGGGTGCGCAGGGGGTGCTCTCTCACCGCGGCCGCTACCCGTGACGGTCGTCCAAGGCACAGCAGGCATGGCATATTCTCGACACCATCGGGAGTGCGCAGGGGGTGGTCTCTCACCTCGGCCGCTATCCGTGACGGTCGTCCAGGGCACAGCAGGCATGGCATATTCTCGACACCATAAGGGGTGCGCAGGGGGTGGTCTCTCACCGCGGCCGCTATCCGTGACGGTCGTCCAGGGCACAGCAGGCATGGCATATTCTCGACACCATAGGGGGTGCGCAGGGGGTGGTCTCTCACCGCGGCCGCTATCCGTGACGGTCGTCCAGGGCACAGCAGGCATGGCATATTCTCGACACCATAGGGGTGCGCAGGGGGTGGTCTCTCACCGCGGCCGCTATCCGTGACGGTCGTCCAGGGCACAGCAGGCATGGCATATTCTCGATACCAGAGGGGGTGCGCAGGGGGTGGTATCTCACCGCGGCCGCTATCCGTGACGGTCGTTCAAGGCACAGCAGGCATGGCATATTCTTGACACCAGAGGGACAGCAGGAATGGCATACTCTCGACACCATAAGGGGGTGCGCAGGGGGTGGTCTCTCACCGCGGCCGCTATCCGTGACGGTCGTCCAGGGCACAGCAGGCATGGCATATTCTCGACACCAGAGGGGGTGCGCAGGGGGTGGTCTCTCACCGCGGCCGCTATCCGTGACGGTCGTCCAGGGCACAGCAGGCATGGCATATTCTCGAGACCAGGGGGTGCGGGGGTGGTCTCTCACCGCGGCCGCTATCCGTGACTGTCGTCCGGGGCAGAGCAGGCATGGCATATTCTCGACACCATAAGGGGGTGCGCAGGGGGTGGTCTCTCACCGCGGCCTCTATCCGTGACAGTCGTCCAGGGCACAGCAGGCATGGCATATTCTCGACACCGTAGGGGGTGCGAGGGTGCGCAGGGGGTGGTCTCACCGCGGCCGCTATCCGTGACGGTCGCCGAGGGCACAGCAGGCATGGCATATTCTCGACACCAAGACGGGGCTGCGCAAGGGGTGGTCTCTCACCGCGGCCGCTATCCGTGACAGTCAACCAGGGCACAGCAGGCATGGCATATTCTCGACACCATACGGGGTGCGCAGGGGTGGTCTCTCACCGCGGCCGCTATCCGTGACGGTCGTCCAGGGCACAGCAGGCATGGCATATTCTCGACACCAAAACGGGGCTGCGCAAGGGTGGTCTCTCACCGCGGCCGCTATCCGTGACGGTCGTCCAGGGCACAGCAGGCATGGCATGTTCTCGACACCGTAGGGGGTGCGCAGGGGGTGGTCTCTCACCGCGGCCGCTATCCGTGACGGTCGTCCAGGGCACAGCAGGCATGGTATATTCTCGACACCAGAGGTGGTGCGCAGGGGGTGGTCTCTCACCGCGGCCGCTATCCGTGACGGTCGTCCAGGGCACAGCAGGCATGGCATATTCTCGACACCATAAAGGGGTGCGCAGGGGGTGGTCTCTCACCGCGGCCGCTATCCGTGACAGTCGTCCAGGGCACAGCAGGCATGGCATATTCTCGAGACCGTAGGGGGTGCGCAAGGGGTGGTCTCTCACTGCGGCCGCTATCCGTGACGGTCGTCCAGGGCACAGCAAGCATGGCATATTCTCGACACCATAAGGGGGTGCGCAGGGGGTGGTCTCTCACCGCGGCCGCTATCCGTGACGGTCGTCCAGGGCACAGTGGTATCGGCGGGGCAACGGCCACCAACATCATTCTCACATGCTTCACTTCAGCTCTCATCACTCCAGCCATAATATAAGTATGTGGGGTTCCTCGGTAGCGTAATTTTTTTTCCCGGGAAGGGCTCGGCCCCTTGGCCATGACTTGAAGCGGGCCGGCGAAGTTCCGTTTTGGAGAAAAATAAGGTAAAGTCCACGTCGGCGTAGGACAAATGCGTTTCGCGCGTGACCGTTCGCGAAAAGTGCGCCTCTCATTCCGGATCCTCTATGAGAAATTGGGTCCGCAGAAGACACGTTGTCCCATGTAAAAAAAGGTGCGGGGCGTTTTGCGCCGAATCCACGATGAAACACAGGGTATGGACATCCTAAAGTTGACTTGTTGCATGTCCGCTCGAGGATGGCGCGTCCCGCGCGCACAAATTTTGAGGATGTCTCGAGCGAAACGCTTGTTCTGCAGAACTCGAGCGGCCTGGGCGCCCCAGGATGCCCAGGTGGTCCTGGGAGCCCGAACGCGATGTCATTTACTAGGGACCGTGGCCCTGGGAGCGCGGACACAGCGTAATTCATACGGGAGCGCAGCCTTGGTGCGCGAACGCAGCATAGTTTACCAGGGATCGTAGCCCAGGAAGAACGGACGCAACGTAATGTATCAGGGATCGCGGCCCTGGGAGCGCAGACGCAGCGTAATTTACAATGGATCGTGGTCCTGGGAGCGCGGACGCAGTGTAATTTACAAAGGATCCTGGCCCTGGGGGGGCGGACACATCGTAATTTAATTGGGAGCATGGTCTTCGGAGCGCGGACACAGCGTAATTCACGCGGGAGCTCGGCCCTGGGAGCGCGGACGCAGCAGCCGCACATGTAATTGAGGTCCGTAGAAACGGTTCGGTTCTTAATTTCTTTGGATTCGTGGGTCGATCGAAGGATTGCAAAAAAACCGAAGGATTGCAAAAAAACGAAGGGTTTTTTTTGCAATCCTTCGGGTTTTTTTTGCAATCCAGGGTTTTTTTGCAATCCTTCGGGTTTTTTTTGCAATCCTTCGGTCTTCTTATTCTTTCTACGTGTTCCCTGCCCCCCCCTCGTCCCCGCGCATGCCTCGGGCCACGAGGCGCCAACCCCCCTCTTCCTGGCCGCCCCCTTCGGCGCGCACCCTTGCCACGTCGCGAGGAAACCGAGCGGACGGCATCGGAGGGACCCAGGCTTCCCACGAAGTGACAAAACTCAAGGCGGAGGCTTTCCACGGTGCTCGGCCTCCTTCGGCGGCGAGCCCGGGGGGGAGGGGGAGCGACGGGGAGAGGGCCTTCTCAGAAGGCTCGGGAGCCCCCCGGCCTTCGGAGAAGTTCTCCGAGCCTTCCCCGAAGACGCAGGACATTTCCCGGAACCGGAAGGCCGGAGGGCTTCTGAGAACCCCCGCCGCCTTCTCAGAGGGCCTTCTCCTTCTTGCTTCCCTCCATCGCTCGCCGCCGATTCTCTGCCCGCCGCCTGTTCAGAAGGCCTTCTCCTTCTCGCTTCCCCCCCTCGCTCGCCGCCAGCTCCCGGTGGGCCGCGGGGCCGACCGCCAAAGATCGGCCCAGGACGAGAAGCTAGCACCCGGTTCCGGGGACTGCGCACGGACCGAAACGAAAACATCTGACTGTTGTGTACAGTCGGGGCCCTGAAGAAGGAACCCTTTTCGTTGGGGAGGGGCTCCGTGTTCCTTAAGTGTTTCGCAGCTTGCCCTAGGTTGTCCTTAGGTTTTCGACAGGAAATCGAAGTTTAGCTTATGGAAAAAAGGGGCTTCGTTCCTTATATTTAGGGTTCCTTTGGTCAACGCCTCGAGTGTACTTGCGCTGGTGAATGCCTCGGCGTCTCAGCGGCCTCCCCCTCCTCCTGTCCTCCGCGGTCGCCTCTTGCCCCCCCCTTTTCCCCTCCTGCACGCCGGCCACTTCGCGCTTCGGTCTCCCCGGATCGCCGCTCGCTGGCGCAGTACCTCACCACCCACCAAACCAGCCCAACCCAACCCGAAGACCTCAAATTGACCTCCATCTCCAGTGGGGGGGGGGCGGGGAACATCGAGAGAACACATGGAACCCGTACCCCCCTCCCGCAACCCGAAATTCGGGTCTTCGGGTTGGGTTGAGGTGGTCTGGTAGGTAGTCAGCCTCCGCGTCTGAGCGGCCTCCCCCTCCTCCTGTCCTCCGCGGTCGCCTCTTGCCCCCCCTTTTCCCCTCCTGCACGCCGGCTGCTTCGCGCTTCGGTCTCCCCGGATCGCCGCTCGCTGGCGCAGTACCTCACCACCCACCAAACCACCCCAACCCAACCCGAAGACCTCAAATTGACCTCCATCTCCAGTGGGGGGGGGCGGGGAACATCGAGAGAACACATGGAACCCGTACCCCCCTCCCGCAACCCGAAATTCGGGTCTTCGGGTTGGGTTGAGGTGGTCTGGTAGGTAGTCAGCCTCCGCGTCTGAGCGGCCTCCCCCTCCTCCTGTCCTCCGCGGTCGCCTCTTGCCCCCCCTTTTCCCCTCCTGCACGCTGGCTGCTTCGCGCTTCGGTCTCCCCGGATCGCCGCTCGCTGGCGCAGTACCTCACCACCCACCAAACCACCCCAACCCAACCCGAAGGCCTCAAATTGACCTCCATCTCCAGTGGGGGGGGGCGGGGAACATCGAGAGAACACATGGAACCCGTACCCCCCTCCCGCAACCCGAAATTCGGGTCTTCGGGTTGGGTTGAGGTGGTCTGGTAGGTAGTCAGCCTCCGCGTCTGAGCGGCCTCCCCCTCCTCCTGTCCTCCGCGGTCGCCTCTTGCCCCCCCTTTTCCCCTCCTGCACGCCGGCTGCTTCGCGCTTCGGTCTCCCCGGATCGCCGCTCGCTGGCGCAGTACCTCACCACCCACCAAACCACCCCAACCCAACCCGAAGGCCTCAAATTGACCTCCATTTCCAGTGGGGGGGGTCGGGGAACATCGAGAAAACACATATGGAACCCGTACCCCCCCCCCAACCCGAAATTCGGGTCTTCGGGTTGGGTTGAGGTGGTCTGGTAGGTAGTCAGTACCTACTTGCCTCACCGCCGACGAAACAAGTCTACTTACGTTGCTCCGTTCTCTCTGCCCGTCGCACTTTTGGTACCGAGCCGACTGCAGCCTGAAGTCGGGCACGTCCCTCTACTGGCGGAGTACTCGAACATGGTCAAAAAGCATGGTCTGGGGACGGTTCGTCGTCTATGTTTGGCCATGTCTGAGCATTTGTTGGCTGTGCTTTTATGTTTCTTCCATCAGTTGCCTGACTTGATTGATGATGAGGAGGGGGCTGAGGCGGAGGCCGTCCTCGAGGGCTCTGACAGGCATTCGTCCCTGGGCCATCTCTATCTCCGCAGCGCTGCCAGTTCCAGCAGCTGCTCACGCTCAATCGTTGAGTCTTCGGTCCCACTGGGGTTCGACAACCAGCGCCTCGCCAGAGACAGCTTCTTCGATCTGCTTTCTACTGCCAGAGCATTTGTTGGCTGTGTTTTTTTATTTCTCTTCCATCATTCGCCTGTAGGGGGACGTGCCCGACCTAACGGCAGCCCTTTCCGTCTGAGAGCCGCCTCCACGGGGCCATACCGTTAAGTCGGGCCTGTCCCTCTATAGGGGAAATATATAAAGATAGTCAAACAATAGCTTGGGGACTATGTTTTGCGTACTTGTGGGCATCTTTTGACATTTTTTGCATATTTTTTATGTTTCGTCCAAGATCCCGACCTAACCACACGGGCCCACCGCCAGAGGCCCCCCCCCCGGGCCTGCCAACGGGAGCAGAGGGCGTCGGGACTGTTGGGGGGGGGGGGGCACGCGTGCCGTGCGGGGGCCTCCTCGCCCCTCCTGCCTGCCACAGTCAAGTCGGGCGTGCTCCTCCACAGGAGACGTCTTCCCAAAGTTAGTCAAACAGAATAGTCTGTGGACGATGTTTGCTATCGTTGTGGGGTATTTTGGAGCGTTGCTGTGATATGTTTTGATGTTTCGTCCGGAGTCCGCCCGTAGGGGGGACATGCCCGACCCAATACCACAATGTGTTGACGCCGCTGGGTTCGCGACGGCCGCACCCGAATGTCCTCCGCACTGCCAGCGCCACGGTTGACGCTTGTGCACACATTCGCACCACGGAGAGTGCATCCCGACACTGGGGGCGTTGGTTGAGGAGTGTGCCTGGGAGGCTTCAGACTCTGGGGGGTTATTCATTTGATGAAGGCGGCAGTGATATCCTATCCATAGCTTACCCACGATCGAAGTTCCACTGGCTTCCGGGCCCTGGATTATTTATCCAATGGTTTCTTATCTAACGGCAAACAGCCCCACAAGCAGTTGCCACCTCCAGGATGAAACGCCGCGGTGCGATGACCATTCACGGCGTCAGGCTTTAAACCACGACCGACTGTCGTAGGCGAGCAGCTGCAGAACAGTGGAAACGCCCAGGAGGGGAGAACAGGCAAGAGGAAATGCAAGAGGACATTAAGAGAGAGAGAGAGAGACAAGCAGGCAGACAGACAGGCAGACAGACAGACAGATAAAGAGACATACGGAGAGAAAACAAGAGAGAGAGAGAGAGCGAGAGAGCGAAGGAGAGAGAGAGAAAGCACAACACAAAACACACAAAGCAATAGCGCAACGCCGCTCATGGCTGATGCCATAAGTGAACCAAAGCATAGCGGAACCATTCTGGTACCCTAGACATGGTTCTTATCAGAAGCCTTCACCGTATGCAGACATTGCGCCGGGCGGGCTCACCATGCGCCCGCCCTCACCGTCGCGCCGTCAGCGGCGGGGCGGGCGGGCGCTTGGGCCGATCGCTTCTCATGGCATTACCGCTGCCTCGGCCTCAGCGTGACCTTGTGTCTTGTTCCAACCCGTTTCCGCGGCATCCCTTCTGGGCGCGGGAGGTGCGGTCTATCTGCCGTGGCCTTTTTTTCTGGCCCAGGTCTGTGTTGCGAGGCCGAAAACAGCGCAACGCCACCTCGAGCCCTAACCCGACGAGGGGACACTGCTTGACATGGCGTGTATGGGAACGTGGCGCAGCGTAGCACAGCATGGCATTACATGAACCAAGCATTCGGCAGCAGCAACGCGCAGCACACACCACAGCATCGCAGAACACAGTGCAACACATTAGCGCATACAGCAGCACAGCACAGCACAACACAGCAGATCACTTCGTAGCACTGGGGGCCAAATCAGGAGGAGCCCGCCTGACAAAGAAGCCCTGATTGCGTGTAGCTTCTCTCGGCCGAGCGAGACGCTGCGAATGGGTGCGAACAAATTACAAGCGAAAGCCGAATTCGCGTCCGATTGGATAATTAGATTCTCGAGTGGGCACACCTGGTGGCGTCAAAACTAGCCATCCTTCCTCCGTGGCGATTTGGGCTCAAGAGCTCAAGCGTTTGGCCTACGCCGTGCCGGCTCGCATCGGCTCTGGAATGGCCGCCCGGCCGCCCAGGTCAGTCTGACCCGATGGAGTGCCACGATGGCCGCTGGCGCTGTCGACGTGTTCGTGTACGCGCTGGCAACCTTCCTTGGGAACGTCGGCGTCGCCGTCACCAGCTAAGGCATGGCCATTGTGTACCTGTTCGTATGGCAGGCGGCGAGGCTGTGCGGCTAGGAGGCGGACTTCAAGCACGTGGTGCTCATCCAGGCAATCGGCCTGTTCGCGGCCCAGCCGTTGTTGCTGCGCCAGGCCAACATTCGCAAGCACGCTTCCCACAACCTCCTGAAGCTATCTGCTCCGGTGACGGTCCTGTCCACGCCTTTGGGCCAGCGGTTGGGGATCTCCGTCGACGAGACGGCAGTTCAGACGGCGGGGGGGATCATCATCTGCCTCTTCGCCGCCTTCGATAGGGGAACAAAAAGGGACATAAACATAAAAACTCGGAGGTCCGCGCGTATTTCTCGGATCCGCGCTGGGGCCTCCCAGCGGCGCCTCCGGCGCCGCCCTTGGCGCGCTCCGCGCGCCAGGGAGGGGGGTCCAGTGCCGATCCGAGAAATCCGCGCGGACCTCCGAGTTTTTATGTTTACAGTGAGCAGCTTGAATAAGGAACACATCCTTTTCAAAAGGGGTCTGGTCGTTCCTTAGGCTTGCATGCGTTATTCATCATTATTTAATGCGTTGTTTCTTACATATCGTTCCTTCTGCGTTATTCCTTGGAAAAATAAGGGGCTTCGTTCCTTATTTAGCGTTCCTTAGGTCAGGCCGATGACTGTATGTCACTTTCTGTTCCCCTATTCGAGGTGTTCCGCAGCCGCAGGCTCCTCCTCGAGGCCCCGCGCGGTGCCCTGCGCGCAGGCGCCCGCGCAGCGAGGGCGCGGAGCGAGAGGGCCCCGACGGGGTTGCCGAATCCTCTTCTTCCTGCACGCGGCGTCCCCGAAGGCTATCCGGAAGGCTCACGGAGCTGCGAGCACCGTGGTCAGCGTGTCGATGCGCATGCTGGGGTACGCAGTGGATGTTGCGACAGGCGGTGGCACGGCCGTGGTGGATGATTGGGCGCTCTACGCTTCCGCTGTGCTGATTTCGTCGGCGGTGGGTGTCGCCATTGGCGGGCGATTCTTCGATCGCGCAAAAGACCCCCAGGCGAATATCACAGCCATCCTCGCGATGTTGCTAGTCTTATGCGGCATAAGTCTGCCCATCACTGCCTCTGAATGAGCTGAAGAGGCTCTCCAATCGACATCAAGTTATACGTTGTACTGCATCTCATTAAGGGCGGTTCATCCGGTCCTTTTCTCATTCTCGGCGGTTCATCCAGGGCACATTTTTATTGTCACGGGTCATGCATGATTTCTTGGGATCCACGAGGCATTCTGGGGCACACAAGCTGCCATCCACGGGCTTCTCTGGCTGCCCCTCCCGTCCGGAGTGCTTTGGAGCCTCGCCTCCCTGCTTCGCTCTCCCAGCCCCGTCCTCTTCGGCTCTTCCTCCACCGCCCTCCTCCTCACTGTCTCCCTGTTGTGCCGCCTTCTCCGGAGTGGCCCGCGCCGGCAGACAGCGCATGGCGCAGGATCGCGCATGGCGCGTGCCCGTCGCACACTGCCGCAGCCCGCACCTGGAGCGTCAGCACCGGCCTGGGGCGCACAAGGACGCGCCGGGCCAGTCACTGTTGAAATATGCTGACATGTCTGTGCTGTTTCTCACGCCTTGCCGTGCGCCCTCGTGTCATGGGCTTCCTTGTGCTCGGCCAGCCTGCGTGTGGCGTCGGCGGTCTCCGCGAGACGTCTCTCGTGGCGATCTCGCCGACGCGTGCGCTTTGTCGCTGCCGCGGTGCAGCGCTTTGTGTACCAACGCTCCCCGTGCACGGACGCGTCCCATTTTAGTTTGTTGCGGATGTCTCGAGCAAAATGTTTGTCATGCTGAGTTGGTTGAGGATGTCTCGAGCGAAACGCTTGTTTTATGTCGTAGATCGTCACTCGTTTTCACGTGCCCAGGTCTTGAGGATGTCTCAAGCGATACGGTTGCCCAGGCAGGTGCCTAGCATGAGGATGTGTTGAGGATTTGTTGGTCGAAACGCTTGTCTTCACGTGTCCAGGTCGCCCAGGCGGACGTCTAGCATAAGGATTTGTTGAGGACGTCTCGAGCGAGAGGCGCTTGTTTTCACGTTTCCAGGTCGCCTAGGCGGACGTCTAGCATGAGGATGTGTTGAGGATGTGTTGATCGAAACGCTCGTTTCACGTGTCCAGGTCGCCCAGGCGGATGCCTGACATGAGGATTTTGACGAGGATGTCTCGAGCGGGACGCTTGTTTTCGCGTGTCCAGGTCGCCCAGGCGGACGTCTAGCATGAGGATGTGTTGAGGAATTGTTGATCGACATGCTTGTTTTCACGTGTCCAGGTCGCCTAGGCGGATGTCTAGCAGGAGGATTTGGGCAGGCTGTCTCGAGCGAACCGCTTGTTTTCATGTGTCCAGGTTGACCAGGCAGATGTCTAGCATGAGGATGTGTTGAGGATGCCTCGAGCGAACCGTTTGTTTTCACATGTCCAGGTCGCCCAGGCAGATGTCTAATATGAGGAATTGGTGAGGATGTCTCGAGCGAGACGCTTGTTGTTACGTGTCCAGGTCGCCCAGGCGGATGTCTAACATGAGGATTTGTTGAGGATGTCTCTAGCGAAACGCTTGCCGCAGTAGAGTGCGCCGAAGCCCAACCCCGCCCGTCCGTGGGGCGTCCTTTGGCGCGCTGGCGCGCCCCCTGGCGCGTCCCTTGAGACGCTCTGGCGTGACGTGCCCTGGCACGTCTCCTAGCACGCCACTCGGCATAGCACGTTCCCTGG